>OY731405.1:26070804-26626455 GCA_963425845.1 Sphenostylis stenocarpa
AATGAAAATTTTGAGTCTTTTAGATGGATATTCAGGATATAATCAAATTTTTTGTTGCCCAACAGCTTGATATAGCTAAAATAGTTTTTCGATGTCACGGGGGCATTAGGTACTTATGAGATGGATAGTAATGTCATTTGGATTAAAAAATCTTTGGGGTAACATATCGAAGAGCAATGAATTTGATTTTTCATGATTTGGTTAATGATTTCATGCAAGTTTATATAGATGATATTGTTGTTGCTTCAAGAAAAAAAATGAACATTTAGATAATTTAAGCAAATCTTTTGAAAGAATGAAATACGGTTTCAAAAATGAATCCTTTGAAATGTGTCTTTGGTGTGTCTGCCGAGGTGAGTTCTTAGGATTCATAGTTCATGAAAAAGGGATTGAGATTGAAATAGAAACAAAAGTAAAAGAAATATTAGACATTTCTAACGCTCCCGAAAGAATAAAAAGCGATTTACGATCATTTATTGCGGTAAGTAAATTACTTACCAAGGCGATTTATTGCTAATATGGCAAGATCAAATTCAACAAGTGCTTCATTCTCCCGTTTGGATTTTGCAAATAATCCACAATCGATTTTCTCCAATCCTGATCATCTAAGTTATTAATTTGTAGAATTTCCCATTCTTGGGGTAATTTATCTTTGATTTGAATCATCATTTGTAAACTTTTCAGAGAAAGTTTATACTTAGATGCTATTTGCGATAAATCATTGGCTTCTAGATTAAATTCTTGAGGAACATATTTGAACGTTATGTCATCAAACATTTTACTCAAAGTAATTACTTTTTCTAAATATCTGAACAAATTAGTATTAATACATTTATATTCTTTACATACTTGTTTGATCAATAATTGTGAATCCCCCCTTACAATCACATGTCGAGCTTTCAACTTAATCAAAGTCTCAAGACCCGCAATTAAAGCTTCATATTTAGCTTCATTATTCGAACAAATGGGTTTAATTTCAAATAATAATTTGGTAGGGATATTACTTGGCGAAATAATAAGAATTCCTACTCCTGACTTGTCAGATGTACTTGACTCATCGAAATACATTATCCATTTACTTATTTCAATAAATAAATTATCAATCTGATCAATCGTATGATCTACCATAAAATTAGCAATGACTTGTCCTTTCACCGATTTTAACGAAACGAATGTCAATGAAAACTTTGTCAGAGCTAAAACACATTTACCTATTTGATTATGCATAATAGGTTTTGATAAAAGAAACTTCAAGATATTATTTTTAGAATAGACCATCACATCATGGGGTTTCATCAAATACTTGAGTTTCGTACAAGAGAAATACAAACATAGCCCTAATTTTTCAATATCACTATACCGAGTTTCAGCATCGTTTAATATTCTACTAAGATAATAAACAACACATTCTGTACCATTCTGATCCTCTTGTGCTAGTAGACTGACAATAACTCGATCTGATGCTGATACATATAACTTCAACGACTTGTTCCTCATTACTGGTATCAATATTGGAGAATTTGTCAAAGTTGACTTAATTTGTTCAAATGCTTTTTTATGTTCTTCCTTCCATCTAAAATCTGCTTCCTTTTTCAACTTTAACAAAGACGAAAAAACACAAGTCTTACCAGCCATATTAGCAATAAATCGTCTTAAGTAATTTACTTTACCTAATAATGATTGCAATTGCTTTTTATTCTTTGGAGCAGAAATGTCTAATATTTCTTTTACTTTGTTTTTATCAATCTCAATCCCTTTTTCATGAACTATGAATCCTAAGAACTCACCAGCAGACACACCAAAGACACATTTCAAAGGATTCAATTTTAAACCGTATTTCCTCATTCTTTCAAAAGATTTGCTTAAATTATCTAAATGTTCATTTTTTTTCTTTGAAGCAACAACAATATCATCTATATAAACTTGCATGAAATCATTAACCAAATCATGAAAAATTAAATTCATTGCTCTTTGATATGTTACCCCAGCGTTTTTTAATCCAAATGGCGTTACTATCTATTCATAAGTACTTAATGCCCCCGGACATCGAAAAACTATTTTAGCTATATCGTTTTGGGCAACAAAAATTTGATTATATCCTGAATATCCATCTAAAAGACTCAAAATTTCATTACTATTCACCGCATCTATTAACATATCAATTACCAACATGGGGTATTCATCTTTGGGAGTTGCTAAATTTAAATCTCGATAATCAATGCATACTCTCATTTTACCATTCTTTTTAATAACTGGAACAATATTGGAAATCCAATCCACATACCTGGAAATTCTAATAAATTTCGCACTGAGAAGTCTCTTGATTTCTTCTTTAATCTCACCCATCAATTCAGGTGCAAATATTCTCGGAGCTTGTTTTATTGGCTTCTTACCTTCTATGATAGGTAACCTATGCTCAATGTTGAATTATTGGCAAGCGTACCAAAATTATCAATCGTAGTATAGTATTTCGATTAAATAAAATTTGATCCCACGAGGAATGGTTTCAATGGAAATTCCCAATTATATGCTTACTAAGTGGATTAAAACAAATTGGGTTTTGCATAAATAGTTTAATTGAAATTAAATGACAAAGAACTGTAAATTGTTGAGAAAGATCAATTAAAGGCACTTAGGATTGACTTCCTTCCTTATCCCTCTTTTGTAATGGCTATGTCAATTAACCTAACAATGTTGATTTCACCTACTCAAATCATCCATGTTGATTCCTCACACATGAAATTCATTACAAAACCTAATAAATGTTGATTCCTCACACAATTAAGAGATTTTCCAGCATTATGTTTAGGGTGTTAAGCAATTGATACCATTCCATTCCTGACAATTAACATAACAAATATTATTATCGTGATCTAGGGTTCAAGATATATTTTTCAATCATATCTCAAACATCAAGAATAATTCATTCCAAAGCACAAAGGATAAGAATAAAAACATCAAAACATAGATTAATATCTCAAAATATCACCATGATACAAAAGAGTTCAAAGGAAGTGCACCCAATCCCAAGAAAATGAAGTTAGTCACTCATGTTGGCCATTACAATGCTCCAAATGTGGAAGAAGTGAAGAATTGATGAAGATTGGACGAAATCCTAGTAGTAGTCGCGCCTCTTCTCCCCAAAACCACTTTCTTTCTCAAAACACATCTTATCTTTTTATAAGAGAATTTAGGTCGGGCCTCGCATCATTCATTCGCTTAAGTGTTCTTCTTTCTTTCAATTTTTCTTTAATTACTTCACAATTATGCTCCTTACTCTTGTATCAAGGTATTCTCAAATTCATCCTATATTGAGAGAAAAATAGATTAGAATTAACATAAGTTAAGTGGTTTCATAACAATTCAAGGCATAATTATATCAACTTTTTACCACTTAACAACTCCCCCCAACCTAGAATCTTGCTTGTCCCAAGAAAAGTAATTTTTCCAAAACAAAACCATCGTCTATTATCACTTTCTCTTCCAGAACCATAACATAAACAAATTTTAAGATGTGATGCTCACAACTCCAAATGAAAATAGAATACATAAGCATTCAAGTTACAGAAACTAACAAAGAATAATTAGTCCTCAACTATCCTCAGAGAAGCATGATCTCTCAAATAGAGTGATATATAATCATTTCTAACTCTCACAGGTAAGTGTTTATCTTATTCAATCACTTCATTTAGACAATCCAATATTGATAATCATCTTCAAGCAATCAACATTTGTTAAGCAAGACTTAAATTAAAAGGTCTTTTGAGGCTTGTAATGGGGTTGGGCTAAGAAAGAATTCATTTGTTTTTCTGGGATATACAAAAGTATTTGAGAAATTCAAATCATATGAATGATTCTTGTTTAACATTTCCTCAAGTCAGGTTTCAAACTTCATGCTTTTGTCCCTAACAATGATAGTGAGTTAATAATCTCAGAAGTTATTATCCCCCTTGAACTACTTTTATATTTTTTTTTCTTTTCTCATGCTTTTGCATTTATCTAGGGATGGCAAAACGGGTCAGCCCGCCCCGTTTTGGCCCGTCCTGCCTTTGGCCCGCCAAAAGCGAGGCGGGGCGGACTGGCCCGATATAGTCATGACGGGCTGTAGACCTTGGCCCGCCCGCCAAGGGATAGGTTGGCGAGCTTGGCGAGCTGGCACTGCCATAATTTAGAAAAAAATAATTTTTTTAAATAAACTTTTTTAATAAATTTAATAATAAAATTATTATTTGTTTGTCAATAATTCAATATATATATATTATATATATATATATATATTATTTCAATTTAATAATATAAATCAATACATTATTTTAAGAAATTATAATTTAGAATAATAATAAAATTTATATAATAATAAATAATAACAAATATATATATATATATATATATATATATATATATATAAATAACGTTAAACTTATAAAATTTATATTTTTTATATTGAAAAATTCAAATACCTATATTTTTTTATTTGATAAAACTTCATATTATTCTTGGTTGAGTAATTCTTATACCTTTAATTCAAGTAATAAGGATAAAAATAATCGAGTGCTTAGGATAAATAGGGAGAACAGAGAGAATGTTATGTTTTAGGAAGGAGAATATTTTACGTGAGAATGAAACTTTTTTAATTCTCTTTTTAAAATTTGTAACTTTATATATTATCTTTATAATTAATTTTATTACAATAAAAAATTATTTTTTATTAATTAGGCGGGTCGCGGGCTGACCCGCTCGTCCCGCGGGTTGGCCCGACGGGTTGGCGGGCTTGGCGGGCCAGGCCAAAGCGGGCTGGTGGGCTGAAAACACCAACCCACCCCGCCATATTATGGCGGGCTAGCGGGCCAGCCCGCCGAGCCTAGCCTGTTTTGCCATCCCTACATTTATCCTTTCTGGCTTTGCCACAATATTTATGCTTTGCTTTTCCTATTCCTTTTTTTTAACAATAACATCCCAATAATACCCGTAGGACAACAATAACAATACCCAACAATAGAAAAAATAATAACATTCATACTCATTTCTTTTATCAAATATAGGAAGGTAGATAAATAGTTTTTAGGCTCAGGGGTTCTTTTTAAGAAACAATATTATTTTTGGCTTAGAAGGGGTTCAAATGGATGTCCTATAATTAATGCAGGGTTGGCTATTTGGTTTTGGGTTATATCTACTACAAAGAAAAAATGCCTTTATCATTTTCAAGTTTCGCCAATATGCAATCACTTCAAAGAATCAACCAATACCAGTTATCATCATAAAATGTTGACACTCAATTTGAACTGTTTGTGGCACTCTACTCACCTAGGTTTTGACTAGCTTCTCCAATTCAGTTAATTCCTAATTCTCCTCATCAATTCCTTATCACTATCATACTCATCATCCCAAAATCACTTGTTATTGGAAATAATCAAAATGATTTTTCACATTCTATATTTGAATTAGACAATAAGCAATAATCTCATATATGACTCTAAAACAAATTATGGGACAAGAATCACATCAATTTAAAACATTCACCACATTAAGTGTCAATGCAAATATTCAAAATAAAACAAATTAAAATAATAATAAAAAACTTAAAAACATCAAATTAACAAAACAAATAATTTAACACACCAAAAAAAAACTTAAACTTAAATTAAATTGTTTCCTCCCTTTTATTCTTCTTCACTTGTTGATTCTCCTTCTTCTTCTTGTGCTCCGCCTCAGCTGCAGACTTTTTCACCGCCTCCCGAAAAAGTTGGATTGTCCCTAGGCCATTGAAGTAAGACTTCAAAGTCTTGAGGAGAAGTTCACTGTGTACCTGGAGCAATCTTGCAAAGAAAGAACCTAAGGAAGAAAAATGCACAAAAAACTTAAACTGCAAAAGGAAAAAAAAAATCAAAACATTGGGTTACCTCCTAGGAGCGTTTGTTTAATGTCTTCAACTCGACGCCTATTTGCTTTAGGGCTCATGCAGGTGAGTGATCAAGGTGATCTATACGCATTCTCCATCCTTTAACTGTACTTATTGGAATGAATTTATTCTTTTCATTGCGAATAACTGTCATCCTAGGATTCACCTTATGACTGTCAGAGATTAGGTAAATTATACCTGTTTCAGGAGGTTTCAGTACCTCTTTTTGAAAAACTTCCTTCATAGTCAGATTGAGATGTCTTTGGGGTTGTGCAACAGGCTTGTATTCTTGTTTTTCATTTGAGAAGAGTAATTCCTCCAAAGTATCTATTTTGAGGCAATCTTTCTTGTCTTCCGGTTATTGTATAACTTCAAATAGATTAAAATTAACTTCATCATTTCCACTTCTAATTTTCAACTTGTCCATGTTAACATCTATAATTACTTTGGCAATCTTCATAAATGGCCTTCCCAGGATCAATGGGACTTCCTCGTTTTCCTCCATGTCCATAATTACAAAATCAACAGGAAATATGAATTTATCCACTCTACTAAAACATCTTATGTTATTCCATAAGGAATCTTTATTGATTTGTCAGCCAGTTGCAAAGTCATTCTAGTTGGTCTAACATCCAAGTCTCCTATTCTTTTGAGCATAGATAATGGCATGAGGTTTATGCTGGCCCCTAAATCAAGTAATGCTTTTGTCACTGATAATGTACAAATTGTGACTGGTATAGTGAAACTTTCAGGGTCCTTGGACTTTTGAGGTAATGATTTCTAGAATATAGCATTACACCCTGCCTCTAACTCCACTGTTTCATCAATAAATCTTCTTTTTCTTAGTTAAGAGCTTTTTCATGAATTTGGTATATGTTGGCATTTGCTCCATAGCTTCCACAAAGGGTATATTGATTTGCAGTCTTTTGAATATATCCATAAACCTGGTGAATTGTCTTTCTTTATCTATCTGTGAGGGAACCTTGGGATATGGTAACTTCTCTACAAATGGTTTTTTATTCCTTCTTTTTTCTATCTTTTGTGTTTTCTCTCCCTCTTCGTTCTTCTTATTAGGGATATGTCTTTCTTTATTATTCTCCTCTTCTTGCTCTTCATCTTCTTTTACCAGAACTTCTTCTTCAACAATTATATTGTCACCAATCCCCTTACCTACAACTTTTCCACTTCTTGTAGTTATTGAATTGCATTGCTCCCTGGGGTTGGTTTGTGTGTTAGTTGAAAATTGTCCTCCTTGCTGCTCAGATAATTGCTTAGCCAGTTGGTCCATCTGAATCTCTAAATTTCTGAATGAAGCCTTAGTATTTTTCTGATTAGTCATAGTGCTTTGCATGAATTTTTCTAACGTATCCTCCAATTTTCTCATTTTGTCAAGCATTGAAGGATAATGTTGTTGGTGTTGTTGATATGGAGGTTGCTGATATGATTGTTGTTGAAATGTAGGTTATCTAGTAGATGAGCTAACACATTGTTTTCACCCAAAATTCTGATTCTGATTCTGATTCCCTCTCCATCCTTGTGCAAAATTATTCTGATAATTGTTGAAATTAAGGAAATTACCTTGTCTGCCTTGACTACTATCTTGAGCACCCATATAATTAGCTTCTTCTTGTTGAATGTTGCCTTGATAAGAACATTGTTCATTTGAATGATCACCTCCACACAAGTCACATTTCATGAATTGTTGATCAGGAGAAGCTTGAATATCATGTATTTGTTGAGGTAGCTTCGCTATTTGTTGAGTCCATGCTTCCATCTGTTTAGTTAGGATTTTATTCTGAGCTAGCATAGCATCTGAAGTGTTAAGATCTAGCATTCCTTTCTTTTGAGTTGGATGTCTATCATGTTGGGCCTGTTGGTATGTAAAGGCCAATGCATCAATAATTCTTGTAGCATGTTCAATTTCTACATCTAGCATGGATCCTCCTACTGTAACATCTAATAGCATCTTTGTATCAGGTCGCAGGCCAGTATAGAAAATATTCAATTGAGCAATGTCTTCAAATCCATGATTTGGGTATCTTCTCAATAGTGATTTAAATTTCTCCCATGCTTCATAAAAAGATTCATCTGCTCCTTGTCTGAAAGAAGTGATGTTGGATTTTGCTTTGATGTAGCAGGATGGTGGGAAAAATCTGTTCAGAAACTTCTCTTCTACATTACTTCAATCAGTCAAACTTTGATTAGGATGTGCCTTCAGCCACTCCTTTGCCCTACCTGCCAAAGAAAGAGGAAATAATCTCAAATATGCATATTCAAGATTTGTTGCTCTAAATCCCATGGTACCAATCAACTCATAAAAAGTAGACAAATGAATAAAAGGGTCTTCATGATCCAATCCAGTGAATTGATGAGCACTAATCAAGCTTAAGAAAGTTGAATTCATCTGCAATGTTTGGTCGTCTGGTACAGAAATGCTAGAAAAATGTCTTGGACCTTAATGCATAACATAGTTTCTGAGTGTTCTTCAAGGTGGATTTGAATATGGATTTTGATTTGAATTTAGATTTGGATTTGGATTAAGATTTGCTCCTTCTTCTACCATATCTTCTATAATTGGGTCTGATAAATTAAGTGTGGAAGGAGAGTTAACCGATTCTCCTATGGCTTGTTCTTGAGTTTCCTTCTTCTTCTACCCCAGTTCCTTCGAGCTGTTTTTTCAATCTCTGGAATAAATGCTAACTGCTCTGAAGATACCTGTCCTCTTAAACACATAAATCAAAAGAGTAACTCAAACAAAGATTAGCCCAAGACAATAATTAAGCAAAATAAAACTAAAAAATAAAGCAAAAACAGAAATAAAAATAAAATACTCAATAAGCTAAACAAAGAATTCTCAAAGAACACCATTCCCTGGCAACGGCGCCAGAAATACTTGTTGAATTATTGGCAAGCGTACCAAAATTATCAACCGCAGTATAGTATTTCGATTGAATAAAAGTCGACCCCACGAGGAACGGTTTCAATGGAAATTCTCAATTATATGCTTACTAAGTGGATTAAAACAAATTGGGTTTTGCATAAATAGTTTAATTGAAATTAAATGACAAAGAACTGTAAATTATTGAGAAAGATCAATTAAAGGCATTTAGGATTGACTTCCTTCCTTATCCCTCTTTTGTAATGGCTATGTCAATTAAGAATGTCAATTAACCTAACAATGTTGATGTCACCTACTCAAATCATCCATGTTGATTCCTCACACATGAAATTCATAAGAAAACCTAATAAATGTTGATTCCTCACATAATTAAGAGATTTTCCAATATTAGGTTTAGGGTGTTAAGCAATTGATACATTCATTCCATTCCTGGCAATTAACGTAACAAATATTCTTACCGTGATCTAGGGTTCAAGATATATTTTCCAATCATATCCTAAACATCAAGAATAATTCATTCCAAAGCACAAAGGATAAGAATAACAACATCAAAACATAGATTAATATCACCATGATACAAAAGAGTTCAAAGGAAGTGCCCCCAATCCCAAGAGAATGAAGTTAGTCACTCATGTTGGCCATTACAATGCTCCAAATGTGGAAGAAGTGAAGAATTGATGAAGATTGGACGTAACCCTAGCAGTAGTCGCGCCTCTTCTCCCCAAAATTGCTTTCTTTATAAAAACACATCTTAACTTTTTATAAGAGAATTTGGGTCGGGCCTCGCATCATTCATTCGCTTAAGCGTTCTTCTTTCTTTCAATTTTTCTTCAATTACTTCACAATTATGATCTTTGCTCTTGTATCAAGGTATTCTCAAATTCATCCTATATTGGAGAAAAATATATTAGAATTAACATAATTTAAGTGATTTCATAACAATTCAAAGTATAATTATATCAACTTTTTACCACTTAACACTCAACTAGACTTTGATCTAATCTTGGCATCTCTTCATAATCCCAAGTAAAACAGCCTTTATATTCTTCCAGTAATCGAATCATATCCTCTTTCATTTTTTTTTCGAGATACCTGCTAATATAAGTAGGTTTTCTTTTCTCTGTATCTCCCAAGTTAATCTCTTCTAATGGATCTTGGGTCCCCACTTTCTTGTGACCAGTCGTGACAGATTTTTCAAAACCTAAAGGAGAACTATCATAAATACAATCAAGTCCGACTTGATCATTATCATCTACATCTATCGAGTATATCGAATTATTTATTCCTACCCTACTATTACTACTTTCTTGGCTCTTTCGTCTTTCGCTTTCATATCCTTTTAATCGAGCCAAGAACTCCTCATAACCTTCATTCATTCTCACTGCCCACTTTGAGGTTGGCCCCCTCGTTCTTCAGTACAAACCCTTTTTCTACATTCATTTGCAGAAATCATTCCTCATGCATTTTTGAATTAAAATCTTCGATAGTCTCGAAGGTGAATGGCTAAGTGAGCGCCAAATTTTGGAGAGACTGACCAGCCTGAGACACGTATGTTACGAACTCGTGTTGGTCTCCTTGATTCACTTCGAGATGTCCATCTCGATTCCACATAAATAACTTTTGATGAGCAGTAGAAGGCACTGCTCTAACTCCATGGATTCATTCCCTACCTAGTAATGCATTGAAATTTGCATAAGATTGGACTACCACAAAAATAGTAGGCCTTGAATAAGTACCCACTTTCACATCCAAGGATATCAATCATGCCTTCTGAACTTGATGATTTCCCGCTGAAATCAGAAATCAAGATATTATGCTTGATAAAATCTTTCAAATTAACACCGAATCTCTTCAACATAGTAATTCACAGTATGTTTACCACCACACCACCATCCACAAGGACTTTATTCACCCTTTGTCCTTGTATCTCAACATTAAACATCAGAGGTTTCAAATAAAACCTCATTTCCTCCAATGGAGGATCGATAAAAGCAGCGTCTCTATGGGGAGATTCACATAACACTTGTGTCACCCACATCACTTTTGGTCTCATTTCCTCAGAAAAGAAATCATCCTCTCGATAAACATCATTTTGTTCCTGAAATTCCTCATATTGATTAACATACTCTGAAGGTAGTATTGATATCACTCTGATCTGCTGTCCAACCTTAGTATTTTCATCCTTACCATCGACAGCATCCCTTGCATACTGACCTACTATTGGTACACTCTGCTTTTCAAAGCTTATGTAATTGTTGAATCTTCCCTAGTAAGGTTGGAACCTTCCCCCTCTCTTCCACGGCTTTCCTCAAAATACTCTCTTTTGGAACGTTGGGAATCCAGTATTTATTCCTTCACTGAATGAAAGTCTATCAAACACATTATTATTTTGAAGTATACTTCTACCTCCTCGAGGAGAAAATATTTCCTTCTTGACTCATCGCATTTGATTTCTATTATAAGAAGAACCAACAGATTGTTGAGTCTCTTCTACTGTCATCTGAACCGTTTGTTTTCCTTTTAAATTGTAATTCTTCTGTTGTGTCTCCACTTTTTTTATTTGCTCCTCCCTAAAGGCTTTAGCAGCAGATCTGTCAAATACCGCACTACATCGTGGACATAATGCCACGTCTTCATCCTTCTCTTTTTTCCTAGTCAAAAATTCGATGAGCGAGTCATCTGTTTGAGGATAAATCTCTCTCTCGAGTTTTTTCTCAAACTCAATTAAATCAAACACTATATCTTCCTCTGATATGTTCATTTTGACATGTCTAGGATTAACATCTTCAATAATATCGACCATACCTATAAATGCTGAATTTGCAAATCGGGCATATTTAGTAATGCCTGACTGAGACTCAACATATCCCACATGGATCTCGAGTGGATTAGTATCCACTTTCATCGACTTCTCCTCAAATTTTAACCTTCCCTGGTCAATTGCATATTGAATTGTGTTCCTAAAATGTATACAATTGTTAGTCCAATACCCATAAATATTTTAAAACTTGCAATATTTTTGACCATTTTTTTTATCTAAAGGATCACTCAATTTAATTTGTTTATATTTTAATAAAATATCGAATATTTTATCTACTTTTGTCACATCGAAACTATATGTTCGATTTGCCATTTTGTCTTTTACCTCGTTTTTCTGTAACAATTTACAAATATTTGGAGCTCCTACTTTGATCTCTGCTATGTTTACTTTCTCATCAATAAAATCTTCATTTTCTACCTCTACCTTAGGATTCTCTTCATATATTTCATTTATGTATGCTACCTTGTCTTTCTTTATGGGTTTCTCAAATTTCTTATATCTTTCCTTTTCATATTTGATTTGTTCCACTCTTCTTACTTTATCGGCTAATTGAGCCATGTCACTCAAAGGTAAATTAACCAACTTCTTTCTAATCGAGAATTCTAAACCAGCAGAAGTCATTCTAACTAATTCAAATTCGGGAATATGAGTGAAACATCTTGATTTCATTTATCTAAATCTATTCAAATAATCATCTATACTCTCATGATTATACCTTTATATATTCATTAAATCGATGAGACTTACTTGAGTTTCTCCCTTAAAAAATTGCTCATGAAAATTCCTTCCCAATTGCAACCAATTATATATCGAGTTAGGTGGTAAGTGGTAAACCAAGTGAATGCATTCTTTGTTAATGAACTAGAAAAGTATTTCATTTTTATTTCCTCATTCATAGTTATGTCTCCACATTCGATTTGATATCGTGACACATGCTCTAAAGTGGATTCACCTATTTCTCCAGCAAATTTTGTGAACTTAGGTACTTTATATCCTCGAGGTAATTCAGTCTCGAGAATCATATTTGGAAAAGGAGAAACAAAGTATGGTTGGTTAAGTGGCCTTAATTCCACCCCTTGAGGATTCATCCTTTGACCCAACAAATGAATGTACTGCATGTTATTCTGATTATACACATTCTGAAACCCATCATTTAAATTTCTTTGAGCATCATTCCTCATATGCAGATATTGGTCAACATTTCGATTTCTCCTTAATAAATAAGAGGGATTAATATTGATTTTTTGGTTATTGTCCTGATTAGCATTATTCTCATCCCTCGTTTGTCGAGGTATTACCAATGCATCCTCGATATGTGTCATTTGATCTGCTAATATCTTAAAACTGTTAGTAGTGTTTTGGATTAATGGGTTTAATATTGTAGTCAACTGTTGTGACAACACATTGACCATCTCAAAATTACTTTCATCCATTTGTTGTCGAAACACCCCCAATGAATTACTGGAAATTCTAGTACTAGCATTTTCGATAACATCAAAATTAGATCGATGATAATCTCTATCAAACGCATACCTCCCATGATCCAAATTTGCTCTATTATCTTGGTTTGGAGTTGGAGTCATCTGTTGTGTCCCTAAACTTAGTGTATATCCTGGATTCTGAGGTGTTGCTAAATTTTGGGATATACCTAAATTTGGAGATGCTCCGAAATTTTGAGGTATTCCTAAGGTTTGAAATGTTCCTAATTTTTAGGGCATTCCTAGGTTTGGTCTCATATTTCGTTGTACTGAAGTACCAACCCCATTCATATTATTAAAAGTAAATCCAGGCGGTCTTATACTCATATATAGACCTGCAAATTTTGTTACAGGGCTTCCCATAGTTTTCATATTGTTTGTCATTATAGTTCCAGACCCTATTAATTAAGTATTTGTTAACGTCCCTTGGCTTTGTTCATTATTCACTGGAATCAATGTACTCACATTTGATGATATTACAGGCATAGTTCCATTATGAACTTGCCCCCCAGTGTTTGGTCGATTTGGGCTATTAGGAGCCCCAGTATTACTTTGATTATTTTGTGGATTTTGATTCATTCTCACTATTTGGCCACTCCTTAATCTCATACACTTTTGAACTAGCCAATTTTTGTGTGTTTAACACATTGGTCCCACTGGCGTGCCAATTTATTACTGGTGAAATTTGGTTTTATTTTGATTCCCCGTGACTATAAGTTTTAACCAATTTTCAACCACTGTGAGTTCTTTTATTTAGGCTAGCAAACGAAGTTTTTTAATAAAAAATGCAAGAGGTGATAAATTTAAGTACGAAACACTGAAAATGAATTTAAAAGCATACAGATATCAATGCTACTCAAATAAACGATTATATCTAATTGAAAGAAAGGTTGTTCAATAACAATAGATAAATAAATTATATTCATTAACTTAAAAACGAAAAGTTCTTTTTAATTTTATTATTAAGAAACTTGAGAGCATTAAAATAGACAAAAGTAAAATTAAAAGTAAACAATATAAAATGAAAGGCTATGTGAACCTAGAGACATGCGAATACATAAAAAAAAAACTAGAGAAAGATGAAATAAAGAGGAAATGACTATATGAAACTCTGATTGAATTAACTTTAAAGAAGTATAGAGAGGTAAATAAATGACGAAACGAAAAAGTAATACATAACTTTAAATTGCATAAGAATAAATTATCAAGAAAAATACAGAAAGCAGTAAAAAATATCGATGAAAGCGGAAACTCAGATTGCTAGAAATTTCATGATGGGTGTCGTTCTCCTGTAGACTCGTGCCAGAAATTTCTAAAGTAAAAAATGATCTCCCCTAACCTCCAACGCTTAGTTATATTTATAACTTACTTAACATAACCACCTAAAACGGTTAAAAACCGCTACCCCATGTTCCCATGTGTGGAGATAACTGCTTTCTTCAATTTCGATCCTACAAATCAAATACTTGAACTTCATGATGCCTCTTATCTCCTTCAATTTTCTCCTCCGATTTTAACTTTACACTCGATACTTCAATTTTGTCGATTTTTTACCCCAATCTGGTCATCAAATTTCTTCTGTCCACTTCTCGATTCATGTATCAATTTTTTCACTAACACAATGTTATTCCTGTTTTCATTTCATGTTGCTATTACTGCTATTGTTTTATTTTATTGTTGTTGTTGTTGTCTATATTATTTTGGTGTAGAATTTGTGGGAGTTATATGTTAAAATCCTTAAATGTAAAAAAAAATACTTGAATTATGATATGATGTAATTACATGATGAGTTTAGGTAAGTTTGATCTGCGATGAGATGTTGTATGCATATATGTGTATATAGGTGAGGGAACAATATGAGTTCTTTGATAGTTGTAAAGCCATAATGATTTTTTTACCTAGAGAGGACTTTGTCGAGTGATGTAAAGGGGTTTCATTCCTCGTAAGTCTTTAACATGAGCTTAGCAAGAGTGCTCCATCAAAGACTTTGTCGAGCGGTTGGAGTTATTGCTAGTAAGTTTATGGAAAGCAAGGGAAGAGACTTTTTTCAAGAGGCATTGGTGCGCACGAAAAGTATGGGGGTTGGCTATGAGAGAATTTTATACCGTCTGTTTTTACTTGGTGGTAATATAATAAAGTGTTATTGTTGTAGTGTTGAAAACATGTACTTGTGAATATTATGAATGATTATTGCTACATTATGATAATGTTAGGTGAATTATATGTTGACAGGCATGATATGTGATGGGATACATGTTTTGCTCACCTTGTATATGTTTGTGGTGTTGGTTTCCACCTGCGATGATCGTATGACTTGTGTTATACGGGAGTAGATGTTGATGCAAATACTATTAGAGAAGTTTAGCAGTGAAGAGATCGCGAGGAAGCTTTTTTTGGGAGTTTTTAAGACATTTGAAAATGTCTTTTTGAATATAATGTAATAGTGTAGTGATTTTGAGTTTGAACTGGAAAGACTTGATATTAAGTCTCATTTTGATGGTTTAAGTTATTTGTTTGGGTGAACAATGTTTTATTTTGACAAATAAAGAGGTTTTAGATGAATCTTTTAACAAGTGTTATTTGAGATAAAATAATTGTAAAAAAAAAAATTTACACGTAGCTTCTCGAAAGGGGTGTTACATGTGGCCTCTATGCAATTTTCCATTTTAAACTTCCTCAATAATTTTGAACAGTATTTGGATTGGTGAAGGAAAATTCTAGTGCATTGCTATTTGAATTGAAGTCCTAAGAAGAAGTTTAATTATTTCATCATTGACATCTCAAATTCGCTCTGTATTTATTTCACAAATATTATTCATTTCATTTAAACGATAAGAATTTGATCTGTGAATTTTCATTTAAACTATTTATAGATGTTGGAAAATAATTATGACAAGAAAAAGGTCAATATATATATATATATATATATATATATAAAATGAATTTAAATATATATTATTAGATTTGTAAAATAAAAATCATCTATTAAATAATATTTTAATATTTAAAAAATTTATGTAATGTTTAGTGATGACAGCTAATTTTGATTTTTATATATCTAACATATTATCTTTTAATTTATTATTATTTGATATGATATTATTAGTTTGTTTTTATATTTTATGATCTATATGAGGAGAGTCAAACATAAATTTCATCTTATCAATTATTTTTTAATCTTGTAACTCTCTTGTCACTAAACTGACTTGAAAGCGTCAGAGTGTCTTTTATAGATGAGTCTCTACTCATATTTTCAAAAATATAACATGCCCCAAGAGTTTGAGGATTGATCTTATTGAAACCTTTGTTGACCTTCTCAAATTGATAAGAACATTTGTCACCTCCTATGAGGTTCCATAAAACTATTTCATGATTTTAACTTAGTCGAATAGTGTTGAATTCATACGGCAAGATGGACCCATTACCATTGTTAACAACCTCAAGAAACATGTGGACAAATAACAGTAAAAGAATCATGAAAAGATTAGGAACCTACAACAATAAAATGATGTTAAATTAACACAGATTCAACAAAAACTACCTAAGATTTGGAGTTGGTCCATAAATAGCATCAAACTAAGCTTCAAACCCTACACAATGAGATGAAGATCTCACAAAAAGACACTGATCACACAAACTGAGTTACGTAGACCATCAAATAGAAGACACTATTATATCCATGGTTATCAAATTCGCGAGTCAACTCACTTACTCGTACGAGTTAATGAGTCAAATAACCTAGTACGAGTTAACTTGTGAGTAGACTCGGAGTCAAACTCGGTGGACTCTGAATAAAGTTGCGAGTTAGAGGTGAGTCACCGAGTTTGAAGGAAAAGAAAAGCATGGATCTTCTCCGACTTTCCTCATTTCTTCTCACAATTTCAGATCTCGCTCCTTCACATTGTTCATCATTGCTTATCATCAGTGGTCATCGTCTTGTGCTTGCCCTTTGTCACGCGATGGTAGGGATGACAATTAAAACCGTACCTGTGGGGATCGACCTGCCCCCGCCTCGAGTTTGACGGAAAAAACCTGAGTTGACCAAAGGCGGGGGCGGGTTCGAGTTTTCCCCGCTTTAAAAATTTGGGGGCAGTGGCGGGGATGGATAATGCAATCCCCACCCAGACCACGTCCCCGCCATGACTTTATATTTAAATTTAAATTTTAAAATATTAATATTTTAAAAGTATTTTCTTTTCTTTTTCTATTACATATAGGTCATTTTTTTATATTTCACCATTTTTATTTTTCTTCTACCCACTTTTTAATTTTGTTTGTCTTTTTAATCTTTTATATCAATTAATTTATTACATTATTCTCTCTCTTACCTTTCAGTTTTCACATTTCCTTAATCTCTCCCATCAATTTTTTTTTTCAATCTTTTCAACCAATTTGATGAACAAAAAGTTAATTTTTTTCTTTATCTTTTTTTAAATATTTTACATAAATCTTAGTATTAACTAATATTATTTTATTTATAATTTATATTTATTAGGTTTTATTATGTCATATTTTTTTATCTTATTATTCTTATTTATAATATATCAAATTTTATCTTAATAAAATAATTGTATTTTAAAAGATTAAAAGGAATTGATAATTTAAACTTTTATTACTTTGAACTAATTAAATAAGAATTAACTTATTAAATATTTTCTTATAAACTATATATTTCATATTTTTAAATGACAACTTAAAAATGAATTAACTTATATATGTAATCAAATGTTTGAATATAGTATTATAATAATAATAATATTAATAATAATAATAATGTTATAAATATTCTATATATATATAAATAAAAAATTATTAAATATTTCTTTTACATACATATTTTAATATAAATATAATAAATTAATATATATATATATATATATATATATATATATATTTAATTAATAATAATTATAAAATTATAAATATTTATTTATATATAAAAAATACATAGTAAAATTAATTTATTATAAATGTAATTATCTTTTTAAAAATAATATAGATCGGGGACGGGACGGGGCGGGGATAGGGAGGCAAAATTCGCCCCGCCCGCCCCATTGTCATGCCTACGCAATGGTCACACGACGCTCACGTGGGTTGCATGATGGTCACGCGATGCTCGGTTGGGTCGCGCATTGATTGCGTGATAGTCGCACAGTGGTCGCACGACGTTCACCTGGGTCGCACAGTGGTCACGCTCCTTGTAGTTGCTCGCCATTGCTCACCGTCCTCTAGGTTAGATTGAGGAATTTAGGGATTTGAGATTTTAAGGTTTTCGAATAAATGAGACATGTTAGATTGAGAAATTGAAGGATTTGGGAATTTAGGTTTCGAATAGATTGAGAGATTTTAGACATTCAGGATTTATTTATTTAGTTTTATTATACTATTGTACAAATTCAATTAATTTTTTTATTATTTTACTAATGAGGAATTAGTATTATTATATTTATTATTATATTATTATTTTTATATGAAATAAACTCTTACAAATCTTACAAGTTGAGTATGATAACCTTGACTGCATCGAGTCGATTACAAACTTAACAATCACTTGCACCAACAACTGACGCACATGCAGAACTCAAAAATTTGAACAAAGGACAAAGCCTCAATCCAAGCAAGAGTAAAAAAAATCTATATTAGAGTAAATTGAAAAATTAATCCAAACAAAAGCTAAACCCACAAAGCAAGATGGTGAAGGAGTCATCCAAAGAAAATAACACTCAAAGAAAATCTACAGTTAAAGCAAATTCCCAATCTTGTGAGACGTCAACATTTTCATCAACTTGTATATGAACAATAGAGTCGTCCTATGTTGAGTTTTCCATAACATGTTGTTACATGGACCTACACTATGTTACTATTATACTTTCTCTTACAACTCAATATATTGTACACTAACAAAAATATTCTAAACTTGATTTGCAGACATTGGCATGCACATAGCCCACATTAGTGACTCTGGAAAATGTGAAACAAGGCACGGGTGAGTCCCTTTGCAGTTTAATGGATACATTGGCAAAGGTCTAAAATCCTAGACCCAACCTAAACCTGATAGTTAACCTATGTGCAATACAAGTCACACTACAATTTAGACATTTAATTGATGGTTGTTTTGCATTCCAATCACAAGATCTTGACGATATGTGTCGTGATGGATCTTCTTGAGAACTGAAAGGGGTTGTGACCACCCCAAAGTTTTGTAAATCTCATATAACTTATGATTTTGACCTCCCAAACTTAATATTTAATATATTTGCTTATATATTTACAATTTTATCCTGTTACCCTCCCCTCACTTTTGTAATTCTCATATAGTTTATGATTTTGGTCCCAAACTTAATATTTATTTAATATATTTACTTATATATTTACAATTTTATCCTCTCACTCTTTTATTTTATTTTACTTTATTATATTTATTTATTATTTATTAATAATATATTATTTGCTCTCTAAAATTAATAGTTAAGATCTGTCAATGAATATGTGGGCATAAGCATCCAATTATAAAAGCATACATAGAGGATACATAGAGGATAATAATGTTAGATTCAAAGACAAAAAGATTTGTTTCCTCCACCATGCTGATACAATCAAGTATTGTTATTTCCATCATATTTACAAACATATTATCAATGGATAAAAGACATAATTGTAAATGAGGAGAATAGTGAATGAGATAGAGAAAGATGAGATGGTTATCAATGAAAGGGTAAGGGAGCTCAACACCAAGTACCCCTAATCCACCACCAAACCCTCCCCTCAATAGAACTATACAAAACAATGGGAAGAACATTAAGATGAAAAGGACTTAAATTTTTCACCTGGTCTGGGGTGTTATTAATACTATATCTAGTGGATTTGTTAGTGATGGACAATTAAGTTCGGCATAAAAATACCACCTTGTACTAATCTATAGACTAATACTGAATCCGCTTAAAGCTTATATTTTAATGTCTTACTGTTAAAAATAGATCAATTGTGACAATTAGATCTAATTCGAGAATATAAAATGTTTCATTATAAGTATTTAATGGATGAAAAAAAAACCTTCAACATATGAAAAAAAAAATATATTTTTTTTTATAAATTATTTAAGAACTTGTCCACATAACAAAGAAACACATGAAAATGAATGACAAAGAAAATAGAATCGTTTACAATTTTATAAACCTTGATGGAGCGGACATTTTACGTTCCGGTACTCAAATATAATGGTTACTTGTTTAAAAAAAAAAAAAAATCATTTAAACGTGTGACTCTTATTCAGAAATCTATATGATAGTCATATGACTTATCAAAGAGTAAAACGTTTACTGTGACGTATGCCTTATATTATATTAATATTACTGTGCAAGAAAACTTCGTAACTAAGTTTTCCTCATGCACAGTAAAATTTTTTCTTATATATGAATACTGAAGCGGGGGAGGAGAGGAATCAAAATTTTCCTCTCATCCTTCTTCTTCTATTGTCTAAATTTCAAGCAACGAGACTCTACTCGTGCAGGATCTGGTGAAACGGGAGAGAACCTGAATTAAGTGGGAAAGCTTCGGTAGAAATACCATACCAAGTAAGGGGAAGTTTAATTCATTCAATATATGAAATTGAATTGCTGGGTACTCTGTGAATAAGGAATAGGAGCAGAGATATGAATTATTTGAACGTGTGATTTTGAAGAATGTCTGAATTTCTGATGAAACTGTTCACGGTTTACAAGTTTTAGAAATTCTTGAAATTTAGGATGAATTATATAATAAAAGTATTGTTTTTAACTTAAATTGAACATGTTTATGGTTTAATTTTGATTGGGAACTAATTTGGGTGATTGAAACTGAGAAACTTGAAATCTGGAATTCGAAAATGGCGAACTGGAAAACCTGCAAAATTCGCTCAAGCGAAAATACGTCGCTTGAGCGAGGATACCTGGAAAAATTTGGGATTCTCGGGTTCTTTCTCGCTCAAGCGACCGATGTACTCGCTTGAGCGACGAAAGCTTCAAATAAAGGTGACCCTCGGTCAAGTCTCGCTCAAGCGACTAGTGTTCTCGCTTGAGCGACGGATGCTTCAAAAAAAGGGGACTCCCGGGTCAAGTCTCGCTCAAGCGACTAGTGTTCTCGCTTGAGCGAAGGATGCTTCAAACAAAGGGGACTCCCGGGTCAAGTATCGCTCAAGCGACTAGTGTTCTCGCTTGAGCGACGATTGCTTCAATCAAAGGGAACTCCCGGGTCATTTCTCGCTCAAGCGACTGATGTACTCGCTTGAGCGACGGATCCTTCAAACAAAGGGGTCTCTCGGGTCATGTCTCGCTCAAGCGACTGGTGTACTCGCTTGAGCGACGAAGCCTTCAAACAAAGGGGACTCTCGGGTTCCATCTCGTTCAAGCGACCGGTATACTCGCTTGAGCGAGAGAAGGAAGAAGAAAGGGATATGGTAGGGATTTTTTTAAAGATCATGGGCAAAATAGTAATTTATTGATTTTGGAAATGATTTCGGAAATTATTTTAGAAAAATATATATATAAAGAGAGAGAGATAATGAAAGTAAAGTGTTGTGACGTGTGTGGGTCAGACTGAGCCTGAGGGCTGATGCCCAGAATCAGTCCTGAGACGTTATATATTGGCTAGACTGAGCCAGAAGATTGGTTCCAGAATCAGTCAAATACTATTTTTATTGACTCGAATGAGCCGTGAGGACAGGTGGTCCAGAATCCGGCAAATGTGAATAATTTTTGTTATGTTTGAATGGTACCCGGGGTGGTACAGAGTACATTAGTGTAATAACTATGTCAGAGGATTCTGAATGAGGTCCCAGACTTCACTGATTGGTCGGGTCAGGTAGACTACGAGATCAGGTGGTGAGAAGTCGATGGGGGGATGACTGGTGGCGCGCTCGGAGGGGTACTCCGAGTATGAGTGATGAAGGGCGCCAGTAATCCTACTCGTGTGGAGGGTGGTCGGAATGGTGCTGCGGGTACCGATCACAATGTGCCCACAGATGATAGCCTCTGAGTTCGGGCATAGTTAGGGTATACTTCCGGAAGGTGTCTTAATGTGTTGATAATTTCGTAATTGATCATAATATATAATTCTATATCTGTTTTATTATATCGAATGATTTAATACTTACCCCTATTTTTCCATGTGGATGGGACTGCGATGATCACTTTTATGTGGGAGCAGATCAGGAGTTGAGAGATGGTGATGGGACTACTTGGACAGCGGGGATAGTTCGAGTGGGATAGCTTCGAGGAGCTACTGTTACATGTATAATGTATAAATAAATGATGTTAATATATTTTGAAGTTCAGTTAGTGAACTGGAATTTCAATATATGTTACAATTACAGTAATATAATGTAAAATAAATGTTGTTATTTACTTGTTTACAACTTTGCGAAGACATCATTATAGTAGCGATTTCTAGGGTCGTTACAATAGTGGTATCAGAGCGGTAATATCCTTGTAAATCTGTGGGGATATGATAAGTCCGTTGTGATTATACTCTGATTGTGAGTGCGTGAATGTTTGCTCTGTATTTATGGTTGTGTTTGATATAGGATGACACCGCGACCTCCTACTCCTACTCCACCGAGTGTAGATGCCCTAGCCAGGGCAATGGAAATGTTGGCAGCTGCCATGCAGCAGCAGGCTACCAACTCGCAGTGGAGGCCAACTATGGCATCATCCTTTGCTGGATATCACCAATCAGAGCAGATGGGGCTGACTGAGTTCATGAGGCACAATCCGCCTCGTTTTGGAGGAGATTTGGGTCCAGATGCAGCAGAGAAGTGGTTGCGTGAAGTGGAGAAGATTTTTGAGGCTACCTTATGCCCGGAAGACAGGAAATTGACATTCGGGAAATACTTACTAGTTGATGAGGCTGAGTTACGGTGGTCGGGGACTCAAAGGATGATGATTGCACGGGGGAGGTGTGTAATTGGGAAACTTTCCGTGAGAGATTTACTGGAGAAATACTTCCACTGACGGTGTTAGATTTCGAAGGAGAGCTGAGTTCCTGAGTGCGAGACAGGGTAATATGATGGTGCATGATTACGCCATACGATTTGAACGCTTATCTCGTTTCTACACAGGTACAACTTCGGAACGGTGGCTTTGCGGGAAGTTTGAGGAAGGCTTGAGGGCTGAGATCAAGCTCATGGTGGTTCCTTTCTCTATCGGGAGATTCCCGGAGCTGGTGGAGAAGGCGAAGACAATAGAGAGACTCCGGGAGGGAGGAGTCGAGTGATGAGGACCCACTCAAGTGGGGTCCCGAGTAGGGGTAGTAGATCAGAAAGGAGGATGCCTTATTCACGCCCCCAGTCTTCCAGGAGTGGCAGTGTTACCCCAACACCTCGATCATCGGGATCTGTATCAGGGGTAAAATGTTTTCAATGTGGAGGCCCTCATTACAGGAATCAGTGCCCACAGAATGCCTTCACTAATCCTTCCCAGACTTCTCGGGCAGGTCTTTGCTACACTTGCCGGAAGCCGGGACATATGGCTAGAGAGCTGTCCACGAGAATCCCAATGTTATAGTCTCGAGCTGGGGCATCATTAGCACCCGGGGGAGTGACGCGAAACCCGGAGCTGCGGGACGGGTGTTTGCCTTGTCGGGAGCAGAGGCATCGAGGTCAGAGAATTTAGTGCAAGGTGTGTGTTTTATCTCTAATATACCTCTACGAGTTTTGTTTGATTCAGGAGCTACCCATTCTTTTATTGCTGATAATTGTATGGATAAACTTAAATTACCTATGTGTGACCTACCCTATGAATTGAGGGTATCTACACCAGCGAGTTGGACTGGTGGTGTCTTCCTATGTGTGTTTAAGGTGTCCAATTGTCGTAGAAGGACGACGGTACAAGGTGAACTTAATCGGTTTACCTTTGAAGGATATAGATGTAATCTTAGGGATGGATTGGTTATCTACCAATCGCATTCGATTGACTGTGGACAGAAGAGGTTGGTACATCCAGAATTAGGAGATGAACTTATTACATCGGCTCGGCGAGGTTCGAGAAAGAGCTACGAGAGGGAGCTCGGTGTTATTTGATTCGACTCGAGATGGATGAAATGAAGGAAAATATCCTGGAAGAGGTACCAGTTGTGAGAGAATTTCCGATGTGTTTCCGAGATGAGATACCAAGGCTACCACCTCGGAGAGAAGTCGAATTTGGGATTGATCTAATTCCTGGTTCGAGCCCAATCTCTATGGCACCATACCGTATGGCTCCAGCGAGAATTGGCTGAATTGAAGAAACAGGTAGAAGATTTGCTTGGAAAAGAAGTTCATTCGCCGAGTGTATCTCCCTGGGGCGCTCTGTATTGCTAGTAAAGAAGAAAGATGGGAGCTCCAGGTTGTGTATTGATTACAGGCAACTAAACAAGGTGACTATCAAGAACAAGTACCCGTTGCTCGAGGATTGATGATTTATTAGACCGATTACAGGGGAGCATCAATCTTTTCTAAGATTGATTTGAGATCTGGATACCATCGAGATCTTGGTTAAAGAAGAGGATGTACAGAAGACGGCGTTCAGGTCGAGATATGGCCATTATGAATATGTGGTCATGCCGTTTGGAGTAACAAATGCACTGCCGTATTTATGGACTATATGAACAGGATTTTCCGTCCTTATTTAGATAAGTTTGTTGTTGTTTTTATAGACGACATTCTTATTTATTCTAGAACTAGGGAAGAACACCGGGAACATCGAGGGCGGTGTTGGATGTGTTAAGAGAGAAACAATTGTATGCCAAACTTTCAAAATGTGAGTTTTGGTTAGAACAGTGCGATTTTGGGACATGTAATATCGGCGGAAGGGATATCCGTAGATCCTACCAAGGTAGATGCGGTGTTAAAATGGGAACCCCCTAAGACGGTGACGGAAGTGCGTAGCTTTGTGGGACTTGCGGGGTATTACCGGAAATTTATAGAGGGTTTCTCTAAGATAGCAACTCCTTTGACACGGTTGACCCGTAAGGATCAACCTTTTGCTTGGACGAGATAGATGTGAGGAGAGTTTCCAGGAGTTGAAAAGAAGATTGTCTAGTTCCCCAGTGTTGGTGATCCCGAGATGTGACTCAATCTTTTCAAGTATATTGTGATGCTTCTATTCGGGGGTTAGGTTGTGTCTTGATGCAAGATAAAAGGGCGGTAGCATATGCGTCGAGACAACTTAGAATTCATGAGAGGAATTATCCCATTCATGACTTAGAACTAGCAGCGAGTGGTGTTTGCTCTCAAGATGTGGAGACATTATCTTTATGGAGTCGGATTTGAAGTTTTTAGTGATCACAAGAGCACTGAAGTATTTATTCGATCAGAAAGAGCTAAATATGAGACGAGAGAAGATGGATGGAGTTTACGAAGGATTATGACTTTCGGTTACTTTATCATCCAGGAAAGGCGAATGTGGTGGTGACGCCTTGAGTAGGAAGGCGGTTCGGATGTCAGCAATGATGATGGATGAATTGAGATTACTTGAGAAGTTCGGGGATTTGCATCTAGATGTAGAGTTTCGTGATACTAGTATTAGTTGTGGTAGCATTACCATTACTAATGATTTTCTCGAGATGATCAGAGATAGACAACAAGGTGATATGACATTGAAAAGTGTTATAAATCAGTTAGGATTCGAGCGAGACCATTGACTATAAGATGGGTGAGGATAATATTCGAGATTTAGAGGAAGGATTTGTATTCCTGTTGACCAGGAATTGAAGAGAGCAATACTAGATGAAGGTCATCGGAGTCGTCTAAGTCTACACCCTGGTATGACTAAGATGTATCAAGATCTAAAGAAGGTTTATTGATGGTCCGGTATGAGGAGAGATATTGCGAGTATGTGGTCTGCTTGTTTGACTTGTCGAGAAAGCAAAGGTGGAACACCAAAGGCCGGGAGGAATGCTACAGCAAATGGAGATACCTGAATGGAAGTGGGATAGCATTACCATGGATTTTGTTACCCATTTACCACGGACAATTCGAGGGTACGATTCGATCTGGGTGATAGTGGAAAGATTGACGAAGAGTGCACATTTCCTCCCTGTAAATCTGAGGATATCTATGGCTAAATTGGCACAACTATATATTCGCGAGATTGTTCGATTACATGGGATACCATCTAGCATTATCTCGGATAGGGATCCTAGATTTACTTCAAGATTACGCGAGACTTTACAAGAGGCATTAGGGACCCGACTTAGGTTGAGTTCAGCCTATCACCCCGAGACGAGATGGACGGTCGGAGAGGACCATCCGAGTCACTAGAAGACTTGTTGAGGTCTTGTGTGTTGGATAATCTAGGAAGTTGGGATGAGATCCTTCCATTAATAGAGTTCACGTATAATAACAGCTATCATGCCAGTATCGGAATGGCACCATATGAGGCTCTTTATGGGAGGAGGTGTCAAACACCTTTATGTTGGTATCAGGATGAGGAGAAAGTGTTGATTGGACCTGAGCTACTCCAGCAGACTACAGAGAAGGTCCGGGAGGTACAAGAGAAGTTGAGAGCCGCTATGAGTAAACAAAAATCATATGCGGACCAGAGGAGGAGACCTTTGGAATTTGAGGGGGGAGACCATGTATTTTTGAGAATCAGACCTACTACTGGAGTAGGAAGGGCAATTAAATCTAAGAAGTTGACTCCCAAGTTTATTGGCCCGTATCAGATTTTGAAGAAGGTAGGTCCAGTGGCATATCAGTTAGCGTTGCCACCTCATTTGGCGAATCTGCACAATGTATTTCATGTATCTCAGTTGAGGAAATATGTACATGACCCCAGTCATGTCCCGGAGTCGAACAATGTGCAGATTAGAGACAATCTCTCCGTTGATGTGAGACCGGTGAGGATAGAGGATTCTCGGTTGAAGCAACTTAGAGGTAGAACTATCTCAATGGTGAAGGTAGTATGGGATCGAAATCCGGAGACTTCACTTGGGAGATGGAGGATCGAGATGCGAGAGTCTTATCCATATCTATTTCCAAGTAAGTTCATTTTCGAGGACGAAAATTTTTGTGGAGGGAGATTGTGACGTATGCCTTATATTATATTAATATTACTTGTGCAAGAAAACTTCGTAACGAAGTTTTCCTCATGCACTGATAAAATTTTTTCTTATATATGAATACTGAAGCGGGGGAGGAGAGGAATCAAAATTTTCCTCTCATCCTTCTTCTTCTATTGTCTAAATTTCAAGCAACGAGACTCTACTCGTGCAGGATCTGGTGAAACGGGAGAGAACCTGAATTAAGTGGGAAAACTTCGGTAGAAATACCATACCAAGTAAGGGAAGTTTAATTCATTCAATATATGAAATTGAATTGTTGGGTACTCTGTGAATAAGGAATAGGAGCGAGAGATATGAATTATTTGAACGTGTGATTTTGAAGAATGTCTGAATTTCGATGAAGCTGTTCACGGTTTACAAGTTTTAGAAATTCTTGAAATTTAGGATGAATTATATAATAAAAGTATTGTTTTTAACTTAAATTGAACATGTTTATGGTTTAATTTTCATTGGGAACTAATTTGGGTGATTGAAACTGAGAAACTTGAAATCTGGAATTCGAAAATGGCGAACTGGAAAACCTGCAAAATTCGCTCAAGCGAAAATACGTCGCTTGAGCGAGGATACCTGGAAAAATTTGGGATTCTCGGGTTCTTTCTCACTCAAGCGACCGATGTACTCGCTTGAGTGACGAAAGCTTCAAATAAAGGTGACCCTCGGTCAAGTCTCGCTCAAGCGACTAGTGTTCTCGCTTGAGCGACGGATGCTTCAAAAAAAGGGGACTCCCGGGTCAAGTCTCGCTCAAGCGACTAGTGTTCTCGCTTGAGCGAAGGATGCTTCAAACAAAGGGGACTCCCGGGTCAAGTATCGCTCAAGCGACTAGTGTTCTCGCTTGAGCGACGATTGCTTCAATCAAAGGGAACTCCCGGGTCATTTCTCGCTCAAGCGACTGATGTACTCGCTTGAGCGACGGATCCTTCAAACAAAGGGGTCTCTCGGGTCATGTCTCGCTCAAGCGACTGGTGTACTCGCTTGAGCGACGAAGCCTTCAAACAAAGGGGACTCTCGGGTTCCATCTCGCTCAAGCGACCGGTATACTCACTTGAGCGAGAGAAGGAAGAAGAAAGGGATATGGTAGGGATTTTTTTAAAGATCAAGGGCAAAATAGTAATTTATTGATTTTGGAAATGATTTCGGAAATTATTTTAGAAAAATATATATATAAAGAGAGAGAGATAATGAAAGTAAAGTGTTGTGACGTGTGTGGGTCAGACTGAGCCTGAGGGCTGATGCCCAGAATCAGTCCTGAGACGTTATATATTGGCTAGACTGAGCCAGAAGGTTGGTTCCAGAATCAGTCAAATACTATTTTTATTGACTCGAATGAGCCGTGAGGACAGGTGGTCCAGAATCCGGCAAATGTGAATAATTTTTGTTATGTTTGAATGGTACCGGGGTGGTACAGAGTACATTAGTGTAATAACTATGTCGGAGGATTCGAATGAGGTCCCGAGACTTCACCGATTGGTCGGGTCGGGTAGACTACGAGATCGGGTGGTGAGAAGTCGATGGGGGATGAGCTGGTGGCGCGCTCGGAGGGGTACTCCGGTATGAGTGATGAAGGGCGCCAGTAATCCTACTCGTGTGGAGGGTGGTCGAGAATGGTGCTGCGGGTACCGATCACAATGTGCCCACGAGATGATAGCCTCGAGTTCGGGCATAGTTAGGGTATACTTCCGGAAGGTGTCTTAATGTGTTGATAATTTCGTAATTGATCATAATATATAATTCTATATCTGTTTTATTATATCGAATGATTTAATACTTACCCCTATTTTTCCATGTGGATGGGACTGCGATGATCACTTTTATGTGGGAGCGGATCGGGAGTTGAGAGATGGTGATGGGACTGCTTGGACAGCGAGGATAGTTCAGTGGGATAGCTTCGAGGGAGCTATCGTTACATGTATAATGTATAAATAAATGATGTTAATATATTTTGAAGTTCCGTTAGTGAACTGGAATTTCAATATATGTTACAATTACAGTAATATAATGTAAAATAAATGTTGTTATTTACTTGTTTACTACTTTGTGAAGACATCATTATAGTAGCAATTTCTAGGGTCGTTACATTTACACATGTTTAAAAATTGTCAATTATTCTAAGCCCAAATATAATATATAATCTGATATTAATTTCATTTTATTTAAAATTTTAAATTTCCGTCATCATTAATTATTAATATAACTCATAAATTTCTATTGGATCAAGTACATAAGTTAGTGTAGTTTTAGATAATATAAAATTGATTTATTCACCTCATCCAATTGAATCAAATTGTATTGTTCTAACCACTGGACTATAATAACTTTTTTGATTATTTTTGTTAGGTCATATATTTTAACTATTAAACCTATTTTAAAACCTAATGATACATGTTGTAGTAGATTTTGAAGAACTTGCTATGAGTAAAGAAGGCACACTTGCTTCAATTAAGGGACCTTTATTTTGTTGACTAAATAACTTCATAGCAATTAGCATAGGGGTAACAAATACAAATAAAACATAGTAGCCCACTTTTAATATATTATTTATTAAACATTTTAAATACTACAAAATTATGACAAGATTCATTAAGTCTCTGTTTGTTGCAAGTGATTTACTGTTTCAAAGGATAGAAAAGCGGGATGTTATTCGTTTGTTGCAACTGATATGAGAGGATTTGCAGGCGCGGATTTGAGGGAGAGGGGAGGAAACAGTGCATCCACGCCTCCTCTAATTTATGAGAGGATTTGAGAGGATAGCAGAGAAAGACACATCATCAACTGATAAATGACTTAAATACCCTTCTCCATTTCCTGCATGTGAACACACAGTGCATGCACGCCTCCTCTAATTTATGCAATATATGATAGCGGTTAAATCTTAACCGCTATTATAATAGCACTTCTAATAGCGGTTAAAACTTAACCGCTATTATATAGCACTTCTAATAGCGGTTAAAACTTAACCGCTATTATATAACACTTCTAATAGCGGTTAAATCTTAACCGCTATTATATATTTTCATATGATAGCGGTTCCCCCAGAACCGCTCTTAAAAACAACTTGTAATAGCGGTTAAACCATAACCACTATCTAATATATATTTTAGATAGCGGTTACAGAGGAACTGCTATTATATCCTCCAATTATGATCGATCATACCAAATTATGATCGATCAGGATGGTATTTCGCTCGAGCGAGATATAGTCGCTCAAGCGAAACACAACCCGAGACTCAAGAAACTTAAAATATGGTTGTATATAGGGAGCTTATAATAGCGGTTAAACCTTAACCGCTATCTAATATACACTTTAGATAGCGGTTACAGAGGAACCGCTATTATATCCTCCAATTATGATCGATCAGGATCTTATTTCGCTCGAGCGAGAGTAGTATCGCTCGAGCGAAATACAACCCGAGACTGAATCTTAAAATATTTTTTTGAATATTATGTTTTTTAATTTGCTATTAGAGAAAACCTTTCAGAATTCAAAATATTAAATAATTTAAAATATTAAAATTAACTTTATCAAAAATGAGGAAAACAAAATTTATCCAAAAGAGTTCAAAAATGTATAAGAGTATTCTCAATTTTGAGTTTAATTATATTGTTCATTCTCAAAGTAGAAATTTATATTGTAATTATTTTAATTTAAATTTTGTGATCTTCTTAAAATTAGCATCAATAACATTAGACTTTACATTTGATTCATACCTAACTAATTATAGATTAAAAGGAAAGTGGTATAACCATGCATTTTACTTTTCTATTTACCTTATTCTTTTAATTATTTTATATAATAATGATCAAAATATTCACATTCATATGGGCATTTTCGAAAATAATATTATTGTATTATTGTTAAAATTAGCATCAATAACATTACACTTGATCTTCTTAATTATATTGTTCATTCTCAAAGTAGAAAATTATATTGTAATTATGTTCAATTTATTAAAAGTGTAATTAAATCTCTATTTTCTTAATTTTTTTTGTTTCAAACTTCTCAATTCTACATTTTTGTAACTTCTATCATTATATTATCATCCTCATCTCCTCCCATGTTCTACTTTATCTTTACAATAGTTAATATTCTTAAATAATCTATATTTTTAATTATAATTTTTTAATATATATTTTAGAAATTAATCAATTCTAAGCTATTATTTGAAAAACTAATCAATTCTAATCAATAATTTAGAAAAATAATCGATTAGAATTAATTATTTGAAAAAATTATCAAATATGATCGATCATTTCGAAAATCTAATCGATCAGAATCAAATTTCGCTCGAGCGAGATATAGTCGCTCAAGCGAAACACAACCCGAGACTCAAGAAACTTAAAATATGGTTGTATATATGGAGCTTATAATAGTCGTTAAACCTTAACCGCTATCTAATATACACTTTAGATAGCGGTTACAGAGGAACCGCTATTATATCCTCCAATTATGATCGATCATTTCAAATTATGATCGATCAGGATCTTATTTCGCTCGAGCGAGAGTAGTATCGCTCGAGCGAAATACAACCCGAGACTGAATCTTAAAATATTTTTTTGAATATTATGTTTTTTAATTTGCTATTAGAGAAAACCTTTCAGAATTCAAAATTATATTATTAATTCTCAAAGTAGAAAATTATATTGTAATTATTTTATCTCAAGTTAATGTGATGAGACGATCATCAACATTTCAACATTCGAGTCAGATATATGGGACATCTTCGTCTCTCCCAGATTGTTCATGTTCTTGAGTGGAAGTGATTGAATGATCTGAACCTGGAGGACTTGATCGCAAAAGATGAATAACATTATAATTATTTGTTTGAAGAGCATTAGTGTGCATAGGTTTATAATTTTAGTAATGTTTCATTTAATTATTATTCTATTTTCACTGTATTTTATATTTGATTTAAATAATAATGTACAATTATATTATTAGTTTTCATAATTATTTGTTATTATCAGATCAATATTAATTATTATTTTATATTTTATAATTATTTAATTATTAGTCAATTAATTTATTTAATATGTCAACATTATTTGAATATGGATATGCAATGTACATAATTTTGTAATTGTTTATTTATATAATTTTTAATAACTATCTAAAAAAAGTTAATTTTTTAAATTTGTTTCCAATTACAAACACTTTTAATTTTGTTTTTTCTTTTAAATATATAATCAATGTTAAAATATGGATAATTAATTAAAAAATTATATTTATAATCATTTGAACCTTATTTTATACAAAGGGTAAAATGGTAATTTTCTTAAATAATCAACATAAAATTATAATTTTTATATCTCATATCAATCAAATCATTCACAATTTCCCATAAACTTTCCTTTCACTTTCCATTCATCCAAACAACTTTAATTTCATCTTCATTTCTCTTCAAATCCCTCCTTTTCCACTCTCTCATTTCCACTCTCTCAAATCACTTCAACCAAACAAAGCCTAAATGATATAGAAGTATAAAAACTACTTTATTACTTGTAAACATTGAATGTTAATTAAATTGAAACAAAATCAGGAAAATCAACATAAAATTGAAAAAATGACTGAATTTTTTAATTGAATTGATTTAAAAAAAAATTAGGATTAAATTTTTTAATTATTTTTTTATAAAAATATAATATATATTTTTATTATATTAATTACATCAATTTTAAATCATAATTATTTCATTATATTTTAATCTTATTTTAACAATTATATATATATATATATATATTATATTTATAATTGTAACCTATATAATAATTTTTATTATTTTTTTATAAAAAAATTATTATTAATAAATTTATTATATATTTATTATATTATAAAAATATTATTTTATTAAATCTAAGTTTAATCTTTAAATTTAGATCTATATCTTTACCTCTTCAAGCAGGTTTTTAAAAATATTGTATTTTCCTCACCTTTCAATGAATGTTAGAAGTTTCACCTTCAAAACAAATGAAGAAAAAAACCACAGGTTAAGACGGATTTAACGGTAAAATTCATTAATTCTTCTCTCTCACCTAAAGAAGCAATACTCACTTTTTTTCTTGTTTAAGACGTCATGCTTGTAGAAACGATGATAAGGAATGGGTAACAAAACAGCCCTATGAAGATGTTCAAGTAAAACTGAGATGTTTTGAACGAAGATACATTTAATTTTATTTTTAACAAAAAATCAATTTTAAAAATCAATTGTTTCAATGTAAAAAGTTAAATTTTAATTAAATCAATGTAAAATAAAAAATTAATTAAGTTTTTGAATTAAATCGATTTTGATAAAGAAAATTAAGATAATTTTTTTAAATGATAATTTTATTTTAAAAAATATAATAATTATTTTTTACTTTCTCTCATGCAAAATATGAAATTCTCGTTTTATTTCTTTTATTATATTTCTCAATCTATTATATTCAATATTATTTAATTTTTATTACAATTTACTATAATTGTAATAATAACTATTAAAAAATAAATTTATTATATTATAAAAATATTATTTTATTAAATTCTAATTAAATTTTTAAAAATTGAAACTTAAATCCTAACCTTAATTGAATTCATATTTTCACCCATTAAATATCTTTTCTAATTTTAAAAACATTTGCAAATGCAATAAGGATCCCAAATAATGAAATGGGAGTTTTTACTACACAAATAATAATAAAAAAAAACCCTATCTTTCATTTATCAGAAAACAAATGAATGCTAACCTAGCTCTGCAAACTGCAGGTTCCCAGATAAGGGAAAAAAAAACACAATTACATATAAAACCATTGGCTAAGATAATTCAGTATCATTGTGTCAAAAACTAACCCTTTGTAATCGTTGATTGGTGAATTAATTTTGAGCAAAAATTAGGTTAATATGGAAGTTTTGTAGGCATAACTTTTTTTGGGTTGTAGTTGAGTACGATGCTGATATGCCATAAATGATTCTTCTAAGATGGCAATAGGGGCCTATCTTTCTCAGCTACATTTCAGACCTATGACTCTGAGGCAGTGTATCTGGTCTATGCTATCTTGGAAGCCAAGTAGAATATGACAGAAAAACAACATGGTGGTCCCCATCTTTTCCTGACCATAAAACAACAAGCGAAAGCTTCAACCTTCCAGCTTTTGAAGTCTGAAAAAAAGTAGATTGGAACAGATAAAATCTGTGCTTTCTTGCTGTGTTCTTTTGATCTCTGTGCCATGCATAAAGCAGAGCAAACGTTTGGCTTCCTTCTGCACACTCTTCCTTCTAGGATTGCCAATCTGTGACTTTGAGCCTTCATAAATAACAGTGGATACAATGCAGAATACAAATGTTCTGTTTACTTCAATCAAACAACCTTTTAGTTTGCTTCTTAAATTATGGCACTTACTTTCGTTTCTACCCAGATTCAACCTTTTAGTTTCAGAACAACCCCTACTAAAATTATTCATAAAATGTAGGATGTGATTTCCTGTATTGTAATTTATATCTTCCCTATTATACTATTTTCAAGTTTATTTTAATACAAAAATTTTAAACAATTTGTTCTTTTACTTATTTTTGAATTTTTTTAAGATATTTAATGAAATAATTTATAAAAAAAATAAACAACTTATCATATATACTGAATATATTTTCAATAATTTAAGTAATCATTAGTATTTTAACCAAACACTTCAATAAATAATTTTATTAAAAATGTTATAATCCATATTTTGCTCACCAAAAATAGAATTTCCTTTTGTGATGTTTTATCTCATAGTGTATAAAACTGACCTTCCCAAAAGATAACCACCACAAGTAGCTTTAATGCCTGTGGTATGTTTGAATAATAATTTTAATTATTTTTTATGAGAAGAAATAAAAAATATAAAGTTAAAATAAACTTTTTCATCAGTGTTTTTTAAAAGCTCTTCTAAAAAATATTCTTAGTTTATGTACATTTATTTTATAGGAAAATTTAGTTCATTTTATATAAAATTCTATTAACTTTTGTTGTTTTCTTATCCTGATGCATGACAAAATTTAACATACATAACCAAGTTTACATACGATACGATTGAATTTAGAGAATTTTAAATCATGCTTAGGATCCAAAATTATTTTTATGAAAATCAATTATACCAAAATCTAAAAAAAAAAAACTACACCCTAATACTCTGTTTGGTCAAGATGAAAGAAATAGAGAGTGAAAAAAGAAAAAAAAAATTAAAAATGAAAAAGGAAATTGTTTGAATTAGGTGAAAGAATGAAAAAGAATAATAAAAAATAACCATAAATGTATGGAATTAATTTAAATTTGAAAAAAAGTAGAAAGAGGTATGGGTGGATTTTTATATAATCAGTGTGAATATTAGGATTTTTCATGTGCTTTAAAATTAGAAAAAAAAACATTATACTAATATTTTTATTTAAGTAAGTATAATTAAAATATTATTAATATTTAATATATTATTATATTTTTACTTTATATACAAAATAAAAAATATATACATGAATTAAAAAGAAATTATATCATATTATATTTTTTATATAAAAAATACATGTATAAAAAACATTATAATTTTAAAAGTATAATTCTATATTAAATGATTAGATTTATGAAAAATTATAAAAAAAGATTACATCAATAATCCTTACTCCAAACGAGAATGCATGCCTAATTTTGGACCAACCACATTATGAGACTTTGTTTCTTCTAATGTAGTTAGTTTTCCGTGAGTTTCAACACAAACCATTTTATTCATCCTCTTATTTCTAATCAAACTAATAAAAATAAATATGAATAAATCACCTCACATCCCTTTACCTTTCTTCATCTCCAATAAATTAAAGAAACCAAAGGCTAGTAGTGTGTTTAGACATTGTGTCTAAGTTTATGCACCAGAAAGTGTAAAATTTGAATTCAACACCAATCAATCAGGTTTCCAAACACATCCTTAACTGCTGAACTAAAGGCAAATAGCATTAATAGAAGTAATCACTGTACTTGTACTCCTTATACAGGAAGTAATTTATGATTTATGAAGCATGGTCATTCATGAAAGACACAAACTTCAATAATGTGAGTGCACAAGAGTCAATGCATTGAGATGGGACCCCTTTTGCGACCTTGACAAGATTCCTTGTTCATCATGCATGATGCACAAGATCCGTTCCTCGTCCTTACAAAATTGCCTGCACATGATACAACCAATCATCCATCCACCACGATATTACAAGAGAACATCTACACATACCTACGTGTATAATTTTGTACGGTTATTGATTTACATGACTTTTATGAACTGTGGACAACAAGAATGAACAAACAAGTAAAATAACAACATAGGCTCTTTTGTCTGTCTATCTATTTGGGTGGTACACGTCCCATTGTTCCCCTGTCTATTCATTATCAAACAACAAACTCGTGTAATAAGTGAGGATTTCCAAACTTGTTTTGTTGCTTTCCTTGGTCTGTGAAATGGTAATCTAGCAAATCAGCCTCTGGGGAAGAAGTCAATGTTTTCTTACTTCTCCTCTGCATGTCATCATTGGATGCATCAAACCCTTCACTTTCACAGTTCCTCAATTCCAATGCAAGTGACACATGTCCACCCACACCAATGTTACCTATCTCTGTTAAATCATAGGTGGCAGGAACAGGAGCAGTTGTGCAGCCTTCACCATAATAAGGACTATTGTTGTTGTTGTTGTTGTTTATGTTGAACCTTTGATCACCCTGCAGTTTCCCAATTCTGGGATCCATGGCATTTTCTCCATGATCACTACTTTGGATCCCTCTAGCCAACTCTGAGGTATGATCCAACTTCATGCCATGATGCTGAATAACACTATCTTCAACTGTTATTAAGTTGTCCTGGGACTCCTCCCTTTTATTGTTGGAGGATTGAACATCATCTCTTGGAGCTTTAGGTGAGTTCTCTGATGATAACAGATTGCTGCTCATCTCAGAATCGCCAAATTCTTCTTTGTACATTTCTTCAACCATTGGCTTCCAAAGACGCACCCTTGCATTAATGAACCAATTTGCCACCTGACATAAAATCAAATGAAATTAACAAACATGACATAAGACTAAAACTTTAGGGGGTCATTGATTTTTGCTGTTGAACCCCCATCAAAAACAAATTTTCAGGGAATATATTTAGACATTTAGTATATTTGAGTTAGCTCATTTTGGAGAAATAACTTCTTTTTTAAGTTTAATATCCATGCATAGATTGTGTAAGAAATTTTAAAATGTCAACTAATCAGAATACAAGATTCATACTGGCATTAATTTAAAGATAACTATTATAAAAATTAACAAACTTACCATTCATGTCAATTAGTAATCAATATTACATTGTAAATGTAAAGACTATTTACTCTTTACTTCAGCTTTGAAACATAGATTTATAAAATGTGCTTATTTGCACACAATTAATCATTCTCAAACACGCACTTATAGAATGTTCTGCATAAGTTCTCAAACACATTAAGTACTGTACCTGGTTTCTTGTTAAGCCAGTTTGCCTAGCCAGCATAATTTTCTCTGAATCCTTTGGATAACTGGAACCAAATGAAAATTCGAAAACAATTATTAGACAAAATACTATGAATGAAACATGAAATAGATTATGTACATGGGAGGGGGACTTACGGATGAAGGAAATGCTCAAAGAGCCATGCCCTAAGTATTGAAACAGAGGTTTCAGGAAGTCCCCTTTGAGGCCTCCAAGTTTGTCGCATTACACCAAGTTGCTGGATGGCCTTTTGTTGCCGAAGCTGCTGATCAACATGCCGGAGACGAGGTATCCCCTCTTGTTCTCCAAGGCTCCTTTGAGTCACTTGAATTTGGCCACTGATGGCATCACGCAAACAACGAAAGTGTCGTGATATTGTGCGCAAGGCAAGTGCAGTGTATGGTTCAGCTGCTCCGCAACCAGCAATCATATCAAAAGACGAAACCACAATCTGCATCTGGTGGCAGTACTGTCTGTATCTTTTATCAACCTGCCAGAGCAAAGAAAAACATAAGAGTTAATTCACAAGCTATCACTACTATACCCATGTACCTTGTGTTTTCTTGTATCTAAGTATACACAATTCAGTAAATCATTAATGCTGCATATTTATAAAACTAACTATATTGTATAAGTGAAGATCAACCACAGAGATAGTTGTAATACTCTTTTATTCTGTCACCATCTCAGCCATTACTAATAAGTGTTAGAAATCTTAGCAATATATAGCCCTTTCAACACACACTCTTCCAGGAAAAAAAATAACAAATACAAAATTCAAAAAGTTGTACAGGTTGTTAAGTAAATAACTTTACACAAAAGCTTAAGATGTTAGGTAAAATGTTTATTTGGAACGTGTTTGAAATGACTATTCTCAGGAAAACATTATTTTATTTCTCCTGATGTTCTCCTACAAAAAATCCAAAATAAGCATGTCCTGTACTTGAAAATAAACTATTACACATACACTGAATATTTTATGAAACACAAACTTGAAAACCAATTAGATGAAATACAAAAGATCTGGGACAGACCAAGGCACATACATCAATAGAATAGAAGAGAAGTAAGAACTGTAATTCAATGCTACAAAGTCTGCAGGCTTACCTCATCCAACATAGACAAAAGTTTTGTCTTCTTGTCCAACAAATTCTGTCGTTCTGCAGGTGATAGCTCACATGAAGAATTTGCAGCAGAACCACTGGGGCCTGAAGATATCTGCACTGATTGGCTGTTAGATTTACCTTCAGAATCTTTGGAGCCATCTAAATCAATATCACGGAAACTCTGTTGCTTCTCTAAACCAGTTTGCTTCAAAGCCTTTCGAACATTAACTATTTCATCAAGCAACTCCTGTGCTGCCTTGAGGTATTGTGAGTTCAAGACACTGCTGGAAAAGCCCAGCGATCCATCGCTTTGGCCTTCACTGAGGCACATTAAGGGGTGTTGTGGAGCATACAGCAAACCATCCCTTTTGTGATAGCCACAAGAAGCTAAAGATGCCATGCACTCAGTATTCCTCAATTCCATTTGTAGGCTGGCCTCATCATCTTTAAGAGATGATGTGCCCTTTAAATTTGGGACAGAAGCAGTCATTAGTGAAGAGAAACCGGTGCCAGGATACTGGTATGGAAAGGTAGGGACCGATGCAATAGAAGGCATCACAGAGCCAAGGCTAAGAGACAAGCCTTGGTTCTGTACATTTTGCTCACTGTCCACAAGTCCCAGTTGTGCTGTCCTTGGAATAACATGGGATTGGCAATCTCCAGCATGACAAAAAGAGTCTTGATCAGCTGAGGTGGGAGCATTTGAATGCCCATCAATAGGTTGCATAGTCATTGTGTCCCTCATGGATGTCATGAACTTCAACTCATTTTGTCCTCCAACAGTTTCACTGTAGTTATGAGGTAAAAGAGGATTCCCAGACAACATATTTGCATAGGACCCTGAAGGAAACGCTTGGTTTGGATACATTGCAAAATGTATAATTGAAATTCAGATGTTCTTGTTTCTGGTCCTTTTACAACTTAGTCACTTCGCAGCTTAGGTTCAAGAAGCCAGTAGTGATGCTGAGCTCAATATATGATGCTACCTCTGCTACAAGTTTGAGGCAAGGATGATAATGTTGCTCAAAATAAAGCTCAACACAATATAGAACCTAAATTGAATAAAAATAATCCAAAGGGACGAAAAAGTTAAATAAGAGAAAGATAAACAAAATAGAAGACACGTATGATGAAAGGAAAAGATTAAGTTGCTATAAAGCAAAAACACCATACCATAGGCAAAAGCAATCAGAGACACATTATATCACTATCTATAGCATACATATGTATATCTATAGTATAACAGTGCAGCTTCAAAGCATTGGCTTAAACTTCAAACGACGTGAGGAATTAAAAGGGATTTGGCCAAAAGCATACTTTCATTACCATAGATTAAGAAAAGAAAGGCTTTGTTTACTCTGTTAAGTAAATTGACCAAAGGAAGCTTCTTTCATATTTTTTTTGTTTTTGCGGGTTAGTAGTCAAAAGCGGAGGTACAAGTAGCAGAAAACGATGGAAACAAAGCTGAAATCTTAACAAAATCCAAAAACGAGGTGTAAAACCAAAACCGCATAAGCATAATTGCCTTCAAAGTTGAAATCCTACGGTGTTGGTGGTGGTGATGGTGGTGGTTGAAATTTGAAAGTGAAAATCACAGAAGTAAGGTCAAGTTCAGAACACAAAAAAACGAGTGAAATTGAAGAGTGAAAAGAAGAAAGCTACAAGAAAAGCACTGCAGCCGTCAATCAAAAACAGAAGACAATCATGAGTGAAAAATCCGAACCCTTTGAAGCAGAATTTCAACTTTTGCACTCCACAGGAGCTTTTACATTATAATTTCAACTTCTAATCATGAAAAGTGAAAACCCCACCAACCCTCTTGTTTGAACAAGAGTTTATGAGCAGGAGAAGTACCATCTACCATCATAAACCACAAACAGTACACACCTTCCTCATAGTCATCTCAAGTCTCTCTTTTTATTATTTTTCTCCTTCTGCACTGTTGCAAAAGACAAAGAAAGAAAGAAGAAGAAAAGAGAAATACCTGAAGGAGAAAGCGAAAGAGAGGAGCAGGGTGGAGTGTGAAGGGTAGGAGAGAAGAGGTTAAGAGCAAAATTACAGACAAAAATCCACAGTTTGGGGAAGCCCAGACAAATGGCAATCCCAAGACATAAATTTCAAATTATCTTTGGAACAACCAGCTGCACCAACCAATGAACAACAAAAGGATTATTAATTAAATAATCAAACAAATTGGTTACTTGCTTCTACACGTCTACATCTTATACATCATTTATTTCTATTAATTAAACCTTATGCATGGTCTATTAAAGACCAATTTTACCAGCACTGTATAACTTGCCTTGTGAGATAACCTTTTCTTAAACACCTATCAACAAGTTTGATTTTAGGTTGTATAAAAAAAGAAATTAAAAAAATATTAATCTCTTTGATGAATATCAGGATTTTAGAAGATTAGTCTCTCATTTTTTTAATTGAATGATATCTTGGATTATCCAATAATTATAATGAATGTTTGGTGGCAACACCATGTACTATCAGTGAAAATTTTATTATTGTGTTTTTTTAATTAATTAATATCATATTATTTTAATTTAATCACTTATTTTGAATTTAAATTGTTAATATGAAACTGTGGTTAAGTATTTTGACAATGAATAATGTTATATGACTTGAACTATGTACGTTTAATGTATGAAAATAATAGTCAATTTACCACTATAGTAATTTAATAAGAATTTTTTTTCATATAATATTAATAAAAAAAAAATATACCGATGAGCTAAATTTTTTTCGCATATATATATATATATATATATATATATATATATATATATATATAGATAGATAGAGAGAGAGAGAGAGAGAGAGAGGGAGGGGGGGGGGGGGGGGTGGGGGGAGAGGGAGGGACGATATCTACCTTTCGTATATAGAATTTATTTTACGTCTTTATTCTTAAATTTTAGGACACAACAAGTACATTATGTATATTATTTAAAGAATAGAATAAGAAATAACGAGAATATAAAGTATAAATTTAATAAAATAAATTATTTTGAAATAATTCTTATTCTTCTCATAGATTGATCTTCTTATTTTTGTTACAAATTGGTTATTCTTCTTATAAATTAACAAATGGTTTCAATTGGGTGTAACTATTGTGCTCTCCTAACTCCTAAATAATTTTTTTAAAGAAAAGAAAGTAGAAGCGTAAAAGAAAATAGAAAATAAAAGTGATAAATATATTAAACACAAAAACTTTTATTACCTAAATCTTTTAATCTTTCACTTCACAAATTTTGATAGATCGAACTAGTTCCACTAAAAGTTAAACATTTTTTAATCTTGTTACTTAAACACTTGTACTGAAAATTACAGTTTTTATTTTATAAGGTTTTATGATTACTATTTGTAATTTAAAAAAAACGAACATTTGTATGGTTTTCAAAGAACTTAATAATTTTCCAAGTATATATATATATATATATATATATATATATATATATATATATATATATATATATATATATATATATTGTTGTTTGAAATAGAAGAAAGAATTATGTTGACAGACATTTTACAGCGTAACAAAACTCTCAAAATACTATGTAAGAAAATGTTGACAGTGAGGATGATTATAATGTGTGACAAGAATTGTAGTAGTAGAAAAGAAGGGTGGGAGATGAAATGTTGTAAATAGAGGAATGAAATTGAAGCATGGAATAGAATAGAAGATTTGAGAGGGTGGTTGATTGGTTGATTATATTGCTTGGAAGTGTTCAAACCCTAACCACCAGTTGGTGGAGCTGAAATGTAATGCAATATAATGTATGTTGGTGTAACCCTTTTCCTTCTTAAGCCTCCTCCTTCACTTAACTTAACTCACAAATCACACAAAATCTTCTTCCTCTTCTTGCCTTTTAGGATGTGAAGGTTGGGTGGATTGATTGGGTATTGGATGATGAAGAAGAAGAATTTGGTGAAAGTCACAAAATCACGCTTCTACGTGTATGCTTCATGTCTTCTAACCCTAACCACAAAACCCACTGATCCAATGCACGCCACCTCTCATTAGTCACTAACTATCATTAATTAAATAATTAATTATTAGGTCGAGGGGTGTTATTATAAACGACTTCTGTGAGGGCAAAAGTTATTATTATATGCTTTGTTAGTTATTAGCTAGCTAGCTAGCTGGATCAAGAGAGAGGAAGTTATTTCATCTTTCATTTCTTCAATACCCACTCTCTATCTCGATACTCTCATATTCTATATATCCTTCACTTTTTGAAATATATATATAATTATTTTCATTTTACAATATTAATTTAAGACTTTGACTTAACTATCTTTTACTTTTCAAAGAGTTGACACGGATAGGTTATATATATAATTAAATATTTAATAATTTGATTTAGATAAATTCTTTTAATTATTTTTTTTAGTTTCAATCAAATCCGATTCAACTTAATCAAATATTATCTCATTTTGGTAGGTGATAGTTCAACCTGATAAGTAATTTAATTTAATCGGTGACCAAAATTATTAAATATATTAATATTAATAATATAATTATTGTTTGAGTTATTTATTATTATGTTAATAATACTATTCTAAAAATTATTAAAATTAAAAATTTTAATAAAAAATTAATTTGTGACACAATTAAGTTAACTCAATCAAGAACGAATTTGATTATATTAAATCAAATTAAAAAATATAAAAATTTAACTTAATCTAATTCAATATTTTTGGATTAAGTGATGAATTTGATGAAATCAAAACAATTTAAACCTAACTTAACCATGGTTTTTTTTTTTTTTTTTTCTAGTTTGAATCCTCTACACGAAATCAAGATAAACAACCTAAATGTAATAAAAGAAAATCCCATGAGACTTAATTAGCTGAATAATTACTTAAAAATCAAATCTGTACAACTTAATTTTTTAAGAGTCATTAAATACAATTAAGTCTAAAAGTTTTCATAGATTTGTGAATTAGAAATCGCTGTTTGATAAAAATTTCCAATAATCATTCTTAAAACAACAATCTTTCTATTTAAGTTAAATTCATATATTATTCTAACACAATTTTTTTTCCTTAAAATCATAGTAATTTTAAATTGAATCATTAACAATGTAAAACTCATTTCAATGCTCTTTAACTGTGTATAATCCGAAACTTAGTCAAATGCTTCATCGGTAAGTAAACTGAGAGTACTACAGTTTATTTTGGAAAATATTTAGTTACCATATCATTTAAAAATAAAATTATTTTAATTCAATCGAACTTTGAATTATAATTCAGGTTGGTCTCTAATCTTAACTATTGAGATTTTATCCACTAATAAAATATAGACTCTAAATTATTAAATAAGAGACTAATTTTAATTAATGATTAAAAGCTTCTTAATTAAAATTAGAGATAAATTTAGATTTTAATTCAAATATTAATTTAAATAAGATAATTACTATAATACTTTTTTCATTTATTATTATGTCAGGTATTGTTATACTATTCATCGAAGACAAAAGCTACACGAGCAATTTAAAATTAAATCATATTCGTATTTAAATTCTTTTTTTAAAATATTGTTTTTCTTTGTTATCTTATCTTTGGAAGTTAATGTTAATATTTATTTGCTTAGGCGACCCCATAAATGCTTTCATGTTTTCTGTTGTGCCATTTGTATGCAGTCTTCACTTTATTAATGAAGGTGGCTTCCCATCTACTTGATTCAACCAATCCCACAGACTCACAACTTTTCAAAATTAAACTTTTCTCCTTTAAAAAAAAAAAAAAAACTCAATTTTTTTCATTCTAACTTTACCTCAAAATAATTCTACCCTTGGTACTCAAATGATATATAATTATAGCGTAAGTACGTTTTTGTCTTGAATTTTGTTTTTTAATATTTTTAGTTTGTATATTTTAAAATTAATTAATTCAATTTTCCAACTTTTAAAATTTTACTATTTTAAGTTTTATATCTGAATTTAATATTTAATGATAATTTTTTATCATAAAAAAATTTATAAAATGTTATTTTATTTTTTTATATTTAAATTTAACAATTAGTAACTGTTGATTAATGTCACAAAATTGATAAAATGATTAAATTTATAATTTATTTCATGTTTAAGGACAAATTACCAAAATCAAGTTTTAGACCCAAAATATATTTACTACATTATTTAATATATTTTAATATATATATATATATATATATATATATATATATATATATATATATATATAAAGAAATGAGACTCATTTATTATAAAAATTAAAAGTTAAAAATTTATTCTTAATTTTTATTATTATGTTTTTATAATCTAATTACTAAGAGTAGGTACTGGTTTAATATTTTATTTGCGACAATAATTCTACTTTTCAGCGTGGATGAAAATGCATAAAAATGATATGATTTTGCCGGCTTTTATTATTGAAACGGTGAATAAATACGATTTTTATTAATAAGAAATAATTATACTTTAAAAATGATATGTTTCTAGTAATGAATTGGATTTTTTTTTTAAATAGGTATCATCTTATTTTTAATTGTTTATTTGTATATGTTTTGATTTTTTTTTTACATTTTTATTTTTTTTATTAATGAATTTTAGTCATATGTAAGGATAGTTTAGATAACATTTTTTATAATGATATCTTGGTAACATTTTTTTATAAATAAATAAATCCACTTATTATATAAGAGAATTTCTTGGAAAGGAGTGGAAAATTTATCAATTTTGGGAGTACGTGATTTTTTAATATTTTTGATTTTTAGTATTATTTGAAATCTTGATTCAAGTCACGGCAATCATCACTCACTCATTTTGGGTTGTATTATTCTCAAGGAACCTACCACCACCCTCTTTCTTATTCATTCTCTTCTCTGCATCTCTTTTTTATTATTATTTCAAATTCTTTTATGTTCTTGTTCATCTAATTTTTCAACCCCTTTACTTGTGTTTTCATACTTATTTTATATTTTGCTTAAATTGAATCATCTTATTCTTTTTTGAACTTTTGTCAAGTAAACCTTCACACTTAGATAATCTAATTGATTATCTTTGTGTTCAAAATGGATTTGTTTTGAATTTTTTTACTCACCTAAACACACAAACACTTTCCTTACCATTTGAAAAAATGAACTCTTATTAGGAGGATGGAGGGTCATGTGTGACATATAAGAAGAAGTTGCTAACATCCTTTTGTTGCACATAGGAAGAGAAAGAAGATTCTAAATATACTTGCTATATTGAACTCATTTAAATTTTCGATTAGTGTTTTAATTAGTAATCACTGCTTTTATTGGAATTAAATTCTTTTCTTTTGTATTGTTAAAACCTATTTAAGATAGGTTGTTTCCTTTAATAAGGAGTAATCAAACATCCAATTTTTTTGCTACGTGAATAAAAGTTTTACCTTCTCTCGTTGCTCTCTTTTCTTCTTCACTAGTGCAAAATGAGTATTTTACGTTGCATATTTTGGACTTTTTACGTCGCATATAAGATTGACGTTAAAACGAGAGACTTAAATTTATGTCAGTCCTTTCGCCTCGACATAAATTCACATCAGTTATCGAGACCCGACGTTAATCTACGTTGCATATATCACTAAACAGACGTAAAAGGTTTCGTAAATTTAAAAAATTAGACGAAATTTACGTTGCATATATCAATATGCGACATAAATTTACGTCGCATATATCACTGTGTGACGTAAATTTATGTCGCATATTGATATATGCAATGTAAATTTACTCATTTAAAAAAAATATTGGGTTTATTTTGTCTTTTAACCAAAACCCGCAAACATATATTATAACCAGACAGTCTAGAAGTTTAAGTTTTTTTAGCTAGTAAATAATAAATACAATATTATATATAATTCAAACTACAAAAGTTAAATTAATACACCATGATAGATACAAAAACTACCTAAACTACATAATAAAATAATATAATACAAACCATAACCTATAAACTAAAATCTATTACAAACTAAAAGTTAGTACAAATTAAGATTCCTAAACTACATAATACACACAATATAATACCAACAATAACCTACAAACTAAGTACTAGAATTGCTGAACGAAAAACCTTGTCCATTGTTCTCTAATTTGTGTGATATCATGTTCTGGCAATCAGTAGCAGATCTTGACCAAGAAGTCCGGGGGGGCTAATTATAAAAAAAATTATATAATAATAAATAAAAATAAGATATTTATTTAAAATTGTGCCTTTCGTTCTTTTAAATGTTTGAACTCATCAATAATGGAATTAGAACTAAAGTTTTCAGCTATTTCTTTCTCAATATAAATGATCATATTATCTGCAAGAATTTCATCTTCCATTCTATTTTGCAGTCTTGTTTTGATAATCTTCATTGCAGAAAACGATCTCTCAGTTGTAGCTGTAGAAACAGGAAGAGTTAAAATAAGACGAATTAAACGATCTATTAAGTAAAATGTATCTAACTTCCCTGTTTTTGTAAAGGTTGACATAATTCAAGCATGGTAGACAAATTCTTCAAATCTGGATGGTTAGGAGCATCAAGTATAAAATGATGAAGTTGAAATTTTAAATTAATCTTCTCTTGTTCACTAAAATCCAAAGGATAAAATTTGTTCACAAGTGTGCATATATGATCAATGTTAAAAATTTTATAAACATCATTTGGAATTAAAGCATTGCTTAAAGTTAAAAGTTTCATTGTTTTCTCACTAAACCTATCATTTAATTCTTATAATTGTTTAACCACTGTAATAAAAAAATATGTTCACCCTGATGTTCTACTGTAATATAATCTTTTTGATGTCGAGAACGACCGTGACGTGCTACATAGGTAGAATTAAAATTAGGAATATCAATTTCATGTTGCTCACAAAACAATATCACATCTTTCAACAAATCTTGCCAACACTCCTCTCTTAATTTTTGAATCAAAATTTTAGTCGAATAGACTAACTGCATAACATTATGTATATCCTGAGATAGTTTCTCTAAAGCTTGACAAAGACAATCAGTAATTCCCATAATTTCTTTCATCATGTGTAAAATCAATACAAACTCAAATTTAGACAAAATATTATAAGCAACATCAGCATCACCCCTTTGAGAATAAGTTGAACCATCAATTATAATTTTTTGGAGAACTAAACAAGATGCACTATACAATTTCATCATACTACAAATGGAATGAAAATGTGAACTCCAACGAGTATCACCAACTCGTTTTAAAGTGTCAATTTGATTTTTTCCTTTACCGGTTTCAAGTTTACCAAGTTCTAACAATTTGGCTATTTCATCTAATTCTGCACTTTGTAACTCATCATGACGTTTACTAGGTGAACAAACAACATTTATAATAAAAGCCAAATTTGAAAAAAATTGATGAACTAGAATAACTTCTCTTGAAGAGCAACCAAAGCAAGTTGTAATCTATGAGCAAAACAATGTACATAATATGCATAAGGATTATCATGAAGAAATAATGTTTGTAATCCATTCCATTCTCCTCTCATATTACTAGCACCATCATATCCTTGCCCACAAATATTAGAAACATCAAGATTATGTCTAGAGAGAACAACACATAATTCTCTTTTAAGAGTAGCAGCTATAGTATCCTTAACATGCACAATATCAAAAAAACGTTCTTTAATATTACCCATTTTATCTACAAATCTCAAAACAATAGTCATTTGTTCTCTTCTAGATTCATCATGAGCTTCATCAACAATTATACAAAATTTTGAGTCACCAATTTCTTCACGAATATAATTTCTTACTTTTCTAGAAAAATTTGCAAAATTTCCTTTTAAATATGATAAGAAGTATATTTTGAATTATAAGGAGCATTTTCCAACACAACTTGTGTTACTTTATCATTGTATGATGCTAAAAGTTTAATCATCTCAAGAAATTTACCTCTATTACTTGAATCTGGAGTTTTATCATGGCCTCTAAATGCACAAGCTTGAAATGCTAGCCAACTAATTGTATAAATAGAAGTTTTAAACCGTAAACGATTTTTGCAAACTTCTTCTGAATTTTGCACATTTATAATGTTGTCAATGCGCTTAGATTGATTCAATAAGTCTGTACATGCTTTCATTTCATTGTTATGTGGTGAACAAGGACCATCTCCAATATGACTAAGAAACACACAATTTTTTCCTGAATTAACATTTTTCCATGATCTAAATCCTTATCTAATAAACACATCTTCCCTAGGACAACCATTTGACAGTGTACTAAATAGATAACATGACAAACAATAAACTCCATCACTAGTTGGAGAATACTCTAGCGAAGAAGGAAACATTTTAAACCAACCATATTGAAATCTCCTAGGATGTTTCTCTTTAGAAAAAAGGATAGTTTTTAAGTTGTATTTGATATGGACCCCAATTTAAATAAGCTCTTCTAATTTCATCTCTTTGATTCATAGGATATTCATGTATTTGAAGATGTTTTCCTGGGTCACGCTCTAAATAATTAATATTAAATTCATTGGTTTTAATTCTATGAATCTTAGAAAGGGGTTCTTCTAATTGAATAATTGGATCATCAATATCATGCTTTGAAACAGGAGAAGATGTTGAATTTGTTAGGTTTTCATCTCTACAAGTATCTCTTTTATCACTTTAAAAAAATGAATATATTCTTTTATGCTTCATATCTAGAAAAAATGGATCTATTATGATTTTTCCAATTATAGAATCATAAAAATTTATAAAAACAAAAATATTTTTCTCAAACAACAAATGTTCCTCAACAAAAATCAAAATAACAAATAATAATAGAATAAGTAGTGAAAAGATGAAGAAAAAGTACCTTTGTCAATCAATATAATTTCAAGTATGGAATTTGAGGAGGGAGGAAGAGAGACAAATAATGAATTTGAAAGTATAAACTATAGAAGCAATTTAATATTAATCAATCAATATTACCGTTAGTGAGAGAATATAAAAAGGTGAGAGAAGATGAAAAACTACTTTTAACCTTTCTTATTTAATATATTCTTTAGAAATTAGAGAAGCAATTAAATACTAATAAAATATTATCGTTAATGAGAGAGTATGAAAAAGTGAGAGAAGATAAAAAGGTTAGATAATAAAATTATTTTTAATCTTTCTTATTTAATTTATTCCTTCAATTTTTTTCTTTATGGTATATTTAAATATTGGGGGCCAAAATAATAAATATACAAGTAAGTTATAAAACTTTGGGGGGTCATGGCCCCCTTAACTACTATGAAGATCCGCCACTCGTCGCCGTCAAAAGAGATGGCGGTCGGAGCGACGCGATGGTTTTTCGACCCTTTTGTTTTTCGCGTTTTTTATGGGTGGTTACAATGCCTTTAGGTTGTCCGATAACTGGGCTAACCTAGGGGCGAGGTTTTCGAAGAGGTGTCCTTGGGTTGTCCGATAACTGGGCTAACCCAAGGACTTATTTATTTTGGGTTCTATGGAGTCGCCACCGATGTTTTTACTGGAAATATCGAAAAAGGTTTTTAAAAGGCGTTGGTTTTCGAAAACCAACTTTGGTCATTAGAACCAGAGTTGGGTAAGGGAGTTAGTTACGTGTAAAGGATGTATTAGTTCCTTTACTACGCCCCTTTCGGGTTCCCTATGATAGGCTGACTTTTTTGTTAATAAATAAACTGGAAAAATACGCTTTTGCCCTTTTTATTGTGCGGAATTTAAAAGTATGACTACATGGCCCTAATCTATTGCATAATTTAAAATTAAAGCAGTAAAAGATAGAGAGGGAGAGTTTAAACCTCCGAAGCAAGCTTTCTTTTTTATTTCTCTTTAAAAGAGGGTGCTTTTTGGCAGCCCTTCACTCTACACAGCGCTGGAAACTCTTCTAAACGCTGAAAAATACTCTCAAAGACACTCAAAAACTCCGGAAATGCGTCGGAGGGATTCTAGAGAGAAGTTTTAGAGAGAAGGGAGAGCTAGAAGCTTGAGGTGTGTGGAAATGAGGGGGGGAGAGCCCCTATTTATAGGTTTTCGCGCTGTCAGGTGGCGAGACCGCCGGTCTCGTCTAACAGGGTCGAGACCGCCGTCTCGTCCAACGAGACCACCGTCTCGTCCAACGAGACCACCGTCTCGACCTGCCAAGCGCGGCGAGACTGCCGTCTGGGGAAACGAGACCGCCGTCTCGCCCTTCGCAGGTGGCGAGACCGCCATCTCGTTAAGCGAGACGGCGGTCTCGCTACTTGCATGAGGCGAGACGGCGGTCTGGGAAGTCCAGACGGCGGTCTCGTCCCAACAAGGCGAGAAAACTTATTTTTTGGTATAGAAACTCCCTCATATCCTAGTATGGGGCCTAATAGTCTCTCCTAGTGGCTTGTTAGGCTTCGTCCATCTTCGAATAGGAGGTCTTCTGATCTTTATTTGGAGGCCGGGCAAGATTTGGGGTCTACAGCTGCCCCCCCTTTACCCGACCAGTCGACTGCTGGCCTTTTGTGCCAAGGTGATCGACTGGAGGGTAAAGGAGTTGACCCTCTTGCCCGGTTGCCCTTCAGATGCTCCGTTTTTGCGGCGGATGATCTTCTGGGGAAGTGTTGTGTTGTGCGCTTCCGGGATGCTCCTTTGTCGCGGTAGCTGACCCCTTCGGCTGATGAGTACGAACCCCTACCTGGTTTGACGAGTATGAACCCTTGCCCGGTAAGCCTCCTTCTATAAGGCCTGATGAGTACACACCCCCATCTGGTGTTTGACGAGTATGAACCCCCACCTGGTAAGCCCCCTTTTGTAAGGCCCGATGAGTACACACCCCCATCTGGTGTTTAGCCTCCAGATGCTCCATCTTGCGGTAGTTGATCCTTTGGCTGTGGTGGCGGCTTACTGATTTTGATCACGCGCCGATGTGAAACCTCGTGATGCTCCTTTGACGCCGTAGCTGACCCCTTGGCTGACGAGTATGAACCCTCGTCTGGTTATGTGCCTTTGGATGCCCCTTCTTGCGGTGGCTGACCCTTTGGCAATGGTGGCGGCTTACTGATTCTGATCATGCGCCGGCTCTCTGGGGAGTGATTTCTGTTTTGGTAGATGTGCTTGGACCTCTTGAATGGTCGTCCGGGCTGTGCCGGGGATTTTGTGTTTCATCCAGCTTTGTTGGTTGCTGGGGATTTCTTTGTTTTTGTTCTTTTGGTGGTGATCATCCGATCCTTGCTGGCTGGTCAGATGGGTCTTGTCTTCTGTTCGACTCTGATTTGGTAGTCGAAATTTTGTTGGTTGAGGTGATGGCTTGTCTTAATCCTGCCTCTTTCTCGCGGTTTTATCTCTTTTTCCTCGCGATTTAGGATTTTGGCTTTTCTTATTGAGCGTATGCCTTTTTCCTTTTTAAGCTTTTTTGTCACGCTGGCTTTTTCCTTTCCCTTTGTTGGGCCCTTGACGGTTTGGGCTCTTGAAACCTTTATTCTCCGTTGGGGAGTGTGGAGAAGGCTTTGGGTGAGTGTGCTCGATGACTCATGTAGTGGTAATGTTGAGCCGTGAGGAGTGCTTTTGTGTTGCCTCTGGAGTAGGCAAGGATCCTTTTGGGGATAACTAAGCCTTTCCGTCGGCTTCTCTTTTATGATGTTGGATGATCGTACCCTCCTTTATTGGGTAGAAAGATGATGATTGGAGCCTTTGATTTCTAGAAGCTCCTACTTTGATGAGTCGCTTGATTGACGACCAACTTTGCTTTCTCGGGGGCATCATTTGATGAACCTGTTTTCAATCACAACCATGGAGCTAATCTCCTTATATGTATGGATGCTTTTCATTTTTTGTTTTTTTATCTGAAGTGTTTTCTTTCATTTTTTTGACAAAGTCATTTTTGTGCGACTATTTGTGTATGGATGCTATTGATGCAAGTTGTTTTTAGTTTGAGGACATTTTTAGAAAGTGACTCGGTACTTTCTTCTTTTTGTTCTGTTCTTTTGCACTTTTGTTTTAACCCTATCTTTTGCCTAGACCGCCCTTTGCGGGTTTTCGATCTAGCGGGTTTTGATTTTCTTGCGTGAAGTATTTTGGTGGGTTTTTTTTTTTTTTTTTTTTTTATGAAAGCCTTATCTTTTTCCTAGACTGCCCTTTGCGGGTTTTCGATCTAGCAGGCTACCCTGTACTTTTTACTTGGGACGACCCTGGTTGGTGATGTTCGTCTTTGTTTTTATGCTTTCTCGAAATGCTTGTTTTATGCATGCTCATATTTCGTTAATACAGAGGCATTTACGCAAGTAGGTAAAGAGATAAGAAAAGACAATTTTATTGATATGAACAGATGGTTTATTTTTACATGGGGGTTTACAAAAGAATTTGTAAGCAAGGCTGGCTAAGGTTGGCTAAACTGTATGAGGGCGCCACAATCATGTCTGTGATTTCTGTTTCCCCGTTTTTCCCGGTTACTTCAATTGAGATGCTCGAACCCGGAGTGAAGACTATGCGAAGTTTGCTTGCTTTTGTGAAGGTATTACCTTAGTCACCTTTGCGGTTTTCGGCTAAGGTAATCATTGCTCTATTTTTCTCTTCTTCTTTTTTTGTTGTTGTTGTTGTTTTTTTTTTTTTTTTTTATGAAACCTCCAGTTTTTTCCTAGGACGTGTCCTACCGAGGAATGTAGACCCTATCTTTTGCCTAGGACGCTCTTTGCAAGTTTTCATCCTGACGGGTCATGAGCAATGTCTTTAGGCGTAATATTTCTTAACTGCATCTGAATTGACAGGGTATCGGAGCTCTTCTCCGTCCATGTTGGTGAGGATGAGGGTTCCTCCTGAGAAGGCTCGTTTGACCACAAAGGGTCCTTTGTAGTTGGCTGCCCATTTCCCGATTTTGTCTTTCTGGGCTGGAAGCAGTTTCTTTACTACTAGATCTCCTTCTTGGAAGGTGCGGGGATTGACCTTCTTGTCATAGGCCTTCTTGATTTTCCGCTGATAAGCTTGCCCCCGACATATGGCGTCCAACCGTTTTTCTTCGATTAGGTTTAACTGATCATACCGGTTTTGGACCCATTCAGCTTCTGTCAGCTTGGCTTCCATAACAACTCGCACAGAGGGGATTTCGACCTCTATTGGTAGCATGACCTCCATTCCGTATACGAGGGAAAACGGGGTAGCCCTTGTAGAGGTCCGTACCGACGTTCGGTAACCATGTAAGGCAAAGGGAAGCATTTCATGCCAATCTTTGTAGGTGACTACCATTTTCTGGATGATTTTCTTGATATTTTTATTGGCTGCCTCTATTGCACCGTTCATCTTTGGTCGGTACGGAGAGGAATTGTGGTGCTGGATTTTGAAGTCTTGGCATAATTCCTCCATCATTTTATTGTTGAGATTGGTCCCATTATCAGTAATGAGCCTATGAGGGATGCCGTACCGACACATAATGTTTTTCTTGATGAAGGTGGTCACCACTTTCCGAGTTACATGCGCATATGACGCGGCCTCAACCCACTTGGTGAAATAGTCGATTGCTACCAATATGAAGCGATGGCCGTTAGATGCTTTGGGTTCAATGGGTCCGATGACGTCCATGCCCCACATAGAAAATGACCATGGTGTAGCCAGGTTGCTGAGAGGTGCGGGCGGCACATTAATGTTATCGGCGTATACTTGGCACTTATGGCATTTCTTGGCATATTGGTGACAGTCAGCTTCCATCGTGGACCAAAAATACCCTGCCCTAAGGATTTTCTTTGCCATGACATGCCCGGGTGCATGGGTTCCAAAAGTCCCCTTGTGGATTTCTTTTATCAATGTTCAGGCTTCTTCTTGGTCCACACACCTTAGGAGGGTGGAATCGGGGCTCTTTTTGTAGAGGGTTCCTTCAATCAACATGAACCCTACGGCCCTTTTGCGAATGGTTTGCTTATCATTGTCACTGATTCCTTCGGGATATTCGCCCTTCCTGAGGTACTGCTTGATGTCATAGTACCAGGGGCTTTGATCGCGCTCGCCATTTACTGCCATGCAGAAAGCTTGCTTGTCATGCAGCTTAACTTGAATAATTGGCATCTCATGTTCTTGATCTAGGGCGAACATGGATGATAGGGTGGCGAGGGCGTCGACAATTTGATTGTCCTCCCTAGGGATGTATTGGAAGGTGACACCTTCCATTCTTGAAACCAAGTCTTGGATATGTTCTAGATATGGGATTAATTTGGCGTTTCGGGTTTCCCATTCACCCTTAAGTTGGTAAATGACAAGGGATGAATCACCGAATATTTTGAGCTTAGTGACCCCATGATCTAAAGCCGCTTGGATCCCTAGCGCACATGCTTCGTATTCGGCCATGTTGTTGGTGCAATCGAAATTAAGCCTGACCGTTACAGGAATGTGTTTCTTTTCGGGGGATATCAAAATAGCTCTTACCCCGTGTCCAAGCATGTTTGAGGCCCCATCGAAAAACATAGTCCATGCTTCTTCTTTGGTCTCTTTGTGTTCGATGTGCATGATATGCTCATCAGGAAAGTCATCTTGTAAGGACTGGTATTCGTTTGTTGGTCCATGGGCTAAATAATCCGCTAGGGGACTTCCTTTAATAGCTTTCTGGGTGACATGAATGATGTCAAATTCTGAGAGGAGAACCTGCCACCTAGCTATTCTTCCAGTTAAGATGGGCTTCTCAAAGAGGTATTTGATTGGATCCATTTTGGAAACCAACCATGTTGTATGCCGAGCCATGTACTGTCTGAGACGTTGAGTGACCCACACCAATGCGCAACAAGTTTTTTTGAATGGTGTATAGCGGGTTTCATAATCTGAGAATTTCTTACTGAGATAATAAATGGCCCGTTCCTTTTTTCCGGTTTCATCGTGTTGGCCGATCACGCATCCCATGGACTCTTCAAGAATTAACAAATATAGGATCAGAAGTCTCCCTTCAACGGGTGGTACCAACACTGGTGGATTGGTTAAACAAGTTTTGATTTTGTCGAACGCTTGTTGGCATTCTTCGTTCCACACCGTTGGCTGATTTTTGTGCAACAGTTTAAAGATGGGTATACATTTATCCGTCAACTGTGCGATGAAACGGGCAATGTAGTTTATTCGGCCCAGAAAACCTCTGACCTCCTTTTCCGTGCTTGGTGGGGGCATTTCCAAAATTGCCTTGGTTTTGTCGGGGTCCACCTCAATTCCTCTTTCGCTGACAATGAACCCTAGGAGTTTTCCTGATCGTACTCCGAAAGTGCATTTTGCCGGGTTTAGCTTAAGTTGATACTTCTGAAGTCGATCAAAAAGTTTTCGGAGATATCGAATGTGGTCCATTTCATTTCTGGATTTGGCAATCATGTCATCCACATACACTTCTATTTCCTTGTGGATCATGTCATGGAACAGTGTGACCATAGCCCTTTGATAAGTAGCCCCTGCATTCTTCAGTCCAAACGGCATTACATGATAGCAAAAGGTGCCCCATGGTGTGATAAAGGAGGTTTTTTCTCTATTCTCAACGGCCATCTTGATTTGGTTGTACCCCGCATACCCATCCATGAAGGAATATAACGTGTTGGTAGCAGTATGGTCTACCAGTGTGTCTATGTGCGGTAGGGGAAAGTCGTCCTTTGGACTTGCTCGATTGAGGTCCCTATAATCTACGCAGACCCTGACCTTCCTGGTCTTTTTGATGACGGGTACTATGTTGGCCAACCATTCTGGGTATTTGGAAACTACCAGGAAATTGGCATCCAATTGCCTTTGCACCTCCTCCTTTATCATTAAGGACCAGTCGATTTTGATTCTTCTGAGCTTTTGCTTTACAGGTCGGAACCCCTCTTTCAGTGGCAATCTGTATTCCACTATGCTCGCGTCGAGCCCAGGCATGTCATGATATGACCAAGCAAATACATCCATATATTCTTTCAGAAGCTGTATCAATCCCTCTTTCATGCTACTTTCCATTTGGGTGCCGATGTTCACCTTTTTCTCCTCATCCTCTTTTCCCAAATTAACAGTTTCTATTTCTTCCTGATGTGGTTGTATGATGCGTGTTTCGTTTTCCAGCATTCTTTGCATGTCCGGAGAAATGGTCTCCTGCTCACTGTTGGACTCAATCCATTCGCCTTCCGTTTCCGGGGTCCACAGAGATTCATCAATCACAGACATGATGTGTTTTTAGGTTCTGTTTTAGTCATAGATTTTATTATTCATTTTATTTTTGAAAGAATAATAAATAGAAGAGGGAAAAGAATGAATATGACAAAATGCCTCGTATATTAATGAAGATGAAGATGTATGTACAAGCCCTTTTAATCAAAATTCCTGCGGCCACGGGCGGGGACCGCAGGAGATATAGAGAAAAGCTTAAAAAGAAAAGACCCTAGGGCCGATCCTCCCAGTCCTCCCTCTCTGCTACTCTGGCTTTGACAGAGGTTTGTCATCCGTGTTGGAAGTAGAGGCATCAAAGGTTATCCAACCAGCGTCGATTAATTCTTGGACCTTATACTTCAAGGTCAAGCACTTGTCGGTTGAATGCCCAGGTGCATCCGAGTGGTAGCTACATTTTTCATTGGGCTTGTACCATTCGGGATAGGGAGGTTCTAGCTGCTTCTTGGGAGGAACGCGTGCCAAGAGGCTGGCTTCCAACAACTGGGGCAGTAGCTTTGCGTAGGAGGTGGGAATAGGAGTGAACTTCCTCTCCTTTCTTCGTGGCTGCCGCTCTGTCTGAGGGGTGGAGGAAGGGGTTGCAAAATTAATGGTGTGCATGACCTCCTCCTTCTTTTTGAAGGGCTTTTTGAATGAGGTGCTGGAAGGAGAAGGTCGTGCTATTTTTCCATTCCTCAGCCCTTGCTCCACTCTTTCTCCTACAGTGACTATGTCCGAGAAGAGATTGGAGGTACTGGCTATTGCCTTATTGTAGTACGCTCCGGTTAGTGAGTCTATGAACATAGCCACTGTTTCTTTGTCCGTCAAAGGAGGCTCTATCTGGGCTGCCATTTCCCTCCACCTTTGGGCGTACGCTTTAAAGGGCTCGTTGTTCCTCTTGCTCAGAGTTCTGAGATCTGACCTGTCGGGGGTCAGATCGATGTTGTATCGGTAACGACGGAGAAAAGCGTCTGCCAGTTGTTTCCAGTTCTGGACCTGCCCTCTCTCTAACTGCATGTACCAGTTAAGCGCGGTGTCCGCCAAACTCTCCTGGAAGCAGTGGATCAGGAGTTTCTCGTTCTCAGCATGGGCGGCCATCTTACGGCAGTACATCGTAAGATGGTTCTTTGGGCAGGTCATCCCGGCGTATTTGGGGAAGTCCGGGATTTTAAACTTGGGAGGAAAATGGATGTTCTTCACGAGGCACATGTCTGCCACCTCCTTGACGTCGAAGTTGTGCCCTTCGACCGCCTTCAGCCTCTCCTCCAGGGCGGAGAGTTGTTGCTTAGATACCTCTGGGGTAAGGATGCGTGCAGTCTTGCCCTCCTTCCCGTCAAAAAAGTATTCCTCCTCCTCTTCCTCATGGGGAGGGATATGTTCAGCTTGGTCTTCGCCCTTGCTCTGACCCTGGCGTATGACCTCCATTAGTTGGGCCACTTTCTCGCGGAGGGTATTGACTTCCGCAGTGAGCTTTCGGTTCTGCTCTTCTAAATTTTCCATTGCTCTTGCCTTTTGTGCACGAGTGCGAGTAGGGAGAGGACCAACCACTTTCTAGAATGCCCGGAAGAATTTTATTAATGCATGTTGAGTGCTTAAACTAACATGGATATGTTTATACATGAGAGATTCTATTTGAATGATGCTGCATGCGCTATCACTTTTTTATTTTCTCTCTTGGTTTTTCTTTACTCATGGTATGATGTAGTATGAATGAGTTGACTTTGTCAGAAGTTGTTTCATTTATATTTTTTGTATTTTTATTTGATGTTTGTTTGCTTATTTTATAGCCTTTTATCTCTTCTGTCGGAACTGCGTGGCTACTTAGCTTACAAAGAACCTGAAACCAGGCTAACTAAAAGGCAGACTGTCCGAGATAAAATATGGCTTTATGTGAAAGAATATTTAGCATCCCTTATCTCTTCTGTCAGAACTGCGTGGCTACTTAGCTTACAAAGAACCTGAAACCAGGCTATCTAAAAGGTAGATTGTCCGAGATAAGGGTGTTTATTTGTGAAAAATATTTTTGGTTTTTGGTGTTATTTTGTTTGTTTATGCTATGCAACAGACAAATGCAACAAACATATGCACACACAATTCGATCATCCACGAACAGGTAGGGTTTTCCTGCACAAAAGTGCATTGTCAAGGGTTGGTTCTAACTGTTCTCACCAGGCTAAGGCCCCCAAGGAGGCCCCATTATAGGGTCCCCACTCTCCAGCCGTCCGACCATGCTTAGCACTAAGGCCATAGTCAGTCTTGTTGCCAAAAGAGGAAGGTTATCACCTTGAGTGGTGGTTTCCGATCACACTGGTGGGCTCAAGGCCCTCACTACAGCGAACCGTACCTGCCACCCACTCCCTATGGTTTTCTCACTTGCCCCTGGGTATAGAGGGAACTGTTGTGTGCAAGGGATTGTGTACAGTTTTTATTTCACACAATTGCATAAGTATAAACAAACAACAGTTATTAAAGCCAAATAATAAAGCATGTTATAATACAAGTTAAGGGCAAAAGCGTTATTTTCTTGGTTTATCTATTTTTTAGCCGGCCCATCACTAAATGGGATCAACTCTCGAGGCTTCCCCAGTGAAGTCGCCATCTGTCGCCGCCGTCAAAAAGAGATGGCGGTCGGAGCGACGCGATGGTTTTTCGACCCTTTTGTTTTTCACATTTTTTATGGGTGGTTACAACGCCTTTAGGTTGTCCGATAACCGGGCTAACCTAGGGGCGAGGTTTTCGAAGAGGTGTCCTTGGGTTGTCCGATAACTGGGCTAACCCAAGGACTTATTTATTTTGGGTTCTATGGAGTCGCCACCGATGTTTTTACCGGAAATATCGGAAAAGGTTTTTAAAAGGCGTTGGTTTTCGAAAACCAACTTTGGTCATTAGAACCAGAGTTGGGTAAGGGAGTTAGTTACGTGTAAAGGAAATATTAGTTCCTTTACTACGCCCCTTTCGGGTTCCCTATGATAGGCCGACTTTTTTGTTAATAAATAAACTGGAAAAATACGCTTTTTCCCTTTTTATTGTGCGGAATTTAAAAGTATGACTACATGGCCCTAATCTATTGCATAATTTAAAATTAAAGCAGTAAAAGATAGAGAGGGAGAGTTTAAACCTCCGAAGCAAGCTTTCTTTTTTATTTCTCTTTAAAAGAGGGTGCTTTTTGGCAGCCCTTCACTCTACACAGCGCTGGAAACTCTTCTAAACGCCGAAAAATACTCTCAAAGACACTCAGAAACTCCAGAAATGCGTCGGAGGGATTCTAGAGAGAAGTTTTAGAGAGAAGGGAGAGCTAGAAGCTTGAGGTGTGTGGAAATGAGGGGGGGAGAGCCCCTATTTATAGGTTTTCGCGCTGTCAGGTGGCGAGACCGCCGGTCTCGTCTGACAGGGTCTAGACCGCCGTCTCGTCCAACGAGACCACCATCTCGACCTGCCAAGCGCGGCGAGACCGCCGTCTGGGGAAACGAGACCACCGTCTCGCCCTTCACAGGTGGCGAGACGGCGGTCTGGGAAGTCCAGACGGCGGTCTCGTCCCAACAAGGCGAGAAAACTTATTTTTTGGTACAGAAACTCCCTCCTATCCTAGTATGGGGCCTAATAGTCTCTCCTAGTGGCTTGTTAGGCTTCGTCCATCTTCGAATAGGAGGCCTTCTGATCTTTATTTGGAGGCCGGACAAGATTTGGGGTCTAAAGCCACTACTGGCAATGGAAATGAATCTTGAAATACCTAAAATATTAATTTGACTCTTGTAAACATGCAACACGCATAAAGTTAAATAAATTTAATTAATGTTGAAAGCAATTACCTTCGTCCAAGAATCAGTTATACCTGCACAAATTATGTCTCTCATCCAATACATGACATAATAACCACATTGAAACGAGTATGTTTGCTTATTACACTAAAATGATGAATAAAATATAATGTTATTTTCAAAATTTAAATACAAACAATAATTATGGTGTTCACTTATATAAATAAGTTTCTAACCTTAGGATAAATGAACTGCAAACTCTTTGTTCTGGGTCTTCCACTTAGAACATTAGTTCCAGTACACGATTCTAATTGAAAAAAAAGTCATATATTATTCAATATGTATGTACACTTTAAAAACATAATTAATGAATAAAAGATAAAGTTACCCTTGTAACAAGTTTTTCATTTCTTGACTTGGTTTCAGGTGCAATGAACAAAACCACACCACAGTGTAATCCCGGGGCATGATTACAATTAACTGCCAATGGAACCTACATTATATGACATAAAAATTAGTTATAAAAATACAAATTAAAATACAAATTAACATGATGACAAAAATACAAATTAAAATACTAACCCTTCAATGTATGGAGCCAAATATATATGCCTTTGTGAGTCACTCATCTATGTTTTCATATATATGCCTTTGTTGGATTCTGACCTTTGTATTTCCAGATTTTTGGATGGATTGAGGCTTAATAAATCCATATACTTCATATTTTTCTTGTTCCACAATCAATTTGTCAATGTACCTAATACAATGAATTATAAGTTGAATGTAATTATTATAATCTTAGAAACATAAATGAAAATGACTTACATTGCCCACAATTGTATGATGGAAATGTTTAACATGCAGTTTCCCCCACCAATTTCTAATGCATCAGGCAAGTTAATGTATAATGGAATAGAAGAATTGTCAATTCCAAACATTCTAGTCTCCCATTGTATCTGACACGATTTTCTTCCTCAACCGTGGTAATATGGTCAACAACATAAATATGGGATCATCATCACATTCTGTCATGTCTTCATCAATGACAGGTTGTTTCTTATGCTTAGCACGATGCAAGTCCTCCTAAACAAATGATAATAATTAATTAAACATTAATATAATTATAAGACTACAAAAGAGAAAATGAACTATATATATATATATATATATATATATATATATATATATATATTACCTTGATCTGTGCTGATAGTGGCATAACCAAACATCTTGGCAAAGCCAAGAATATCCGGCTTGCCTGCCCTACTAGTTGAATCTCTACATTAGAAAAAAACACTGGAGCATCAACATCATGAACTTCATCAACTACTACCCGTGTCCAGTCTGCCTGTAGAGGGACACCATGGATGGTTAAGCCACCCTAAAAAACTCGACCAATAGCCACTAGACGCGGGGGGTCAGCTTCAACATATAACTCACACTGGTGTGGTGCATCAGAGTGAGTATATTCCCCTGAAGGATCAACAACAGCAACACAACTCCCTTTAGTGTTGACTCAAACAACATCATATTCAATTGTCTGAGGTGTTCCTTGAGTCTGTTGTTCAGAGCGGGCGAGAGATTCAAGTTCATTTCCATTTTATGCAAGGCCTCTTGGCTGTAAGAGTCGGCAGTGGTCCTTCGTGATATTGGACCAAAGTAATCACGAAGGCCCCATGATCCACTAGTACCACGCACACGTCCTGAGTAATCTAGTCTTCCTATGGTTGTCGCCAATATGTCTTGTCGACCATAAGGAATAAATGATCCTTGGGTGGTCTGCTCAACTAAATCATCCTACAACACATTAACAATAACTAAGTCATACACTAACTTTCACATCAGAATCAATTCAAATTGACATTATAACTTACGATTTTTTGAGCAATGATTCATGTAGACTCAAAAGTCATTTGTCCATCAGATTTTGTTTGGGCTGCCTTCCACATCTCATAGCGAGGGGGTGGAGATGCAATGTCAGTAGACTCAATTCCTACTGACTCTTCTCTGGCTTTCATGAGACGTTGCTCCAATAATGCATACCCTTTTCGTGACAATATATGGGGTGCATCATTGAACCTCTGACATTGTTGGGCAACAAGTCTTTTATCCTGCCAAGAGGGGTCCAATCGGCTGGCACGAAACTGTAACCAATCCTCCTCACTAATTTGATACTTTAAACAGGGAGATTCATCTTAAAAATTTCCAAATACATACTCCTGTGTTAAGAAAGTCTTGAAGTCCCTCCATCTAATGACAATGGAGGATAAAATCTTCTTCCTCATCACCTTAGTGTTAGGAACTTCGAAATTTTGCTGTGAAATGACCAATAAATGTTAAATTCAATTAATGATATATAAAGTGTTCAACAAATATAGAAATATCTGAACATCCTGCCACATGAGGTTCTTCTCGGTTTCCTCTACATCATCCTAAGATGGAGTAGTAATCGGAACATGATGTCGAGCTAGTAGTCTCAAATAGCTCTTAAACTTAGTAGCATTTGTGCCAGATGCCTTACCAGAACGTGGATCAACTTCAACTTGAGTTTTCTCTCTAACTACCCGCCTTGCTGTCAACCCCTTTAACCGAGTGACAGATCTACCTCCACCTCCGCTCCTGCCACTGCCACTACCAGTACCAGTACCAGATGTGGAATCCAACATATCCTGAAAAACAAAATAATATGAAGTCAACGCACTTTATAAGTTTGAATAAAAAGAACTAGAAAATGTGAAGATAAACACCTATTATGTTGATATGTTTTCCCATATCCCTTCATCATGATCACTTCAAATTGCATGTATGTCATCAACTTCATTGTCAACTATCTCATGAAATGGTATACTTAAAAATGAAGGTGTTTCATGTATATCTACAGACTCATCTTCATGAATTTTGTGCATGCTTCTTCCTTCAAGGACAATTAACCATCTCTCATTACATGGATCCTTGACATAAAATATTTGTCTCGCTTGATATGCCATAATAATAGGCTCATACCCGACTTTAGTCAAATCAACCAAAGTAAATCCTAGGTCATCTGTTCGCACACCCGTATTCCCTTCAACCCATTTACACTTAAATACAGGCACCCTAAAAGTAACATAATTAATTTCCCATATCTCTTGTATGACCCTAAAATAACTCATAGATGTTGTAATGATATTTTTGTCTTTAGAACTAGAAAAGTGCATAGATTCAGCTTGAATTGTGACCCCACTATTTTGTACTCTACTTTTATTATCTTCTATTTTTGAGTAGAAACAATAGTTATTAATGTCATACCCACCAAATGTTATGACATCACTATTAGGCCCACGAGCAAGTCTCAAAAGTGCATCTGAAACATTAATCTCAACATATACCCTTTTTTCAAACCAAGAAAGGAAACTTTTGTTATGTACATTCAATACCCATTTTTCATTCATTCGCGGATGTGTTGCCTTTATTTCAGTTATGTGTTGCGATATGTAAGTGATTACTTCATCAATGTTGTTCAATATGTATAAATGTGCTTGGTCAACTTCTTTTTGACTAACATTTTTAATCTTTAAATTTTGAGTATCCTTACCTTCACATCTTCCATCATGTCTCATCTTAGGAATACTTATTGGTTCTGATTTTGACATGTATCCTGAACAAAACTCAATGACTTCTTCTGCAATGTACCTTTCCACAATAGAAGCTTTTGGCCTGTACTGATTCTTCACATATCCTTTTAAGATCTTCATGTATCTCTCAACAGGATACATCCATCTAAGAAAGACCGGACCATATAATCGAATTTCCCTTACCAAATGGACTATCAAATGCACCATAATATAAAAAAATGAAGGGGGAAAATACATTTCTAACTGACACACTATTACAATTGCTTCATTTTCCAATTCATCTAACCTTTTTGGATCAATTACCTTTTTTACAAATGGCATTGAAAAACAAACATAATCGAGTAATAGAAACTATAACAGAAGTTGGTAAGATGTTTCAAATAGCCACTAGTAAAAGTTGTTGCATCAACACATGACAATCATGAGACTTTAAACCAATTAATTTCAACTCTTGCATAGACACAAGACTCTTAACATTTGAGGAGTATCCTTGTGGCACTTTGACCTCACGTAAACACTCACAAAAGCTTATCTTTTCTTTCTTTGATAGAGTATGACAAGCTGGATGTAAGTAAGTGCATTTTCCAACTAATTGTGGATGTAACTCAGAATGTATACCCATGTCCACCAAATCTTGTCATGCTTTTATTCCATCTTTTGTCTTTCCTTTTATGTTAAGCAATGTCCCAATTATACTATCACAAACATTTTTTTCAACATGCATCACATCTATACAGTGTCTAACTTCTAGCTTACACCAATAAGGAAGATTGAAGAATACAAACTATTTCTTCCAAATGTTTTTCTCATTAGATTTCTTTTGGGTCTTTCCAAACACAATATTAATATTTTTCACTTGCTCATATACTTATTCACCATTGCGTGGTACTGATGCAACTGCATTCTCTTGACATCCATTAAATGCTTTCTTCATTTTACGATATGGATGATTAGCAACTAGAAACTTTCTATGCCTATTGTATGCAGTCTTTTGTCCATGTTTCAATTGGATATAACTTATGTCTTCTTGACATAAAGGGCACGCAAAATGACCTTTCACACTATAACCGCTCAAATTGTCATATGTTGGAAAATCATTTATTGTGCAAAAAAACATTACACGCAACCTGAAATTCACTTCGCGATATGAATCAAATACCTCCACTCCTGTTTCTCACAACATCTTCAAATCATCAATTAAAGGACTAAGATATACATCTATGTCATTTCCTGGTTGTCGAGGTCTTGAAATCATCATAGACAACATAATATATTTTTTCTTCATGCATAACCAAGGAGGTAAATTGTAAATGATCAACAAAACTGACCATGAACTATGTTTACTACTTAAATTCCCATAAGGATTCATTCCATCTGTAGCCAATCCAATTCTCAAGTTTCTTGGTTCTGCACCAAATTCTGGAAATGTTTCATCAATCCTTTTCCATTGTGGAGAATCAGTTGGATGTCGAAGAAGATTGTCACATTTTCTACCATTCGTATGCCATGTCAAGTTTCTTGCATCTTCTTTTATGGAAAATAATCTTTTAAACCTAGGTATTATTGGCAAATACCATAATGCCTTAGTAGTGGGACCATCTAGTTCTTCCTCACCACTACTTCCCTCAACTTTGTTTTTGAACCTCGACAAACCACATGTCGGACACATCTTTAATGTAGCGAAATCATTTATGTAAAATATACAATCATTAAGACATGCATGTATCTTCTTGTACTCTAAACCCATTGGACATAATATCTTCATTGCCTCATAGTTACGAATAGGTAATGTATTATCTTCGGGAAACATCTCCTTCAACAACTCCAATAATTTGGTGAAACTTTTATCAGTCCATCCATTTCTTGCTTTTAAAGTAAACAATCTTAAAGTTGCTGATAATCTTGTAAAACTACATCCTATGTACAATTGTTGCTCAAAATCAGATTTCAAAGGATCATATAAATGTGCTTTCATAAAATTTTCTTCACTAATATCACGTATCATATCCTCTATATTATCATTTATCCCTTCGTCAAAATTTTCTGTAGTTAACATAGTTGGGATGCCTAATATTTCTCCATGCCATGTCCATATTGTCGTTGTCGTCAAATGAGGCAGTCGGAGCGACGCGATGGTTTTATATGACTCACATTTTTTGTAAGATGGTCAACATTCTTAATAGTGGCAGATCTTCATTGTATTTAAGGGGGGCCATGGCCCCCCCAAAGTTTTGTAACTTACTTGTATATTTATGATTTTGGCCCCCCAATATTAAATATATCATAAAGAAAAAAATTGAAGGAATAAATTAAATAAGAAAGATTAAAAATAATTTTATTATTTAACCTTTATATCTTCTCTCACTTTTTCATACTCTCTCATTAACGATAATATTTTATTAGTATTTAATTGCTTCTCTAATTTCTAAAGAATATATTAAATAAGAAAGGTTAAAAGTAGTTCTTCATCTTCTCTCACCTTTTTATTTTCCCTCACTAACGGTAATATTGATTGATTAATATTAAATTGCTTCTATAGTTTATACTTTCAAATTCATTATTCGTCTCTCTTCCTCCCTCCTCAGATTCCATACTTGAAATTATATTGATTGACAAAGATACTTTTTCTTCATCTTTTCACTTGCTTATTCTATTATTTTTTATTATTTTGATTTTTATTGAGGAACATTTGTTGTTTGCGAAAAATATTTTTGTTTTTATAAATTTTTATGATTCTATAATTGGAAAAATCATAATAGATTCATTTTTATGTTTGCGAAGAATATATTCATTTTTTAAAAGTGATAAAAGAGATACTTGTAGAGATGAAAACTTAACAAATTCAACATCTTCTCATGTTTCAAAGCATGATATCGATGATCCAATTATTCAATTAGAAGAACCCCTTTCTAAGATTCATAGAATTAAAACCAATGAATTTAATATTAATTCTTTAGAGCGTGACCCAGGAAAACGTCTTCAAATACATGAATATCCTATGCATCTAAGAGATGAAATTAGAAGAGCTTATTTAAATTGGGGTCCATATCAAATACAACTTAAAAACTATCCTTTTTCTAAAGAGAAACATCCTAGGAGATTTCAATATGGTTGGTTTAAAATGTTTCCTTCTTGGCTAGAGTATTTTCCAACTAGTGATGGAGCTTATTGTTAGAATCGCGCAACGGAATGTTCGCGTGGTCGGACAAAAACCAAGAGGGGGGGTGAATTGGTTTCTTAATAAAAATTAGGTTTTCAAAATTTTCCCCAAATTTTACCGATTAAAAACTGTGTAAATGTAAATAGAGAAGAGATAGAATCTTACACAGGAGATTTATTCTGGTTCGGATCAAAAGATCCTACGTCCAGTTGCTAATCACTCAAACAGAGGATTAACGTTGTCACTATAATCACAATTGTTACAAACAAATTACAATTGAAAAGATAAAATAAGAAAACACCTCTCTTGAAATCCACAAGAGATGAAGAACAGCTTTCCCTAGAGACGGCACAACACACAATCCACTAAGAACTCCACTTAGTGATTCTTATCGCTTCTAGCCCACACCAGGTTCCAAAAGCCCCTTTTTCTTGCAACAAACAGTTCTCTGACACTCACAACACTTAACTTTTGTATGAAAAAGGTTGTTCTTCTTTTCTGAGTGCCATAGAGAAGCTTAAGTAGAGAAATTAGGGTTTGGGAATTGGGAATTTCGAAACTAGGGTTCTTGGAAATAGGGTTTTCGAAAATAGGGTTGATTTGAAGTTAAAAATCAAAATCTGACTAAAATAATCGATTAAATGAAGTGTTAATCGATTATTACAGAGCCAAAATCAACAGAACCCCAAAACTCTCTGTTTTAATCGATTAAAAGGGTTGTTAATCGATTAACAGGCCTGTTAATCGATTAACAGGCCTGTTAATCGATTAACAGGTGTGTTAATCGATTAAACCAGTGAGCAGATATAGAAAATAGTTTTTCTCACTGTTTTAATCGATTATTTCCCTATTTAATCGATTAAAGCTAAGCCTGGTTGATAAATTTGAGCTTTTTGAAGCTTCTAAGGTGCAGACTATGTACCGGCTATCTCAAACTCTAATATTACAGACTCAATCTAATAAAAACAGAGTTATTACACATTAAAACAAGTCTTCAACTCTCTAAGTCTTATGTTCTTGAATCATCATCAAAATCAACAAGCTTCATGTCCATCAAGTTCAACATCAAGTCCTTGAATGTTCAACAATCTCCCCCTTTTTTATGATGATCAAAATTATCTTTTAAAGCCTTATAATAACCAGTTTTATCTGTCATACTAACAAACACATTAAACATACAAGATAATATACCAGATAATATTTAAAAACAATCATATTAGGCTTTAAATATTTTTCTCCCCCTATTTTGATTAGAATAAAAAATAATTCTTCTATTACAAACATAAGAGCTCCCCCTCAAAATATGCATAACTTAGAGATAACTCCCCCTCAATCAAAGCAAGAACAGAACACCACATTTTATTTCAAACATAAGCATTCATTACAATATAAGAAAAAATAATTACAAATTTAAAATTCTTCATTATCATCACTATGAAAGTGTGCATCAAATCTATTTTCTAAACGACACACTTTATCATCTACGTCAGATATACGACGAATTATTTCCTCATGCCGTACTCCAGAAAGAGTGAAGAATGACTGCATTCTCTGATTCATGTCAGATAACATGTCTTCCATGGATTGTCGAGTTTCATGATGAGTAGAGGAAGTTCCAACACTTTGGATTTGATCAGAGGGAAACTCAGTAGCAGGAGGCATATCTTCATCAGAATCTTCATTGTCATCACCTTGACTTGAAACGTCATCCTTGTGAACATAAATGTCGTTGACATGCACCATTTGTAGTTGGATCAATGTGTTGTCAAGCATGCGATTCAAGTTATTTGTTCTTACTGTTTGTTCACCTTCGACATTGACTCCTTTGTATTCAAGAATCCGAGAGACAAGGAGAGCATATGGAATTTTGAAGGTGGGATGACGTTTGGCTTTTAACATAGTCATGGTGACAAGAACGCCCCAATCTAAAGGCTCATTATTCATTATGGAATGAATAATCCTAAGATCAATTGAAGAATATTGAACATGATTTGTAACCCAAGGACATAAGATTCAAACAAGTAGATGTAGAATCATGCGTTCCTCCTTCTTTAAAGGTCCAGCAAGAAGGAGACGCCCAATCTCCATGGAGGGATTTCGCAGAAAAGAACGGTAAGCTAAGAACCTGTCAAAGTCATCTAACTCACCATAAATGTTAATAGCATCTTCTCTAATTGGAAAGTGGGCAATATCATCATCAAGAATAATTGTGATGCCTTTTACTCTAGAGGTAGCAATTTGATCTCTAAATTTAAATCTAGAGTAAAATACCCTAACAAGGTCAGGATAATACGTACCTTGCATTTGGATGAAGGGAAGAACTCCTTGAATTTCAAGAAGGTTGGGAAAATTGAATCCCCTATTGATGAACTGCTCACCAATAAGGAACTTTGGAGAAATAATAGCACGTTCCTTCCAATAGGTCAGAAATTCTTGTTGGCCATCTGTATCAGAAATCCATCCTTCTACAGAATTAGGACGGGGACGAGATGAGGGTGCAGATCTTCTTCTAGTAGGGATCTTAGCACGAGAAGATGAGGCCATTGAAAGATTAGAGGAATAACAAGAAGATTTAGAAAGCTAAATGTATTGAGAAGAGGGCAAGATTGATAGAATAAGGCAAGAAAGCTTGATTTCAAGAGATAGAAGTGAGTAGAAGTGAAATGGAGGTCCCTATTTATAACCAAACATGTCTAACGGTCATATGGAAGTGAATATAGGTCAAGAGATCCGTTGGCAACGGCTAGGAAGCCAAACTTGCCAGGTTTAATCGATTAAAACTCGAATTAATCGATTAAACCAGTGCCAGAACCATTTAATCGATTAAATTGTGCAGTTAATCGATTAATGTTGTATTTAATCGATTAATTGGCGAATTAATCGATTAATCCAGAGAGGAATGCCCTGTTTTGAGTGTTTTGGATGAAAATAATCGATTGTAACTCCAATTAATCGATTATTCCAGAGAGTACATCAAATTTTTAAGGTTTTAACACATGATAAACTATTAACATTTTGTATAATGAATTTTAATATTACAATCATCCAAAAATTGTCTAAATGAGCATAATTTAAGCTATTTCTAATATCCCTAAGTCTCTTCTAAGATCATAAAATCTATCCTTGGGTAGAGGCTTAGTAAAAATATCTGCTAATTGATGCTTTGTATCAACATACTCTATTTTACAGTTTCCTTTGTTGATATGATCTCTCAAAAAATGATGTCTAATCTCTATATGCTTAGTCCTAGAGTGCATTACTGGATTCTTAGTAAGATTAATTGCACTCGTATTATCACACATCAAAGGTATGTCATTTAAAAATATACTATAATCTTCTAACTGTTGTTTCATCCACAAAATTTGAGCACAACAACTACCAACTGCAATATATTCAGCTTCAGTGGTAGATAAAGCAACACAAGCTTGTTTCTTAGAATGCCAAGATACTAAGGATGAACCTAACAAATGACATGTCCCACTAGTACTTTTCCTATCAATTTTGCATCCACCATAATCAGCATCAGAATATCCTATTAAACTAGTACAAGCATCAGAAGGATACCATAAACCAAAACCAATAGTTCCTTTTAAATATTTTAAAATATGTTTTACTGCAATCAGATGAGATTCTTTTGGACAAGCCTTAAATCTAGCACACACACAGACATAATGCATAATATCAGGTCTACTTGCAGTTAAGTATAACAGTGAACCTATCATACCTCTATACATAGATTGATTAACTTCCAAACCTGATTCATCCTTGTCTAGATAGCATGAAGTTCCCATGGGTGTGTTAGCTTCCTTTGAGGTGTCCATTCCAAACTTTTTAAGGATCTCTTTGCAGTATTTGGTTTAAGAGATAAAAATGCCATCTTTAAGTTGCTTGATTTGTAATCCAAGGAAGAATGTCAATTCTCCCATCATAGACATTTCAAACTCTCCCTGCATTATCTTAGCAAATTCTACACATAACGAATTATCAGTTGATCCAAAAATAATATCATTAACATATACCTGGACCAATAAGATATGTTCTTTAACTTTCTTTATAAACAGTGTAGAATCAATTTTTCCTCTAGAAAAATCATTTGAAGTTAGGAAATTACTTAGCCTTGATCTAGGAGCTTGTTTTAACCCATATAAAGCTTTCTTTAATTTAAAAATATGATTAGGATAATTAAAATCTTCAAAACCAGGGGGTTGCTCCACAAAAACTTCTTCTTTAATAAAACCATTCAAAAATACACTCTTAACATCCATTTGATATAATTTAAATTTCATCAAAGATGCATAAGCAAGAAGTAGGCGTATAGCCTCTAACCTGTCAACAGGAGCATAAGTTTCATCATAGTCTATACCTTCCTCCTGACAATAGCCTTTGGCAACAAGTCTGGCTTTATTCTTTGTTATGTTCCCATCTTCATCAAGTTTATTTTTAAACACCCATTTGGTTCCAATAACTTGATGTGATTCTTCTCTTGGGATTAATTCCCAGACTTGATTCCTTTCAAATTGGTTAAGTTCCTCTTGCATTGCTATGCACCATTGGTCATCTTTAAGTGCTTCCTCAACATTTTTGGGTTCTATCTGTGACACAAAAGCTACAGACATACAGAAATGAGTCATATTTCTAGTTCTTACTCCTTTTGAGATGTCATCTATGATATTGTCCATTGAGAGTCCTCTAGGTGATTGCCATTCTTTTGCTAATTCAGGTGTTTGAGAAGACTCATTTTCTTCCAAATATAATTCATCAAGAGCCTCTCTTATATATTCATCATCACCTGCAATTTCTTTATTTGACTCAAGAGGATTTCCCCCAAGGTCTACAATCTCATCAAAAGTAACATGTATAGATTCTTCTATATTCAAAGTTCTTCTATTAAACACCCTGTAAGCCTTGCTAGTTAATGAATAACCTAAGAAAATACCCTCATCGGCTTTTGAGTCAAATTTTCCTAAGTTGTCCTTTCCATTATTTAGCACAAAGCACTTACATCCAAATATCTTTAAATGAGCAACATTAGGTTTTCTTCCATTAAACAATTCATAGGGAGTTGATTTTATAATTGACCTAATGAGCATTCTATTCAAAACATAACAGGCAGTACTAACTGCATCAGCCCAAAAATATTTAGGAACATTAGATTCATTTAACATAGTTCTAGCAAGTTCCTCTAATGACCTATTTTTCCTTTCAACTACACCATTTTGTTGGGGAGTCCTAGGAGCAGAAAAGTTATGTAATATTCCATTTTCTTCACAATAACTTTCAAACTTTTCATTTTGAAACTCACCACCATGGTCACTTCTTAAAACTTTAATTCTTAAGTCTTTTTCATTTTGAATTTGTTTTGCAAATTTTCTAAAGACCTTAAAAGCTTCACTTTTCGTAGTTAGGAAAAATGTCCATGTATATCTAGAATAATCATCAACAATCACAAGACCATAATAATTTTCACCAAAGCTTTTTATCCTAGAAGGTCCAAATAAATCTAAATGTAATAATTCTAGGGGTTTTAAGGTGGAAATAACATTCTTTGATTTAATTGATGATTTTACTTGTTTACCTTTTTTTGACATGCATCACACAATCTATCTTTTTCAAATTTTAACTTAGGCAAACCAATAACTAAGTCTTTTGAAATCAATTTGTTCAAATGATGCATATTTATATGAGCAGCTCTTTTATGCCATAACCAAGGGTTCTCTTCCTTAGCAACTAAACATGTTATGCTAGAATCATGTAAACAATCCAAATCAATCAAATATATGTTGTTATGCCTAATACCTTTTAATTCTACATTTTCTGAATTTATCAAGTGAATGGTGCAAAATTGACTTTCAAATATTACCTTAAATCCTTTGTCACATAGTTGAATTATGCTAAGGAGATTATGCTTTAGTCCATCAACAAGAAGCACATCCTTGATCTCCAAAATGTTTGCACCACCTATGTTTCCAATTCCAAGAATCTTCCCTTTGTTGTTGTCCCCATAAGTTACATATCCTTGTTCCTTATCTTTGAAACTCACAAATTTAGATTTATCTCCGGTCATATGTTTTGAGCATCCATTATCAAGATACCACATAGACTTTTTTTGATTTGGAAGTTTCCTACAAAACAAGAATATAGTAAACTTAGGTCCCCACAACTTTTGGGTCCTTGGGGTTAGAGACATAACAAATTATTTAACTATTGGAACCCAAATATATTTACCTTTAGGTACGCCAAAATGTTTACTTTTACATTTATTTGAAGTGTGACCTTGTTTCATGCAATAAAAACATGCCTTTGATGTAGCCTTAGAATAAGATGCTTTACTTACAAAACATGCTCTAGATCCTTTTTCTACCCATACTCTCTTATTTTTCTTTTTAGACTTTTTCAAAGAAACTTTATGATTTACATTATTTTGAGCAAACACCATTTCATTCTTCTTAAGATCATCTATTTCCTTTTCGGCTTTGTCTAGCAAATGGTTAAGAATATCTATGTCATATTCATGCTCTTTAGAATTTGCACATGCTAAGTTCTTATCATTATCCTCATCTAAACATACAATTTTCGTTTCTAATAATTCCTTTTCTTCTAAACATGTGATTTTCATTTTTAAAGAGTCTATTTCCTTTTCGGATCTACTTATATTCTTCTTTACAGCTTTATATTCATTCTTCAAGTTCTTAAAAGCACTAAACAATTCATTATAAGCATTTTGCAATTCATCATAATTATTTTCATCATCACTTGAAGATGAGTCGAAATCACTTACCTCAAAGTCGGAAGAAATGTTGTCATTTTCCATTAAGCAAATATTTGCTTCTACTTCTGAGTCACTTGATTCCGAACTTGAATCACTGTTATCCCAAGCAATATAGGCTTTCTTCTTGAAGACCTTTTTGCCTTTGAATTCATCATTCTTCTTATTTGGACATTCGGTCTTTACATGTCCTGCTTCACCACAACCATAACATTTTATATTTAAGGAAGTATTTTCTCTTACCTTTCCTTTACCTTTGAATGGATGCCTTCCTTTAGCTTTCATGAATTTGGTGAACTTCTTTATCATTAGACTCAACTCTTCTTTGTTTTCCGAGTCTTCTTCTTCCTTTTTATTTTTACCTTTGGAAATTTCGGTTTTGAAGGCTAAGTTCTTCTTTTGATATTGCCATTCTTCATCGTTTAGCCTACCAAGCTCAAGCTCATGCTCTCTTAGCTTTCTGAATAACGCCGCCATTGACATTGTGGCAAGGTTTTGTGACTCCGAGATGGTCGTCACCTTCAGTTGCCATTTCCTATCCAAAGATTTTAAAATTTTAACATTTAATTCATCAACGTCAAATATTTTACCTAATCCGGTGAGATGATTCACAATATGAGTGAAACGCTTTTGAACGTCGAAAATTGTTTTGCCTTGTTGCATCCGGAACATCTCGTATTCTTGGATTAAGGAATTTTTACATGCTCTCTTAACGTCGTCGGTACCTTCGTGGGTCACTCTAAGCATTTCCCACATTTCCTGAGCACTTTTACAAACAGAAATCCTGTAAAACTCGTCAAGGGTTAGAGCAGATGAAATTATATTTCTAGCCCTAACGTCAAATTGTGTTTTTCTGTTTTCTTCTGCAGTCCATCTAGAAAAAGGTTTAAGAACGTCAACACCGTTCTCTGTAACTTTAGGAACATATGGACCGTTTAAAATAGCATCCCAAACGCCTCTATCAACAGACTCTAAAAAGATTTGCATTCTTACCTTCCAAAAAGGATAATTTTGACCCGCAAAAAGTGGGGGTCTGTTGATAGACGCACCTTCGACAAAAGTTTGATTTTGTCTGGCCATTTTCAAAAAGTTTGAATGACTATCAAAGCAAGCTCTGATACCACTTGTTAGAATCGCGCAGCGGAATGTTCGCGTGGTCGGACAAAAACCAAGAGGGGGGGTGAATTGGTTTCTTAATAAAAATTAGGTTTTCAAAATTTTCCCCAAATTTTACCGATTAAAAAATGTGTAAATATAAATAGAGAAGAGATAGAATCTTACACAGGAGATTTATACTGGTTCGGATCAAAAGACCCTACGTCCAGTTGCTAATCACTCAAATAGAGGATTAACACTGTCACTATAATCACAATTGTTATAAACAAATTACAATTGAAAAGATAAAGTAAGAAAACACCTCTCTTGAAATCCACAAGAGATGAAGAACGACTTTCCCTAGAGACGGCACATCACACAATCCACTAAGAACTCCACTTAGTGATTCTTATCGCTTCTAGCCCACACCAGATTCCAAAAGCCCCTTTTTCTTGCAACAAACAGTTCTCTGACACTCACAACACTTAACTTTTGTATGAAAAAGGTTATTCTCTAAGTGCCATAGAGAAGCTTAAGTAGAGAAATTAGGGTTTGGGAATTGGGAATTTCGAAACTAGGGTTCTTGGAAATAGGGTTTTCGAAAATAGGGTTGATTTGAAGTTAAAAATCAAAATCTGACTGAAATAATCAATTAAATGAAGTGTTAATCGATTATTACAGAGCCAAAATCAACAGAACCCCAAAACTCTCTGTTTTAATCGATTAAAAGGGCTGTTAATCGATTAACAGGCCTGTTAATCGATTAACAGGTGTGTTAATCAATTAAACCAGTGAGCAAATACAAAAAATGGTTTTTCTCACTGTTTTAATCAATTATTTCCCTATTTAATCGATTAAAGCCGAGCGTGGTTGATAAATTTGAGCTTTTTGAAGCTTCTAAGGTGCAGACTATGTACCAGCTATCTCAAACTCTAATATTACAGACTCAATCTAATAAAAACAGAGTTATTACACATTAAAACAAGTCTTCAACTCTCTAAGTCTTGTGTTCTTGAATCATCATCAAAATCAACAAGCTTCATGTCCATCAAGTTCAACATCAAGTCCTTGAATGTTCAACACTTATTGTTTGTCATGTTATCTATTTAGTACTTTGTCAAATGGTTGTCCTGGGGCAGATGTGTTTATTAGACAAGGATTTAGATCATGGAAAAAGGTTAATTCAGGAAAAAATTGTGTGTTTCTTAGTCATATTGGAGATAGTCATTGTTCACCACATAACAATGCAATGAAAGCATGTACAGACTTATTGAATCAATCTAAGCACATTGACAACATTATAAATGTGCAAAGTTCAGAAGAAGTTTGCAAAAATCGTTTACGGCTTAAAACTTCTATTTATACAATTCGTTGGCTAGAATTTCAAGCTTGTGCATTTAGAGGCCATGATGAAACTCCAGATTCAAGTAATAGAGGTAACTTTCTTGAGATGATTAAACTTTTAGCATCATACAATGATAAAGTAACACAAGTTGTGTTGGAAAATGCTCCTTATAATTCAAAATATACTTCTCATCATATTCAAAAGGAAATTTTGCAAATTTTTTCTAGAAAAGTAAGAAATTATATTCGTGAAGAAATTGGTGACTCAAAATTTTGTATAATTGTTGATGAAGCTCATGATGAATCTAGAAAGAGAACAAATGGCTATTGTTTTGAGATTTGTAGATAAAATGGGTACTATTAAAGAACCTTTTTTTGATGTTGTGCATGTTAAGGATACTACAGCTACTACTCTTAAAAGAGAATTATGTGTTGTTCTCTCTAGACATAATCTTGATGTTTCCAATATTTGTGGGCAAGGATATGATGATGCTAGTAATATGAGAGGAGAATGGAATGGATTACAAGCATTATTTCTTCATGATAATCCTTATGCATATTATGTACATTGTTTTGCTCATAGATTACAACTTGTTTTGGTTGTTGCTTCAAGAGAAGTTATTCTAGTTCATCAATTTTTTTCAATTTTGGCTTTTATTATAAATGTTATTTGTTCATCTAGTAAACTTCATGATGAGTTACAAAGTGCAGAATTAGATGAAATAGCCAAATTGTTAGAACTTGGTAAACTTGAAAACGGTAAAGGAAAAAATCAAATTGGCACTTTAAAATGAGTTGGTGATACTCGTTGGAGTTCACATTTTCATTTCATTTGTAGTATGATGAAATTGTATAGTGCATCTTGTTTAGTTCTCCAAAAAATTATAAATGATGGTTCAACTTATTCTCAAAGGGGTGATGCTGATGTTGCTTATAATATTTTGTCTGAGTTTGAGTTTGTATTGATTTTACACATGTTGAAAGAAATTATGGGAATTACTGATTGTCTTTGTCAAGCTTTATAGAAACAATCTCAGGATATACATAATGCTATGCAATTAGTCTATTCGACTAAAATTTTGATTCAAAAATTAAGAGAGGAGTGTTGGCAAGATTTGTTGAAAGATGTGATATTGTTTTGTGAGTAACATGATATTGATATTCCTAATTTTAATTCTACCTATGTAGCACGTCACGGTCGTTCTCGACATAAAAAAGATTATATTACAGTAGAACATCAGGGTGAACATATTTTTTATTACAGTGGATAAACAATTACAAGAATTAAATGATAGGTTTAGTGAGAAAACAATGGAACTTTTAACTTTAAGCAATGCTTTAATTCCAAATGATGTTTATAAAAATTTTAACATCGATCATATATGCACACTTGTGAACAAATTTTATCCTTTGGATTTTAGTGAACAAGAGAAGATTAATTTAAAATTTCAACTTCATCATTTTATACTTGATGCTCCTAACCATCCAGATTTGAAGAATTTGTCTACCATGCTTGAATTATGTCAATCTTTACAAAAACAGGGAAGATAGATACATTTTACTTAATAGATCGTTTAATTCGTCTTATTTTAACTCTTCCTGTTTCTACAACTACAACTCGACAGATCGTTTTCTGCAATGAAGATTATCAAAACAAGATTGCGAAATAGAATGGAAGATGAAATTCTTGGAGATAATATGATCATTTATATTGAGAAAGAAATAGCTGAAAACTTTAGTTCTGATTCCATTATTGATGATTTCAAACATTTAAAAGAACGAAGGGCACAATTTTAAATAAATATCTTATTTTTATTTATTATTATATAATTTTTTTATAATTGGCCCCCAGAACTTCTTGGTCAAGATCCGCTATCGATTCTTAAGATGCCCGATAACCTGGACTGTTCTTAAGAATGAGGTTTTTGAAAAAGATTCTAAGGAGTCACCACCGATGTTTTTACCATAAACATCGAAAAAGGAAGAAAAGAAGGCGTTGATTTTCAAAAAAATCAACTTTGGTTGTTACAACCAGAGTTGGGTAAGGGAGTTAGTTATGTGTGGGGAAGGTGTTAGCATCGCACAACGCCCATTTCGGGTTCCTTATGATGGACTAATTCATAAAGAAAGACTGAAAGAAACTATGCTTTCACCCTATTATTTTATCTACTTGCAGAATTTAAATATCTACATGGTCCTAGTATCTAATGCATACAAGGAAAGCAATAAAGAAAGCAGTAAAAGAGAGATAATAGAGAAGGAACCTCCGAAGCGGGCTTTCTATTAATACTTCAAGAATTGAGGACGTTTTTTGGCTGTCCCCGCACTCTACAAGCACGCTCCTCCCCACAAAAGAGAAAATTTCACTCTACCGAGGGCCGGATGTCTCAAAGAGAGGCCTCCTTAACCGATTTCTACCTTAATAGAAATCAGAAAGCTCACTCGAACTTTGGAATAATGCTCAGAGTTACTCTCAAGTGTAAAAAGACTTCCAAGAGAGTAGTAGAAGGGTAAGAGTGTGAAAACTGTGTGAAATTAGGGGGGTCAGGCTCTTATTTATAGGAATTCGTGCTAGGCAGACCAGGATGGCCGTCTAAGCTTCTGACAGGCGAGACGGTCATATGGGATATCGAGACGGTCGTCTGGCCAAACGAGATGATCATCTTGACCTTCAGGGAAAGTGGGACAGCCGTCTCGAGCCTCTTGTTAGGTTCTCCTATTTTTTCTTATTTTTTGTGTACAGAAAGCCCTCCTATCCTTACATGGAGCCTAGTGAACATGACTAGGGGCCTAAAGAAGCCTTGTCCATATTCGAATGGAGGTTTTCTGGCCTTTATTGAGAAGCCGGGGAAGATTTGGGGTCTACAACTGCCCCCCCCCCCCCTTCACCCGACTAATTGATTATGGACTAATGTGCCATGAAATTGATCGGCGGGTGAAGGAGTTAACCCTCTTGCTCGGTTGTCCATCGGACGCTCCTCTTGACGTGGTAGTCGACCCTTCGGACGATGAATGCAATCTGATGCTGTCTTCAGCATGCTTCCTTGCTGTAGAGGCTGACTCTTCAGACGATATGTGTGAAGCTTCAGGATGCTCCTTTGATGCGGTAACTGACCCTTCGACTTATGAAGATTTTCCCTCGGAATGATCCTTTGATGCGGTAACTGACCCCTCAGGTGGTGAATGTATAGTAGACTTTTGTCTTCGGGATGCTCCCATGCTGTGGAAGCTGACGCTTCAGACAGTAAATGTGGATTAAGTCTTCCGGATACCCTTTAGCAATGGGGCTGATCCTTCATATGATGTGTGTAAACCCTGCCTTCAAGATACTCCTTTGCAACGAAGCTGATCCTTTGGGCGATGATGGGGGATTGTATCTTCCGGATACTCATTTGCAACGGAGCTGATCCTTCGGACGATGTGTGGAACTCTATCTTCTGGATGCCCCTTTTGTTGTGGTGGTTGATCCTTCTGATAGAGAAATTGGTGGTGACTTACTGTTCTAGCTCATGCGCCAGCTCAATGGGGAGTGATTTTCGTTCGAAAATGTACTTGGATTTTTTACGTAGCCATTTGACTCCGTTTGTCGGGGATTCTTGATGAATGCCTCTTAAGTAGGCAGGAATCCATTGTGGATTTATTGATTTAGATGGTACCTCTGAATAGGCGGATGCTTCATTGGAAGTGAAGGCTTTAGGCTTGTATTGCTTGGCCTCTGGGTAAGTTGATATTCCCTTCGGGGATGTTGACTCTTTGTTTGCCAGGTTTTGCCTATGGTAGGCAAGCAACTAGCTAAGGATAAGTCCTTGAAGATCGCCTTTGCAGTAGGCTCACTAGGGATAGATTTTCTCTTTTTGGCGATCAATTGGGGAATTTGTGTTTCTCCGGAGATCTAATTTTGGTAACCCTCTAGGGGGAAATGGAGTCTTGCCTCCTGGATAGTGTTGGTGATGGGATTCTACAAAGCCTTTATTCTCCCTTGGTGGATGTGATGGAGAATGGATTGAGTATGCTTGATGACTCGTTGTGGCGATGATGCTGAGTCGTGCGAGGGTGTTTTTGTTTGCCTCTGGAGTAGGCAATGATCCGCTTGGGGATTGGGCCTTCTTGTTGGTTTTGTTTTGGTTTTAAGAAAAATGCCTTCTCCTTTTTGGTGGAAAGATGGTGATTAGAGCTTTTGATTTCTAGAAGCTTCTTATTTAATTTCGACTTTTTCCGTGATTTATTTCTTTTTTATCGTGATTTGAGATTCAGCTTTTTCGGGATGATGTGTGTGCCTTTTTACTTCTTAGTTTCTTTTACGCATGCAAACTTTTGTTAAAGAGAGGAAAGGCAAGTAGGATCAAGCTAAGGAAAATCTTATTCATAATTTTTGTTGGGGGTTTTACATAAAACAACAACAAAAAGATTACAAAGATCCTATTCTGGCGGGTTTGAACGTGATGCCGAGGAAGGTTCTGGTGGAGGGAACTGGCGAAACATATGTCGTTGGAACTCCTCCTGACTCCAGATCAAATTGAGCACATTCTGATTAATTTCGTCCATGCCCTGGGTGAGTCCGTCTAACTTTTGACTAAAACTTTCTTGTCTTTGGTCGAACATGTCCTGCCTCAGGGCTAAGTGCTCCAACTACTGGCGGATGCTCTGGAATTCATCATTCATGTGCTGGTGGAAGCTGGGGATGTCATCTCTGTACTGCTACTGCTACTACTACTGGCGGATCCTTGCCTACTCCAAAGGCATAACAAAATATTTACCCAAAGGCTCAGCATCGCCACCACATGAGTCAGCAAGCATACTCACCCATTCTCCACCACATTCATCAAAGGAGAATAAAGGCTACGCAAAACCCTATCACCAACGATCATGGAATCCAAACCTCCACATTCTCAATTTACGAAAGAAAACCCTTCATCTCCAACAGATGACCAAAGAAGGACAAATAAAATCCCTTAATGGATCATACCAGAAAAATCTACAAAAAGAAGGAATCAGAAATTCCCATTCCCTAGTGGAATAAGAGCTTCACCAGGTCAGCTCACATCAACATCAGTCAAAGGAATCAAAACTCCATACCACCAAAGGTCGTGAAAAAGAAAAAAGAGAAAAACTTTATCCCTTGCGAATCCCCAAAAAAAAGAAGAAAAAGTCTGCATGCACAAAAGAAACTAAGAAGTAAAAAGGCACACGCATTATCCCCACAAAGAAGCAAAATTTCAAAGTCGCAAGAAAAAGAGATAAAATCGCGGAAAAGGCGAAATTGAATAAAAAATTTAACTTTTAGGTAACCAAATCAATCCCCAAGTGGGTCACCTTAGAATAAAACATCCAAAACTAAGGAATTAGAAATTCCATTCCCCCAACGAAATAAGAGCTTCACAAAGCCAGCTCTCACCGACCTCAATCAAGGAGCCAATACTACATCCCCAGAGGGCTACCAAAATCAGATCCCCAAGGAAACAAATAATTCCTTGGTGGATCACCAAAAAATAGAAACACATCCCCAGTGAGCCTACTACAAAGGTAACCTTCAAAACTCACATCCTCAAAGTTGTTTGCCTACGCGTAGGCAAGACCTGGCAGTTAAGAGCCAACATCCCTAGGTGGAACATCAACCTATTCAGAGGCATTACCAGAACCTCAATGAAGTATCTTCCTGCTTAGAGACACCATCAAAATCAACAAATCCTCAATGGATATCTGCCTATTCAAGAGGCATCACCTAGATCAACAAATCCCTAATGGATTCCTGCCTACCTAAGAGGCATTCACAAAGAATCCCTAGCAATCAACAAGCTGGACAACTATGGAAAAAACCCAAAATAAAAAATCCCCAGCAATCAAAATGTTGGACGGCTATGGAAAAAGCCAAAACAAAAAATCCCTAGCAATTAGAAAACTGGACGACTAAAGAAAAAGCCAAGACCGAAAAACCCCCCAGCAATGAGGAAGCTGGATGGCTACGAAAAAAGGTATAAATCAAGAATCACGGGCACGCCGGATGACTACTCCGAGAAGTCAAAAACATTTTCAAACAAAAATCACTCCCCATGGAGTCGGCGTATGAGCTAGAGCAGTAAGCCGCCACCATTTTCTCTATCAAAAGGATCAACCACCATAGCAAAAGGGCATCCAGAAGATAGAGAACCACACATCATCCAAAGGATCAACTCTGTTGCAAAGGAGTATCCCGAAGACAATACCTTCATATCCGCCATCATCGCCCGAAGGATCAACTCCGTTGCAAAGGAGTATCTTGAAGGCAGGATTTACACACATCGTTCGAAAGATCATCCCCGTTGCAAAGGGGTATTCGGAAGACACAATCCACCATCATCGCCCGAAGGATCAACTTCGTTGCAAAGGAGTATCTTAAAGGCAGGATTTACACACATCGTCCAAAGGATCAGCCCCGTTGCAAAGGGGTATCCGGAAGACACAATCCACCATCGTCGTACGAAGGATTAGCCCCGTTGTAAAGGGGTATCCGGAAGACATAACCCACATTTATCGTCCTAAGGGTCAACTTCCGCAGCGTGGGAGCATCCTGAAGACAAGAGTCCACTACGCATTCACCACCTAAGGGGTAAGCTACCACATCAAAGGAGCATCCCAAGGGAAAATCTTCATCAGCCGAAGGGTCAGCTACCGCATCAAAGGAGCATCCTGAAGCTTCACACATATCGTCCAAAGGGTCAGCCTCCGCAGCAAGGAAGCATCCTGAAGACAGCACCAGACTGCATTCATGGTCCCGAGGGTTAGCTACCACTACAAGAGGAGCATCCAGAGGACAACCGGGCAAGAGGGTTAACTCCTTCATCCGCCAATCAACCTTATGGTACACTGGCCCATAGTCAATTGGTCGGGTGAAGGGGGGCAGCTGTAGACCCCAAATCTTGCCCGGCTTCCTAATAAAGCCAGAAATCGCTCGTTTCAAAGATGGTCAAGACTTTGTTAAGTCCCTCGTAGCTTTTTCTAGGTTCTATTTAAGATAGGAAGGGTTTTCAGAGGCAATAAAAATCGGAATTTTCATCGGGAACAACAGATGGCCGTCCAGGATAGTCAGACGGCCGTCCATGCCAACTTTAAGGCAATGGACGGTCGTCCACTTAGCCTAGACGGTCGTCCATGACAACTTTTAACCATGGACGACCATCCACTCTACATAGACGGTCGTCCATGCTCACTTTTTGCCATGGACGACTGTCCACTAAGCCTAGATGACCATCCACTTTTCTTGGCACGGTTCCCTATAAATAGGTGCCCCATTTCTCATTTTTCACACGCCTCTCGACTCCTACATTCTCTAGGAAACCTTTTGGCACTTTAGAGTGACTCTAAGCATTATTCCAGAGTTCGAGTGAGCTTTTTGATTTCCATTTAAGGTAGAAATCGGTTAAGGAAGTCTCCTTTTGAGATGTCTGGCGCTCGGTAGGGTGGTACTCTTATTTTTTGTTCGAGGGAGGAGTGACTCTGTAGAGTGCGGGGACTGCCAAAAAGCATTCTCAAGTTCGAGATTTATAAAAGCTCGCTTCGGAGGTTCTCCTTCATATCTCTTCTCTTTTACTGCTTTCTTTTACTACTCTCCTTGTATGCATTAGATATTAGGATCATGTAGACATTTAAATTCTGCCAGTAGATAAATAAATAGGGTAAAAGCTTAATTTCTCTTAGTCTTTATTTTACAAATTAGTCCATCATAGGGAACCCGAAAGGGGAGTTGTGGGATGCTAACACCTTCCCCACACGTAACTAACTCTTTTACTCAACTCTGATTGTAACGACCAAAGTTGGTTTTTCTAAACCAATGCCTTCCTTTTTACCCTTTTTCAGTGTTTAAGGTTAAAACACTAGTGGCGACTCCATAGAACCCATTTACGAAAACTTCATCCTTAAGATTGGCTCGGTTATCGGGCATCTTAAGAATGTCGACCATCTTTATAAAAAATGCGAGTCATATAAAACCATCACGTCGCTCCAACCGCCTCTTTTGACGGCGACGACACTCTAAAATACCTAAAAGATTATCAGGTTAACAGTTCCATTTCTTTATTTTAAAAAAGGATAAAACTATATATGAAATTGCTCATCCTATTACCTCTGTTTTATCCTATGATTCGCTATCTAAACTTCACATGAACTACATCCTTACCTTATCTTATAGTAAAGAACTTAAACTTATAATGAAGCTAGGATGCAACCTGAATGGATTCATGCTATGAATAAGGAAATAAAGAGATGGAGGACCACAAGAGGGATCATTGACTGCACCAACACAAGTGCTTGTAATCAATTTTGTTCAATATGATATATAAATTCTTAGGGAAACATAGAAGAAAAGAATGTGGGACTTCTAGAGCCCATTTTTGGTGCTTCGCATAAGAGTAGAATAAGTCTCACATCTCTAAATTCTTGAAGTGATTGAGAGGGGAAACACTATAAATATAACCATTGTGTAGCTTCTTTGACACATTTGGAATGAAGTCAAAACTTATGTGTGGAACTTGCATATTTCGCTTGTACCCCGAATTGATTTTTCAAGTGTCTTTGGAGATTTCTTTCTCTTATTTTCCTAACAAGGAACCTTCCTTAGAGGAGTTAGTGTCAAGTTTCTTTAGAAACTTGGGAAAGAATTTTGGTTCACCTTGGGTGCTCAAGTTGTGAGGCTTTCAGCATCATCCATGATGGAAGGAGGGAGAATATTTCCATCAATTTGGTATCAGAGCTAAGCATGGAGGTCTTCAAGAGATAAGTACCTTCATATTTTCTTCTTTCTTGTCTTTGAATTTTTGTCTTGTATGCCACTTTTTTTTGAGTCCTTTTAATTGAGTCATATGCCATCTGTCATAGAGTCTTTTTTTTAATCGATTCATTACTTTGTTCCTTTCTTGAATCAATTGTTTAGGAATTCTTGAATATGTTATATACGTGGCCATAGAATTTTATTACTTAGCTTTCAATTTTACAATCTTCCATGTTGTCTTAGATACTCATGTTTAGTCATTAAATGTTCATAATTCCATAGATGTTGTCCCACATATGTTAGAAAATAGAAATTTAGAAAAATAAAAAACCAAGTTTGTATGTAGGAACCAAACCAATGATGTTTTTGTAGGGCTTGTGTTTTTTTAGTATTCTTTTGCTATTAGATCATTAGCAAAGTTCTAAATCATAAAATCCTTGTACAAGCCATGTTAGTTTAGTTTCCTTTAGAGTTTTGAAAGTTGAATAAAGGTTGATTAATATGCCACGTGTGATATGTTCAGACTTGTGTGAATCAAAATTTTAAGTTGGAATTGAATTAGTAACAGGCTTAAGTCTCATATAAAACCAAAACAATTGAATTGTGAAATTGAAAAAAGAAAAGAAAAGAGGAAAAGCCGAGACTTAGGAAGAAGAAAATTGAAAAGAAAAATTGCAACTCTTAAATAAGTCCCACACTCCTTGAAATAATAGTTGAATTGAAAAAAATTGCATGTATAAAGAGATGAATAGGGGTGTATGAATTGGTCAAAATTAAATTGGGCTTATAAAGTTATTCAACTTTATTCTTTTATATTGTAATCCATTCTAAATCCATTCTTAGGCTTCTTTTGAGTGCCTGCCTTTAAAATTTGCCAAATTTTCTTACTTGTCTTTTTTTGAATTTCTTAAGTTTGTCAAATAATAAATTCTAATCGCTTTATTGTGTCCAATTCTTGTTTGATCTTTTCTTGTATTTTTTATTCTTGCATCTTGAGGACTCAAAGAAACAATATAACCATTTTACTTTTCCTTGTTTCTTGGAAACTCACTTCTTCTTCAAGGTAACATCTTAGGCGTTGTTAAGAAGAAAGGAGAAAGAGTTTTTCAAGAAAGTTTGGGAAGCAAGAATTGGGGTGCAAGAAGAGTGAAACACTTGACCTAGTGAGGAACCCTAAAGTAGTGGCGGAAAAATTCACCAATTTTCGTCACAAAACGAGCCTTGCAACGAAATTTTTGTCACAAAAAGCGTTATTTAAAAAAAAAATTAGTGCTAAAATCTTTATTGTAATTTTGTCATGGATTTTGTTGTTTTTTATAATTCTTGTTGTAAATTTTGATTTTGTGGGTGTCTTGGGAAAATGTCCTTGGTACAATCTCATCTCCTACTTTGAACATTGTAATAATTTTATGAATTAGTCTTGTGGAAGTCTCCCAAGAGGCTCATTAAGTGTCACTTGGACTTTCACCCTAGGTTTTCGTCTAGTTTACTTTGTGTAAATTTTTATAAGTAGAGTTTAATTTTTCCGTGACAAAATCTAGGTGAGTCTCTAACGAGTAGTTGACCTTCCCTTGGTCTTAGGGGTCCGACACACACACTTGAAAACTTCTTTTGTAAAAACCTTTGTCAGTTCATTTTTGTAAAAAAAAATTTCTCAAAATCTTTGTGAAAAACATTATTGAACAAAATGAGTGACCATTCTCATGCCCAATCAAGTGATTCTAGTGTGAGTGGGAGTTACCATAGATCTAGGGAACATGCTTCAGTTAGGGATAAACTAAGGTCGTTAGAAGAAAAAATTGAAAAAAATTGAAGAAATAAGAGCTATGTTAGCCCAATTAATAGAAGATAAAAACAAAAATAAAAATAAAAGTGAGGGTTCTAGGAGAAGAAATGAAAAACATAAGAACCCCACTCCCATTTAGAAACTATAGTAGTCATCATAATGATGATTACTATCAACCATCTCCACCTAGGCATCATAGACCTAGGATGAAACCTTCTAGGGAACCTAAGGTCAATTTTCCTCCCTTTCATGGTAAGAACAATGTGGAAGAATATCTAGACTAGTAAATGAAGGTCGAACAATTATTTGAGTGTCATAAAATACATGAGGAAAGAAGGGTGCCCATGACAACTCTTAGCTTTCAAGGGCATGCTATTATTGTTGTACTTCCCTAGTAAGAGATAGGAGAATACACAATGAGCCCCAAGTTAGGTATTGGAATGAACTCTGAAGTGCCCTTACGAAGAGGCATGTACCCTCTTACTATGATAGGGAGTTGATGGACAAGCTTCAACGACTCCAACAAAAAAATATGACTGTAAAGGAGTATAGGCAGAGGATGGAGTTATTAATGATGAGGGTTGGAATAAGGTAAGAACCACGAATCACTCTTGTTAGGTTCCAAAGTGGCCTTAACCTAAAAATAAGGGATCGAGTGGAGTTACTACCCTACCAAGATCTTAATGAATTAGTATAACTGTGCGTTAGGGTAGAACAACAAATAAAAAGAATTTTTTTTTACAGAAGAGAATACCCTAACTCTAGGAATGAGCTTAAGAGGGAGGGTTCCACCTCCAAACCCAAACCTGAAAGGCCACTTGATAGGAAAATAGAAAAAGAAGAAGAAAAAGATAATTATAGAAAATATGAAAAGGAAAAACAAAAACCCGTCTTCTCGAAAGAGAAAAGGACCAGGGATATAACGGGTTTCATAGTCTAGGAATTTCTTGCTGAGATAATAAATGGCTCGCTCTTTCTTCCCGGTTTCGTCTTATTGACCGAGCACACATCCCATGGACTCTTCGAGTATTGACAAATATAGGATCATAGGTCTTCCTTCAACAGGTGGTACCAATACTGGCGGATTGGTTAGGCATGTTTTTATTTTTTCGAATGCTTGTTGACATTCTTCATTCCATACCGTGGGTTGGTTTTTACGCAACAATTTAAAGATGGGTATACACTTATCCGTCAACTGTGCAATGAAACGGGCAATATAGTTGATTCGGCCCAAAAAACCTCTAACCTCCTTTTCCGTGCTTGGTGGGGGCATTTCCAAAATTGTCTTGGTTTTGTCAAGGTCTACCTCAATTCCTCTTTTGCTGACAATGAACCCCACAAGTTTTCCTGACCGTACTCCCAAAGTACATTTTGTTAGGTTGAGTTTAAGCTGATATTTCCGAAGCCGATTGAATAACTTCTTAAGATACTGAATATGGTCCATCTCATTTCTGGACTTGGCGATCATGTCATCCACATATACTTCTATTTCCTTGTGGATCATGTCGTGGAATAGTGTGACCATAACCCTTTGATAGGTAGCCCCTGCATTCTTGAGCCTGAAAGGCATTACTTGATAGCAAAAGGTACCCCATGGTGTGATGAAAGAGATTTTTTCTTTGTCCTCGATGACCAATTTAATTTGATTATACCCCGCATACCCGTCCATAAAGGAGTAAAGTGTGTTGGTAGCGGTATGGTCTACTATTGTGTCTATATGTGGTAGGGGGAAGTCATCCTTTGGACTTGCTCGGTTGAGGTCCCTATAATCCACGCATACCCTGACCTTACCGTTCTTTTTTATGACAGGCACTATGTTGGCCAACCACTCCGGGTATTTGGACACTACTAGGAAATTGGTGTCCAGTTGTCTTTGTACCTCTTCCTTAATCATTAAGGACCAATCTGGCTTGATTCTTCTGAGTTTTTGCTTTACAGGTCGGAACCCTTCTTTTAATGGCAGTCTATGCTCTACTATACTTGTGTCAAGCCCGGGCATGTGATGGTAGGACCAGACGAATACATCCATATATTCCTTTAGAAGTTGTATCAATCCCTCCCTTATGCTACTTTCTATTTGGGTGCCGATGTTTATCTTTTTCTCATCATCCCCTTCTCCCAAATTGATGGTTTCTGTTTCTTCCTGATGCGGTTGTATAATGCATGCTTCTTTTTCCAACATTCTCTGCATGTCCGGGGAAATGGTCCCCTGCTCACTGTCGGTCTCGACCCATTCGCCTTCGGCTTCCGGGGCCACAAAGATTCATCAATCATAGACATTATGTGTTTTAGGTTCTGTTTTAGTCATAGATTTTATTATTCAATTTATTGAAAGAATAATAAATAGTAGAGGGAAAAGAATGAAAGATATGAATTATGATAAGAAAATGCCTCATGTATTAGGAAAATGAAAGCGTATGTACAAGCCCTTTTAATCAGAGTTCCCACGGCCACGGGCGGGGACCGCAGGAGATATAAGAGAAAGCTTAAAAAAAAGGCACCCTAGGGGCTGATCCTCCTAGTCCTCCCTCTCTGCTACTCTGGCTTAGACAGAGGTTTGGCATCGACATCAGAAGCAGAGGCATCAAAGGTTATCCACTCGGCATCGATCAATTCTTAGACCCGATACTTAAGGGTCAAGCAATTTTCTGTTGAGTGCCCGGGTGAACCCGAGTGGTAATCGCATTTCTCGTTTGGTTTATACCACTCGGGGTAGGGAGGCTCTATCTGCTTCTTGGGAGGAACGCAGGTCAAGAGCATGGCCTCCAACAGCTGAGGCAGCAATTTACCATAGGAAGTTGAGATGGGAGTGAACTTTCTTTCTTTCTTGCGAGGTTGCCGAGCTACTTGTGGAGCGGAAGAAGGAGTGGCGAAATTAATTACGTGCACAACTTCGTCCTTCTTCTTGCCAGCAGGTTTTCTGAATGAGACGCCAGCATGGGAAGACTGTGCTATCTTCCCACTTCTCAGTCCCTGCTCCACTCTTTCCCCCACAGTGACTATGTCCGAGAAAAGGTTGGAGGTACTGGCTATTGCCTTATCGTAGTACGCTCCAGTCAGTGAATCTATGAACATAGCCACTGTCTCCTTATCCGTCAACGGAGGCTCTATCTGGGCGACCATTTCCCTCCCCCTTTGGGCATACGCTTTGAAGGATTCGTCATTCCTTTTGCTTAGGGTCCTGAGATCTTACCTGTTAGGGGTCAGATCGATAGTGTATCGATAACGATGAAGAAAAGCGTCAGCCAACTGTTTCCAATTTTGGACTTGCCCTCTCTCCAACTTCATGTACCAGTTGAGAGTCGTGTCGGCCAAACTCTCTTGGAAGCAGTGGATCAGGAGTTTTTCATTTTCAGCGTGTGCGGCCATCTTACGACAGTACATCATAAGATGGTTCTTTGGGCAGGTCAACTCGGCGTACTTGGGGAAGTCCGGGATTTTGAATTTGGGAGGGAAATTGATGTTCTTCACTAGGCACATGTCCACCACCTCCTTGACGTCGAAGTTGTGCCCCTCTACCGCCTTCAGTCTTTCCTCTGGGGCGGAGATTTGTTGTTTAGACACCTCCAAGGTGAGGATGCGCGCAGTCCGAACATCGGACTGGAGATGCGCTTTTTGATCGTAGAAGAATTCCTCTTCTTCCTCCTTTTCATGGCGAGAGGCATGTTCTGCTTGGGTTTCGCCCTTGTTTTGACCTTGGCGTACGACCTCCATCAATTGAGCCATTTGTTCCCTGAGGGTGTTAACCTCCGCAGTGAGCTTATGATTCTGTTCTTCTAGGTTCTCCATAGCTTTTGCTTTTTGCGCACGGGTTCGGATGAGGAGAGGACCAACTACTTTCTAGAATGCCCGAAAGAAGTTTATTAATGCATGTTGAGTGTAGGACTAATATGGATATGTTTATGTATGAGAGATTATGTTTGGATGATTCCAAATGTGCTCTCTCCTTTTATTTTCTCTCTTGGTTTTTTCCACTCATGATATGATGTAATATGAATGTTTTGACTTTGTCAAAAATCGTTTTATTTTGATTTTTATTTGATTTTATTATTTTTATTTTATAGCCTTTTATCTCTTCTGTCGGACTGCGTGGCTACTTAGCTTGCAAAGAACCTGAAACCAGGCTAGCTAAAAGGCAGACTGTCCGAGATAAGGGCGTTTATTGCAAAAGAATGTTTTTTGTGATTTTTCTGTTGTTTGGTTATGTTATGCAATCAAATGTAACAAACAAATGCACACACAATTCAATCATTCGCGAACTGGCGAGAAGTCGTTTTAATCACGAGGTAGGGTTTTTCTGCAGAAAAGTGCATTGCCGAAAGTATGTTCTAACTGTTTTCACCAAGGCTAAGGTTTCCAAGGTGCCCCCATTATAGGGTCCCCACTCTCCAGCCTTTCGACCATGCTTAGCACTAAGGCCATAGTCAGTCTTTGTGCTGAAAGAGGAAGGTTATCACCTTGAGTGGTGGTTTCCGATCACACTGGTGGGCTCAAGGCCATCACTACAGCGAACCGTACCTGCCACCCACTCCCTATGGATTTCTCACTTGCCCCCGGGTATAGAGGGAACTGTTGTGTGCAAAGGTTTGTGTACATTTTTTATTTCAAACAATTGCGTAAACATAAATAAACAACAGTTATTAAAGCCAAGCATTTAAAACATGTTATAATACAAGGTAGGGTAAAAGCGTAATTTCTTAGTTTATTTATTAAGCTGGCCCATCACTAAATGGGATCAACTCTCTAGGCTTCCCCAGCGGAGTCGCCATCTGTCGCCGCCGTCAAAAGAGGTGGTCGGAGCGACGCGATGGTTTTGACTTTTCCATTTTTGCATTTTTATGGGTGTGGTTACAACGCCTTTAGGTTGTTCGATAACCGGGTTGAACCTAGAGGCGAGGTTTTCGAAAAGGTGTTCTTGGGTTGTCCGATAATCGGGCTAACCCAAGAACTAATTTGAAAGGGTTCTTATGGAGTCGCCACCGATGTTTTTATCGAAAACATCGAAAAAGGGGTAGAAAGGCGTTAGTTTTCAAAAAACCAACTTTGGTCGTTAAAACCAGAGTTGGGTAAGGGAGTTAGTTATGTGTAAAGGAAGTGTTAGTTCCCTTTACGACGCCCCTTTCGGGTTCCCTGTGATAGGCCAACTATTTTATAAATAAACTTTTAAAAAAACGTTTTTACCCTTTTATTTGCGGAATTGAAATAATGACTACATGGCCCTAATGTCTATTATACAATTTAATCATAAAAATAAAGATAGTAAAAGAGAGGGAGATAATGAAGAAACCTCCGAGGCAAGCTTTTGATTAATTTTCTTGAAAGTAGGGTGCGTTTTGGCAGTCCTTCGCTCTTACAATGTCGAAAAACTCTCTCAAAATGCTATAAAAGCTCTCTAAGACTCTCAGAAACTCCGGAAATGCTTCGGAGGGACTCTAGGAAGAGAATTTGAAGAAAGTGTAGAAGGGAAAGTGGATGAACTGTGTGAAATGAGGGGGGGGAGCGCTCACTATTTATAGGGATTCGCTTGTCAGGTTGAGACGGTCGTCTCGACTGACAAGGTCGAGACGACCGTCTCGCCATTCGGGACGGCCGTCTCGACTTGGATAAGTGGCGAGACCGCCGTCTCGTTTGGCGAGACGGCAATATCGACTTTCCCAGTGACGAGAGGGCCTTCTCGCCAAACGGGAGGGGGGTCTCGCCATTGGCAAGTGGCGAGACGGCCGTCTCGCCAAATGAGATGGCGGTCTCGACTTGTATCAATGGCGAGACGGCGGTCCCGAAAAGCGAGACGGCGGTCTCGACCCCTGAAGGCAAAAATCCTTATTTTTATACAAAAAAATCCTTCCTATCCTAACATGGGGCCTAATAGTCTCTCCTAGTGGCTTTTTAGGCTTCGTCCATCTTTGAATAGGAGGTCTTATGTTCTTATTTTGAGGCCGGGCAAGATTTGGGGTTTACACATATTTTGCTTGTACCCCGAATTTACTTTTCAAGTGTCTTTGGAGATTTCTTTCTCCTATCTCCTAACAAGGAACCTTCCTTGGAGGAGTTAGTGTCAAGTTTCTTTAGAAACTTGGGAAAGAACTTTGGTTCACCTTGGGTGCTCAAGGTGTGAGGCTTTCGGCGTCATCCATGGTGGAAGGATGGAGAATATTTCCATCATAAAGGCTCTTCAAGATAACAAAACCTGGTATTTAACTGATTTGCCTAAAGGAAAAAACCCATAGGATGGAAATGGGTATATAAAATAAACATAAGGTTGACTGATCTATTGAAAGATATAAAGCTTGACTAGTTGCTAAAGGGTATACAATTAGAGCGAATTGATTTCCTAGATACTTTTTAGCTTGTTGCTACACTCACCTCTATTAAGACTAGTTTTAACCATTATAGCTATAAAAAAAATGGATTTTACACCAATTGGATGTGGATAACGTCTTCTTACATGGTAATCTTAATGAGATGGTTTATATGTTGCCTCCTATTAGCCTAGATATTGTAAAAACTAATAAGATTTGTAGGCTCATTGAGTCCCTGTATGGTCTAAAGCAAGCCAACAGATAATGGTTTGCCAAGTTATCCTTATCCCTCACTTTTATTGGTTTTATTCAATCCAAGGCTGACTATTCTATTTTTATTAATAAAAAGGATAATTCTTTAACTATTTTGCTAGTCTACGTTGATGATATCATTTTGGCAGAAGACTCATTAGTTGAAATTCAAAGAGTTAAGAACTTTTTATACAATACTTTTAAGATCAAAGATCTTGAAGAGTTAAAATATTTCCTTGGGTTTGAGGTTGCTAGATCACATAAAGGGATTCACCTATTCCAAAGGAAATACAAGGACATCTTGAGTGAAACTGCAATTGTTGAACAACAAGTCATGTTTGACCCCTCTCATAAGTACACTAAAACCCTTTTTTGAATCAAAGGATCTTCTGGAAGATGCAGATCCTTTCCACAAATTGATAGGAAAGTTTTTATATTTAACTAATACTAGACCTGACATTTGTTTTGTTATTCACTTACTCAGTTAATTTGTGAAGGCACCTACTATTTATCATCAACATGCTACTCAACACATCTTAAGATATATCAAAGTCAGTCCTGGACAAGATCTATTTTTTAGTTCTAAGTCAAAAATCTAGTTGAAAGGTTTTAGTGATTCTAATTGGGCAACTCTTCCCAATACAAGATGTTCTACCACAGGGTTCTACATCTTCCTTGGCTCTTCTTTGATTTCTTGGAAATCAAAGAAACAGAGCATATTTTTTGGATTCTACTTTGAGGTTGAATACCGTGCCCTTACTACCACTACATGCAAGCTCCAATGGCTCGACTATATTATATGGGATCTTCACATTCATCCCACAATTCTAGTTGTCTTTTATTGTGACAACAAATCGATAAGACATTTCTCAAATCTTATTTTTCATGAGCAGACAAAACACATTGACATTGATTATCATGTGGTTCGAGAGAAGTTACAAGCACATCTTTTCCACCTGCTCCCCATTCACTCAAATGACCAACTCATTCATATCTTCACCAAATCGCTTCACTGTTCACCCTTCAAATTGGTCCTTTCCAAGCTTGGAGTGATGAGTATACATCATCCAGCTTAAGGGGAGGATATTAAAACCATTTAAGTTGATTACTATTTTAATCAGTAATCACCGCTTTTCTAGGAAATAGTTTTTTTATTGTTGTATTGTTAAAACCTATTTAAGATAGGTTGTTTCCTTTAATCATGAGTAATCAAACATCCAATTTTTTGCTACATGAATAAAATCTTTACCTTTTCTCTTGTTGCTCTCTTTTCTTCTTCCTTCTTTACGATTTTTTCCATTTCGAGCAAGATGGCTATGATGAAAACTATTAGGGATGAAGGGTACCATATTCTTTAAGGGAGTGAAGGAGTAAACCTTTATTTGCAAGTAGTGGAGGAGGACCTTAGTGAGAGAATTGCAATAAGAAGTAGTGTAAGAAATGGAAAGGGCACAAGGAAAGAAGACACAAGTGTTGGAGTTCGCCTCGTGGAGTAACAATGGTGGCAAAGGAAAGCGATCTTGGGACAAGAGGAGAATGAGGTTGTGAAGATATGAAGAATGATAGGATTGTATGTGGAGATGCTTTTGCAAAGGATGGTGGGGTTGTAGAGAATGTTTCAAGTTTCACGATGCATAAAGGAATAAGAGAAAGAAGAAGCACTGGGTTTTAAATCTTGACATCCTACATCATTTGTTATATGAACAAATATAGTGTAATACATATAACATTGATGATAATAATATATTATTATTATTATTTTATTATTATCATTATTATTATTATTATTATTATTATTATTATTATTATTATTATTATTATTATTATTATTATTATTATTATTATGTTCTGATACACTTATGAGTCTCATGTCGTTTAAGAGTCGGGGTCAAGAGTAATTTATATATATCCTCCTCTCTTAATGTACTGAGATGTCTTTTAAGGAAAAAACCATGACAGACGAGAGTTCTAAAGCTGATAATACCTTGGACACGTGAATTGACCTTAACGATGTTATCATAACGAACATGAGGCTGAGATACTCTCGTTCCTAGATAGAATATTGGCGCCCACCGTAGAACCAAAAGTAGACTCTTGCTCCACTCATACCCCTAGTCCTTGACTGAGGGCTTATGTTTCAGTATACTCATGAGTCCTACATCACTTAAGAGTTGAGACCAATTGTAGACCCCAAATCTTGCCCGAACTCAAAATAAAAAGCAGAAGACTTCCAATTCGAAGATGGGCAAGGCCTAAAAGGTCCCTAGGATAGACCAATAGGCCCCATATTAGGATAGTAAGGTTTTTTGTACGAAAAAAAATAAGAAATTCCACCTAGAAGGCCGAGACCGTCATCTCGCCAGCGGCAAAAGGCGAGACCGTTGTCTCGTTTGGTGAGACGACCTTCTCACCATTTGCCAAGGGCGAGACCGCCGTCTCGTTTGGCGAGACGGAGGTCCCAACCTTGTCATGCGAGACGACAGTCCCAATCTGACAAGTGCGAATTACTATAAAGGGGGGGGGGGGCGACCTCATCCTTCACACACCATAGAACAACTTTTCCTTCTGCAACTTTCTCAAATTCTTCTCCTAGGATCCCTCTGAAGCATTTTCAGAGTTTCTTAGTGTTCTTAGTAAGTGTCTTCTAGTGTTGCGAGAAAGAACGACCAACACTGTAGAACGGGGAGATTGCCAAAACGCACCTTTCTTTACCAAGAATATTAATACAAAGCTTGCTTCGAAGGTTCCTACATTTGTTATCTTCTTTTATTGCTTTCTTATTACATCTGTATGTGCATTAGTTGTTAGGGCCATGTAGTCACCAATTTAAATTCCACAAATGAATAAATAAGGGTAAAAGCGTAATTTTAGAGTTTTTATGTATAAAATAAACGGTCCATCATAGGGAACCCGAAAGGGGCGTCATAATTTTAGAGTTTTTATGTATAAAATAAACGTGTATACCTTCCATACACGTAACTAACTCCCTTACCCAACTCTGGTTATAATGGCCAAAGTTGGTTTTTCTAAACCAACGCCTTCTTTTTCTTCCTTTTCCAATGTTTCTGGATAAAACATTGGTGGCGACTTCAGAACCCTTTTTGAAAACCTCGCTTTTAGGTCCAGCTCGGTTATCGGACAACCTAAAGGCGTTGTAACATCACTTTAAAAACACGAGCCGAAGCAAAACCATCGCGTCGCTCCGACTGCCTCTTTTGACGGCGGCGACAGATGGCGACTCCACTAGGGAAGCTAGAGAGTTGATCACATTTAGTGATGGACCAGTTTGATAAATAAAAGACTTAAAAATTTCGCTTTTACCCTGCCTTGTTTTATAACATGCTTTAATTGCTTGGCTTTAATAACTATTGTTTGTTTATTTTATGCAATTGTTTGAAATAAAAAATGTACACAAACCCTTGCACACAACAGTTCCCCCTATACCCGAGGGAAAGTGGGAAATCTGTAGGGAGTGGGTGGCAGGTACGATTTGTTAGAAAAGGAGGCTGAGATCAAGAGGGGGGGGTGAATTGATCTTTGAAAGATTTTCGCAAATTACAGATTATCTATTTCAAAGATTAAGAGTTCTGACCAATTCTTGAAACAAACAAAACAAACAATCAAAATAAAGGCAGTAGTAGAATTAAAGAGAGAAAGGTTTAGAGAGATACAACCAAGATTTATACTGGTTCACCCAATCTCAGGGCTACATCGAGTTCTCAGCCAAATTCCAGCTGAGTTCCACTAGATTGAATGTTTTACAGATTACAACTCCAATCACACACCCAATCTACCACAAGAACCAAAATTCCAGTCCTTGCACCTAAACCTTCATCAAGAACCAACTTCCAGTTCTTGAACTACCCTGCAGCCAAATTCCAGCCACAGAAACCAGTGCCCATACTTCTAGACACCCATAGTACAGTAATGAAATATAAAAGAAACAAAGAGAAGAAACTAGAACACTCAAACCCGGATTATGCTGCTTTGCAGAATGAGTTTCTTCACAAAAGAAAGGCAAAAAATGCCTCAAGAAAGAACTTTGAAAAACTTCACAAAACATGCGTGATTCTTTCTTGAAAGTACCTCTTATGATTGCTTGATTGATTGCTCAAAGGTATATTTTAAAAGACTCAAGCAATCCTGTTTATATAGAAGATTGTTCAAACTGCTGGTTTAATTAATCTGTTAAAACAATCTTTTAATCTGTTAAAAGTCTTGAATTAATCTGTTAAAACTTCTTTTAATCTGTTAAAATATTCTCGATCATTTTCCAGATTTGTTTTTATTTGATGCGACATCGTTTCAATAGATTAAAACACTTTGTAAAAAATTCCTTAAGTTGTTTTAATCGATTAAGTCACCTTTTAATCAATTAAAATACTGCCAAATGTTTTCATAAAATTTTCTAAGTGATTTTAACTGATAACAATCTCTTAGTTGTTTTAATCGATTAATTCACATTTTAATCGATTAAAATCCTGACAGAACTTCTTTCAAAACCTTTCAAGTGGTTTTAATCGATTAATTCGCATTTACATCAATTAAAATACTGAGAGAACATCTATCAAAACACTTCAAGTTATTTTAATCGATTATTTCGAGTTTGTATCGATTAAAATACTACCAGAACACTTTTCAAAACATCTTAAGTCATTTTAATCGATTATTTCGATTCTACATCAGTTAAAATACTGGCAGAAGGTTTTCAAAAACTCCTTTAATGAAAACAATCGATTAATTCGAAGATATATCGATTAAAACAGTTCCAGTGTATGTTTTAAAAGGTTTTAATCGATTATTTTGAAAACCTATCAGTTAAAAACCTGTTATGTAAGTGTTAAGAACATTTTAACTGATAAAGCTCATATAATATCAGTTAAAACAATTACTTAAAAACCATTTAACCGATTACTTTGATTTTTAATAGATTAAACCCATTTAGAGGCATTTTCAAAATCTTTTAAATGATGAAACCTCATGCAGCAGAGAGATATGAATGAGTATACCTATGTATAGATGCAGACTCACTAATCATTCTACCCTTTTATCCATGTAACCTTTGACTTCACCAGAAAAGCCTTTGACTTCATTTTGACTTCATCAAATCAACAAGATCTTTGTTTAATCAAATGATTCAATAAGATCTTCATCACTTTCAGTCTTCCCCTATTTGATGAAGACAAACATCTCTTTGAATAATATCTCTGCAGAAGAAGTCAGTTGAATGTATAGATTAGTGAGTATTCAAAAATTAATAATTTCTCCCCCTAGATTACTACTCCCCCTAAAATAGTGAGTATAAAAACAATCATTATCAAAAACAATCATTATCAAAAACAATCATAACAATCATTTCTTCCCCTTTGACTTCATAAAAATTAAGGAAGAGAGAAGCAAAAAAACAATATGCATGGCATATAGCAAAATTTATTTTGAAAATTGTATTTTAAAAAAATTATGATACCATCTAGATGTATTATGCATTTAAAGACCAATTAAAGTTGATTCAAACTTATCTTCATTAACACGTTTGTAATGAATACAATAGACACATGTAAAGATAAGGGAACCATTCTTTAGTAGCATGTTACAAGAACAACCATTAACTAAAGCCTTTACTTTTCTTTCCAGAGTAATAATCGATTAAAAACAAGGCATAATCGATTTAATTGTTCTTGTTACTGATTTTAATTGATACAAATAATGTTTTAATCGATTAAAACAGTAATGAAAGTTGAAATTTAAAAACTTGAGTTCATTTAATCTATTAAATCGACATTGAATCGATTAAAATTGTTTGAAAAAGTTATGTAAAGTTCATTTAATTGATTAAAGCTTGTTTTTATCAATTAAAACAACTAGATTTGGAAACTAAGTGATGTTTGATGTATCTAAAATGCCTAATTCAGTTCAAATTTTATAAAATCTATCACGAGCAAGAGATTTTGTGAATATATCAGCTAATTGTTTTTCAGTTTCTATAAAGAAAAATTCACAATCACCTTTTAAAACATCATCTCTAATGAAATGATGTCTAATTTCTATATGTTTTGTCCTAGAATGCTGAATTGGATTTTTTTGATAATATAATGACACTGGTATTATCACATAAAAGAGGAATTTTATTGAGAATTAAACCATAATCTTCAAGCTATTGTTTGAGCCACAGGGATTGAGCACAACAACTTCCTGCTACAATGTATTCGGCTTCAGCTGTAGAAAGAGAAACACATGATTGCTTTTTACTATGCCATGAGATTAGACTGCTTCCTAGGAAATGACAAGTGCCACTGGTGCTTTTTCTGTCAAGCTTACACCCTGCAAAATCTGAGTCAGAATATCCAATTAAATTTAGTTTGGACTCACCAGGATACCACAACCCAACATTTAAAGTTCCTTTGAGATATTTGAGGATCCTTTTTGCAACAATAAGATGAGATTCTTTTGGTGCAGATTGAAACCTGACATACATACAAACACTAAACATAATGTCAGGTCTACTTGTTGTGAGATATAATAAAGAACCAATAAGCCCTCTATATTTAGTTTGATCTACTGATTTTCCTTTTTCATCAGCATCAAGATAGCAATTGGTGGACATTGGTGTTGATGCCTCTTTGCAATGCTGCATCTCAAATTTCTTTAAAAGCTCTGTGCAGTATTTAGATTGATGAAGAAAACTTCCTCCTTGAAGTTGTTTAACTTGTAATCCAAGAAAGTAATTGAGTTCCCCCATCATAGACATCTCAAATTCCCCCTGCATATCTTTGATAAATTCTTTACACAAAGACTCATTAGTGGCTCCAAATATGATGTCATTAACGTATACTTGAACTAGAATAATATCATTATTTAATTTCTTCAGAAATAAAGTTTTATCAACCAAACCTCTTTGATAGCCCTTTGATAAGAGAAAATTACTTAACCTTTCATACCATTGTCTTGGGGCTTGCTTGAGACCATACAATGCTTTCTTTAATTTGTATACATATTCTGGATGAATATGATCTTCAAAACCAGGTGGTTGTGTAACAAAAACTTCTTCATTCAAGTAGTCATTTAAGAAAGCGCTTTTGACATCCATTTGAAATAACCTGAAATTCTTTATTGAAGCATAAGCAAGTAGAAGTCTAACAACCTCTAATCTAGAAACAGGAGCATATGTTTCATCAAAATCAAATCCTTCTTGCTGATTATACCCTTTAGCAACTAATCTAGCCTTGTTTCTTGTAATTATACCATTTTCATCCATTTTATTTCTAAAAACCCATTTAGTTCCTATAATATTGACATCATCTGGTTTCGGAATTAATTCTCATACTTCATTTCTTGTAAATTGATTTAATTCATCATGCATAACATTAATCCAGTTATTATTCTTTAATGCATCATATATGGTTTTTTGTTCTATTTGTGATACAAATGCCATGTGAGTGCAAAATTTGTTTAAAGATCGTCTAGTAGCAACTCCCTGATTTATTTCACCAATGATGTTGTCTATTGAAAGATTTCTTGGAGTCTTCCATTCTTTAGGCAACTCCTCAGATTCTTCAATAGATTCTTCCTGTTTTTGAAAAATTGTTGATTCTGGTAATTTTAACTGATACATTTTATCAGCTAAAATATCGTCTTCTGTACTACACTCAGAATTAATCTGCATACTTGGGTTAGTCTCATCAAACACAACATGAACAGATTCTTCTATAGTATTTAGTCTTTTGTTAAAGATTCTATAAGCATGGCTATTTAATGAATAACCCAAGAAAATACCTTCATCTGATTTGGAATCAAACTTTCTAAGGTTTTCCTTTCCATTGTTTAAGACAAAAACCTTACATCCAAATACTCTAAAATAGTTTATGTTAGGCTTTTTACCTTTGTATAATTCATAGGGAGTCTTTTTAAGAAAAGGTCTAATTAAAACACGGTTTAATACATGACAAGCAGTACTAACGGCATCAACCCAAAAATATTTTAATAATGCTTTTTCATTAAGCATTGTCCTAGCTAACTCTTCAAGAGAACGATTTTTCCTCTCAACTACACCATTTTGTTGAGGAGTTCTAGGATCAGAAAAATTATGCTTAATACCATGTTTTTCACAAAATTTATTAAAATTTTCATTTGAAAACTCTCCCCCATTATCACTTTGAATACAAGAGATGAAATAGCCTTTTTCATTTTGAATTTGTTTCACAAATTTCTTAAACATATGGAAAGTATTAGATTTTAATTTTAAAAACATTGTCCAGGTAAATCTTGAGTAATCATCTACTATAACCAATGCATATAAATTCCCCCCTAAACTCATAGTTCTAGAAGGACCAAAGAGATCCATGTGCAAAAGTTCAAGTGGTCTTGATGTTGAAACAGTATCTTTCTGCGAAAAGGAATTCTTTACTTGCTTGCCCTTTTGACATGCATCACATACTTTGTCTTTCACAAACTTAAGTTTAGGTAAGCCAATTACAAGATCTTTAGAAATCAATTTATTAAGATGATTCATATGAATATGAGCTAACCTTCTATGCCACAACCAGGAATCATTCTCTTTAGAAATTAAACAATAGTTTTTAGCAGAATTAGTATCTAACATGTAAATATTGTTGATCCTCTTACTAGTGATCAGTACCTGGTCTGAATCTGATTTGATGATTTGACATTGTTCTTGACCAAAGATAACTTTGTGTCCTTTATCACACAACTGGATAATACTAATTTTGTGCATTTGATGTCACCTATTCCAAGAATTCTTCCTTTGTTATTATCCCCATAGATGACAGTCCCACCATTCTTAGGTTTTAAATTGAGAAACTTTGTAATATCTCCTGTCATGTGTTTAGAACAGCCGCTATCAAGGTACCAGAGATCTTCAGTTTGTTGTGCCTGAAAGAGAAATTAGTGTAGTTGCAGTACTAACCGATTAAATGAAGAAGTAATCGATTACTTTTGTACTAGAAGCAGCAGAATATTAATCGATTAATTTGAGATTGAATCGATTAATCTTGTTCTGGAAAAAATATATCAGAATAATAATCGATTAAATCGAGAAATAATCGATTAAATTTGGCCTTTTAATGATTTTAACTAATGTAAATCCTTTTTAATCGATTAAAACAGCTAAACTAAAAATCCTGAGAACATTTTAATCGATTAATTCATATTTTAATTGATTAAAACTGTACGGACAACTTTTCTGGTATTTTCTGTAAGTGAAATTAATCGATTAAAACAGTTTTATATCAATTAAAATACTCAGTCCATGAATCCAGAATCAAAATTTGTTGATTAGGTACCAAAGAACTTCCAGATTTTGTTCCTGCAAAACTGATTTAACATATATCTAGTACCCTTTTTATAATCATTGGGTCCAATTAGGTTATTTGAAATGAATTATTGGGAATCCACTTCATTCTACCTCTTGGTATAACATACATTTTTATTATACAAAATTTAACAGAATGACCTCTTTTCATACAATAGAAGCATGTAATAAATGGTGACGAAACAGATTTACTATATGCAAAATAGTTTTTAAATGTGTTAGAATCGCGCAGCGAAATGTTTGCGTTTACAGAAAAAAACCAAGAGGGGGGGGGGTGAATTGGTTTCTTAAACAAAAATTAGGGTTTTAAAATTTTTCCTAAATTTCACCGATTAAAATGTTGTGTAAAGTAAATAGAGAAGGGATAGAAGATTACACAGTCGATTTATACTAGTTCAGAACAAAAGACCCTACATCAAGTTGCTAATCACTCAAACAGAGGATTAACGCTGTCACTATAATCACAGTTTTACAAACAGATAACAAATGAAAAGATAAGGTAAAGAATACACCTCTCTTGAGTCACACAAGAGATGAACACCTCGTTTGAATCCACAAAGGATGAAGAACAACTTTCCCTAGAGACGACACAACACACAATCCACCAAGAAAACCCACTCAGTGATTCTTATCGCTTCTAGCCCACACTCGGTTTCAAAAGCCCCTTTTTCCTCCCAACAAACAATTCTCTGGCAGTCACAACTCTTAACTTTTGTTTGAAAAAGGTTGTTCAATTTGCAGAGAGCCTTAGAGAACCTTAAGTAGAGAGATTAGGGTTTGGGAATTGGGGGTTTTCGAAATTGAAAGAATTGCGAATAAGGTTTTCGAAACTTGGTCCAATTTTGAATTTCAAAATGCATATCAGACCCAAATAATCGATTATCTTGAGTGTTAATCGATTATTCTAGAGCCATTCTCGCAGAGGAGCAAAAACAACACCAGTGAATCGATTAACAGGCCATTTAATCGATTAACAGGCCATTTAATCGATTAACAACCCAGTTAATCAATTAACAGGGCATTTAATCGATTATTCCAGAGAGCAAATGCTGAAAATGGTTTTCTTTCTGTAATAATCGATTATCCTGTCATTTAATTGATTATTCCAGTGTATTTTTTATAAAAATGAGTTTTTAGAGCTTTTAAAGAGTGATCTATGTGCTGGCTATCTTGGACTCTAATATTACAGACTCAAAAACATAAAAACAGAGTTATTACATAACATTACAAGTCTTCAAATCTTTAAGTCCTTTATTCTTGTATCATCATCAAAATCTACAAGCTTCATATCCTTGTATGTTCAACATTTATATCCTTCTATGTTCAACAATCTCCCCCTTTTTTATGATGATCAAAATTTCCTTTAAAGCCCTTTGTAATAACCTGTTTTGTCTGTCACAACTAAGAAAAACATTAAACATACCAGACAACACTTAAGTTTAATAAACATAAGGCTTTAAATAGTTTCTCCCCCTATTTTGATTATAATAAAAAAGAAATGAAAAGCTCCCCCTCAAACAAAGCAAAAATACCAATTTTATTCCATAAAAGAAATAAATTACAAGCAAGAAGATATATTGAAGAGATTAAAACTCTTCACTCCCATCAGTGTTAAATGTGGCATCAAATCTATCTTCTAAGTTACAAACTCTATCATCTACATCCAAGATACGACGAATGATTTCCTGATGCCGTTCTTGAGAAATAGTGAAGAATTCTTGCATTCTTTGATTCATATCAAAGAGCATATCTTCCATTGATGGACGGGATGTAGGATGAGTAGATCATGTCCCAACAGTATGAATGTTTTCTGCAGGAATCTCAGCAGCAGACATCTCTTCATCAGAACCTTGAGCATCTTCAGCCATGTTGGGAACGTCATCTTTGTGAACATAAATTCCATTTACACGCACCATTTGTAATTGAGTGAGCGTGCTGTCAAGCATACGATTTGAATTTATCGTTCTGATCCTTTACTCTCATTCAACATTTACTCCTTTGTATTCTAAAATACGAGAAAGAAGAAGGGCATATGGAATTTTAAAAGTTGGATGACGCTTAGCTTTCAGCATGGTCATGGTAACAAGACTACTCCAATCAATTGGCTCATTATTCATGATGGCATGAATAATGCGAAGATCAATGGATGAACATTGTGCATGATTTGTTTCTCTAGGACACAAAATCCAGACAATGAGATGCAGCAGCATGCGTTCCTCTTTCTTTAATGGACCGACCAATAGAAGTCGGCCAATTTCCAAGGAGGGGTTGCAGAGAAATGAGCGGTAAGCCATAATTCTATCAAAATCTTCTAACTCTGCAAAAATATTGATAACATCTTCTCTTACAGTAAAGTGGGCAACATTTTCCCATATATTGTCATCAAGGATGATAGTCACACCCTTGACTCAAGAAGTGGCTACATGATCTCTAAATTTAAAACGAGAATAAAATATCCTAACTAAATCAGGGTAGTAAGTACCTTGCATTTGGATGAATGGGAGGACACCTTGCAGTTCCAGAAGATTTGGAAAATTAAAGCCCCTATTGATGAATGGATCACCAATAATATATTTTGGAGTGATGATCCCCCTTTCTTTCCAGAAAGTGAGAAATTCTTGTCTACCTCCATCGTCTGAGATCCATCCTTCAACAGAATTTGGACGGGGATGAGAAGCAGGAGCGAATCTTCTTCTTGTGGGGATCTTAGCACGAGATGAGGAAGCCATTAAGATTAGAAGGAAAGAAAATAAGAGAGTTTTGAAGGCAAGTGAGGTTGTGAGAAAACAAGAGAGCTTGAATGATGCAAGAATGCTTTGATTCAAGGTTTGGAGGTGTGTAGAAGTGAAATAAAGCCTTCCTATATATAGAGAACAAGTAAAACGGTCATAAACGACTAGATTTGGGAGAATGGGTGCCAAAATAGCTATTCCAAACGACTAGTTTATAAAAAACGTTCCAGGATAATCGATTAAAGCTGCTGTTAATCGATTAAAGCTTCAACTGAACTGATTAATCGATTAAATGATGTTGTTAATCGATTAAACTGGCTGATAATCGATTAAACTGGCTGATAATCGATTATTGCTTCAAATAATCGATTATTCCAGTGAGAAACTTTTGATTTTGGTCATTTTCGTGCAGATAATCGATTATTACCCAAAATAATCGATTATTCCAGAGAGATCATCAAATTTTTAAGGTTTAGACACATGATAATCGATTAACACCCTATATAATCGATTATTACAGTACAATCATGCAAAAATTGATTAGTTAAGCAGAATTTAGGCTATTTCTAATATTCCTAAGTCTCTTCTAAGATCATAGAATCTATCTTTGGGAAGAGGTTTAGTAAAGATGTCTGCTAATTGATGCTTTGTATCAACATATTCAAGTTTACAATTTCCTTTACTAATATGATCTCTTAAGAAGTGATGTCTAATATCTATATGCTTAGTTCTAGAGTGCATTACTGGATTCTTTGTGAGATTGATAGCACTTGTATTATCACACATTAATGGAATGTTACTTAGAAAGATACTATAGTCTTCTAGTTGTTGCTTCATCCATAAAATTTGAGCACAACAATTACCAACTACAATATATTCAGCTTCAGTAGTAGATAAAGCAACACATACTTGTTTCTTAGAATGCCAAGACACTAACGATGATCCTAACAAAGACATGTTCCACTAGTACTCTTTCAATCAATCTTACATCCTCCATAATTGTCGTCGCTGTCAAAAGAGGCAGTCGGAGCAATGTGATGGTTCTGACTTCCCATTTTTGTGTTTTGTATGGGTTGTGTTACAACGCCTCTAGGTTGTCCGATAACTGGGCTAGACCTAAGGGCGAGGTTTTTGAAAGGGTGCTTTTAGTTTTTCCGATAACCGGGCTGGACCTAAAAGCAAATTTTCAAAGAGGTTCTTATGGAGTCGCCACCGATGTTTTTACCAGTGTCGCTGCCGTCAAAACGAGGGCGGTCGGAGCGACGCGATGGTTTCCGACTCTCTTGATTTTTGCGTTTTCTATTGGTGGCTACAACGCCTTTAGGTTGTCCGATAACCGGGCTGAACCTAGGGGCGAGGTTTTCGAAAGGGTGCTCTTGGATTGTCCGATAACCGGGCTAATCCAAGAGCTAGTTTTTGAGGGTTCTCTGGAGTCGCCACCGATGTTTTTACCGGAAACATCGGAAAAGGAGTTAAAAAGGCGTTGGTTTTCGAAAAACCAACTTTGGTCGTTAGAACCAGAGTTGGGTAAGGGAGTTAGTTACGTGTAAAGGAAGTGTTAGTTCCTTTACGACGCCCGTTTCGGGTTCCCTATGACAGGCCAGCTAAAAAAATATTTAAACCGGTGAAAATTACGCTTTTACCCTTTTATTCTGCAGAATTTAAAATTATGACTACATGGCCCTAGTATCTATTGCATAATTTAAAATTAAAGCGATAAAAGTAGAGAGGGAGAATATAAACCTCCGAAACACACTTTTATATTAATTTTAAAAAAAGAGGGTGCTTTGTGGCAGCCCTTCACTCTACACAACGTCAGAAACTTCTCGAAACGCCGAAAAACACTCACAGAAACACTCAGAAGCTCCGGAAATGCATCGGAGGGATTCTAGAGAGAGAAGCTTAGGTGATTTCTAGAGAGAAGGAGGAGAAACTGTGTGTGTGGTGTGGAAATGAGGGAATGGAGCCTCCTATTTATAGTTTTTCGCGCCTGACAGGTCGAGACCGCCGTCTCGTCTGACAGGGTCGAGACCGCCGTCTCGTCCTTCGCAGGTGGCGAGAACGTCATCCTGGAAAGCGAGACCGCCGTCTCGCCATTCGCAGGTGGCGAGATCGCCGTCTCGCCAAACGAGACGGCGGTCTTGCCACTTGCATGAGGCAAGACGGCGGTCTCGTCCCCAAAAAGGTGAGAAACCTTATTTTCGTGCAGAAAATTCCTCCTATCCTAGTATGGGGCCTAATAGTCTCTCCTAGTGGCTTTTTAGGCTTTGTCCATCTTCGAATAGGAGGTATTCTACTCTTTATTTGGAGGTCGGGCAAGATTTGGGGCCTACAGCTGCCCCCCCTTTTCCTGACCAGTCGGCTGTTGGCCTGTTGTGCCAAGAAGAACGACTGGAAGGTAAAGGAGTTGACCCTCTTTTACGGTTGCCCTTCGGATGTTCCGTCTTGCGGCGGTTGATCTTCTGGGGAAAAGTTGTGATGTGCACCTCCAGGATACTCCTTCTGACGGTAGCCGATCCCTTCGGTTGACACATGGTAGAACCTCAGGATACTCCTTCTGACGGTAGCCGATCCTTCGGTTGATTGGTATAAACCCCCCATCAGGCTGGTAGTGGCAGTCCGCTATGTGTTGGACTGGATGGGTATGAACCCCCCATCAGGCTGGTAGTTGCAGTCCGCTGTGTGTTGGACTAGATGGGTATGAACCCCCCATCAGGCTGGTAGTTGCGACTTACTAACCTGGCTGGGGCGCAGATCAGGCGCAACGCGTGCGCAGGTTGATAGGTATAAACCCCCTATCAGGCTGGTGCAGTCCGCTGCGTAGGACTGGTGGTGGTGGCGGCTTACTGCTCGGGTGGCTCATGCGCCAGTGTGAAACCTCGGGATACTCCTTTGACGCGGTAGCCGACCCCTTGGTTGACGAGTACGAACCCTCGTCTGGTTAGGTGCCTCTGGATCCTTCTTGCGGTAACTGATCCTTTGGCTATGGTGGCAGCTTACTGCTCTAGCTCATGCGCCGGTTGATGAGTACGAACCCCCATCTGGTTTGACGAGTATGAACCCTCGCCTGGTAAGCCCCCTTCTGTAAGGCCTGATGAGTATACACCCCATCTGGTGTTTGACGAGTATGAACCCCCGTCTGGTAAGCCCCCTTTTGTAAGGCCCGATGAGTATGCACCCCCATCTGGTGTTTGTGCCTCTGGATGCTCCTTCTTGCGGTAGCCGACCCTTTGGCGGTGGTGGCGGCTTACTGCTCTAGCTCATGCGCCGTTGTTGAGATGTGTTCTGAGGTTTGTCCGGTCTGTGCTGGGGATTTTGTTGGTGTTCATCCATCTTGTCGATTGCCGGGGATTCTTTGATTTTGATCTTTTGATGGTGGTCACCCGACTTTGTTGGTTGTCGGGGACTTTTTTGTTTTTGGCTTTTCTTGTTTAGCCATTCGGTCTTGCCGGAGATTCTTTGTTGGTTGCCTCTTATTTAGGCAGGAATCCATTGGGGATTTGTTGATCTTGGTGACACCTCTTCGGTAGGCAGATGCTCTATTGAGTTTCTGGTAATGCCTCTGAGTAGGCAGATGCTTCATCGAAAGTGAAGACTTTTGGCTGCATTTGTTTTGCCTCTGACTAGGCTGATATTCCCTTATGGGGATGCTGGCTCTTGCTTGCCAGGTCTTGCCTATGCATAGGCAAATGACATTCTGAGGATGAATATGAAGTTTTGCCTTTGCAGTAGGCTCACTGGGGATGATCTTTCTTTTTGATTGATCCACCGAGGAATTGGTTTCCTTCCCGGGGATCTAATTTTGATTTGCCCCCTGAGGGAATGGAGTTTTGACTCCTTAATTGATGTGGGTGCGAGCTGGTTTTTGTGGTGCTCTTATTCTGTTGGAGGAATGGAATTTCTGATTCCTTCTTTTTTTGCTGATTTTTCCTTTTTTTGAGTAGACCTACTTAGGGAGCAACGATTTTAATTTGATTTCGCCTTTTTCCGTGATTTACCTCTTTTTTATCGCGATTTGAAATTTGGCTTTTTCGGGATAATGCGTAAGCCTTTTTACTTTTTAGTCTCTTTTTATTACGCTGGCTTTTTCCCTTCTTTTTTGGGGGAGGTCCACTAGGGATGACGTTTTATTTCTTTAGTGATCCACCAGGGAATTAGTTGACTTCCTGGGAGTCTTGGCTCCTTGATTGATGTTTATGCGAGCTATACTTGTGAAGCTCTTATTCCACTGGGGGATGGGAATTTCTGATTCCTTTTTGTAGAATTTTTAGGAGATCCACTTGGGGATTTTTTATTCGGCCTTCTCTGTTGTTGCCTTTTCTTTTGGACATCCTCTGGGGATGCAAGAGTTTTCTTCTTTTTTTCCCTTTTTTTTTGTTGAGCCCTTGTTGGTATGGAGATTGGATTCTTTTGACTGTTGATGATGATGGGCTCTTGAAGCCTTTATTCTCCATTGGGGAGTGTGGGGGAGACTTTGAGTGAGTGTGCTCGATGACTCATGTGGTGGTAATGCTGAGCCGTGAGGAGTATTTTTATTTTGCCTTCGGAGTAGGAAGGGATCCTCTTGGGGATGACTAAGCCTTTCCGTCGGCTTTTCTTTTATGATGTCTGATGATTGTGCCCTCTTTTATTGGGTGATGATTGGAGCTTTGGCTTCTGGAAGCTTCTTATGACAATTCACTCTTCTTTCTTGAGAAATGTTTGAAGACTTCTTATATGTGCCTTCTTTTTCTGGGTAGAAGGATGGTAGCTGGAGCTCTTGATTTTCAAAAGCTCTTATTCTGCTAAGTCGCTTGATTGACGACTTGCTCCGTTTTCTTCGGGGGCATTATTTGGAGACTCAGTCTCAGTGATCCTGTTTTCAATCACAAACATGGAGCTAATCTCCTTATATGCATGAATGCTTTTCGTTTTTTGTTATTTGTCTGAAGTAATTTTTATTTCTTTCATTTTTGACATTGACAAAGTCGTTTTGTGCGACTACTTGTGTGTGGATGCCCTAAATGCAATCTATTCTTTTTTATTGATGCATCTGGAAAAGTGACTGGCATTCTCCTGCTGGAATTTCATGATTATGATAAAGGACCCCTCTCTTTTATTCATTTTTTGGTTTAGCCCTATCTTTTGCCTAGACCGCCTTTTTGGGGTTTTCGGTCTAGCGGGCTGCCTTAATTTTTGCCTAGGATATCTTAGCGGGTTTTTTCCTTTTTTATGAATGCCCTAACTTTTGCCTAGACCGCCCTTTGCGGGTTTTCGATCTAGCAGGCTACCCTAACTTTTACCTAAGAATCTCCTAGCAGGCATTATTCTTTTTTTATTGTCATTTTTTCTTTCTCTTCTTTTTTGAGAGATAGGAGCCTTATCATATGCATGCAATGTTTGCGATATGCATCCTATAATACTATTTCAATTAATTTTTCAAAAGGATTAACCAATGTGCTTTTACTTCTGATGAGCTTCTGACGTTATGTGCTTTGTCGCATGATAGGCTGTACCAATTTTGTCGTCTCGATTTTTTCATGACCAAAGAATGACTGTGTTGATTGTAGAGCAACTTAACATGTCAGTGCGCCCCTCCCTTTCCTCGGGGATGTCAATCCTCCTATTGATTACTATCTCCACATTTCCCTACTACTTACTAGAATGTCGTAGTGGTAAGGGTCAAGAGAAAAGAAGGAAGAGGATATTTAATTCAAAGGCTTGTGTTTTAGATTTGTTTTATTTTGACAACAAATGGTTTTTGTAAGAACGGCTAGCCAAGGTTGGTTAGAGTGTTTAGGCTAGTTTAAACATACATTTTGTTTATGGAGTGACGTCTTATTCTATGGCGCTTGCTATGACTGATTGACTTCCCTAGTCTGCCCTTTGGGTTTTCAGCTTAGGATGTTGTTTTTTGTTTTGTCCTAACTTTTGTCTAGGTTTCTTTTTTCTTGCTTTGGAAACCTAGCGGACTTTATTTTGTAACCCTAATTTTTGCCTAGGCTACCCTTTATGGTTGTTCAGGTTTCCTAGCAGGTTTACCCTAACTTTTGCGTAGCCCCCTTTGGTGGGTTTCCTACCGGGTACCTTGCCCTTTTTTTTTTGCCTTTGGCTTTTATGGGCTTCTTTTGATTTTTGTTTTTTTTTTTGCACAACATTGGCGAAACACAACTTTATTTATGACGAGGTAAAACTTTATTTTGTGTTTCTAGTCAATCAGTGATGATGGATTTGATTTTTATTTTGGTCAATGGCGTAGTTTGATTACTTTGACGCACTTTTGAAAACGTTTGCTTAAACATGGTTATTAATGAGGTTTAGACATTAATAGCAAGAAGAGAAGTAGATAGTAAGAATGACATTCTTTGTAATTAATAGGGAAATATGTGCCCTACAATGCTCGGGGGTCGGGCTGGCCCCGAGGAGTAATCTCTAATAGTCATTGGATTCACAAACCCTAAGAATCAGAAGGAGAACACCTAATGACTAAAGTCGTTTTCGACGCTTGAACCCCTCTATATGGGAAAATCTGATTCAAGGTGCAGAGGGGAGACTTCCCTTTTCTCCATGTAGCTTGATCCTTTGTAGGGTCATGCCCTAGGTCATGCTTTAAAGGATTGTCTTTAAAATCTGGTGGCTCCCTTATTCCTTGAGAGTTTCTAATGAGCCCTTGGTTTGGGCGGCATCCATATTTCCTCATCATGTGGGTCACCTTCATATTGTTGGGAAAGTATTTTCATATTGGCAAAAGATATTTCAAAGGTCCTAGGTCCTCTTCCGCCGCATCCATTCAAGGTAGGGCAGACGATTTGCTGATCTGAATGTCGTGTCTAGCTCAAACTGTGACTAGCTTGTCGCCTACCCTGAGTTTGTCTCTTTGGCGGAGCGTCGTGAATTGCCTCAGCGTCGTGAATCCAAAGTCTCTTCAATTTCCTTTTTGGATTATGTTTATCTTCGGTCTTATTATTTTTCCTTTATTCTTGGGAGCATTGCCTTATAGCTCCTGGGGGTGTAGATTGTTTCACTTCTAATTCTGCCCCCGAATGTTGGCTATGCTGGAGATATCTTCATTGATGGACGATGTTTCTGCGTATCTCAATGGTACAACTTTATTTGGTTCGGCATCCTTGCCCCCTCTTCCTTATTGACTTGGATATCCAATGGTTGAGACTTGTTATCCTCCTTGGGCGGATCAACCATTGGGGAGAACTTGATGACGAAAGGCTTACTCTCCATCTTATTCCGATTCATGAAAAGCACATCGACTAATCCTTTCTTTTTATTATCTTATTATTATTAAAGTGAGACTGAATGCAATGAATGTAATGAATGCAATAGACGTTTGAAGGGATGATGAAAACAAACAATTTTATTTATTTCATCCAGACAATGTACATTCCTCAATGCAATGTTTCAAAGCGCATAGGTTGGTTAAAATTTGTATGTATTTCCTTTTTGGACTTCCTGTGTATGGCATGCGAATGCCCTATCCTCTTCACATGGTATTGAGGAATGTCCACTTTCTTCAACCGCCTACTACTAGATGATGTTATGAGGATGAAGTTTGGTGGATGCGTGTATGCAAGTGTTTGTTTTTTCCTAAACATTATCATGTTTTATTTTCTAACATGATGTATGATAGTGTTTGGGATTTTGTGTTTTTTTTTTTTGTATGTGGATGAGGGTATGAAGAATACCAGCCGCTTTCTAGAATGCGAAAATATTTTTATTGAATGATTTATGAGATGGATATTCCTTAAGACAATGACTTAGATATCCTCCTTAAAGCTTATGCTTTGTAGGATATCCTACCCACCTCGGTGTAATGGTTCCTTTCCCATCACAGATTTGACAAGTATAATGGCAATCACCATCACACCTTAGTACACTTGTCCCTTCCTTGTCGTGAAGGTCACAAATATGCTCGGGGCCTCTTTCGCCATTGTCTTAGGGATATCTAGTGCTCCCTAGAATGAATGTATTTATGCATGCACCAGTACAAAAGGGCAGTAGATGTTCAAAGTGGCACAACTTTTGACTGAGATGTCGGATTTGGACGCACAGCATATCAAAACGAAGAGAAAAAGGTGAAGAATCAAGTTGCAAATACCCTAAGGGGATTTGGCCCAGTAATTTTCCCAAAAAACGCCTCTAAGACCCATTTTTTAGGGGTTTATTAAAATGATGTGTTATGCATACTTTCCTTATGCATTTATTTTCTCTCTTGGTTTTTCCACTTATGACATGATGTAATATGAATGATACGACTTTGTCAAAATTATTTTTGTTTATTGGATTTATTTATGTATTTTATTTTATTTTATTTTTTTATTTTTATAGCCTTTTATCTCTTCTGTCGGACTGCGTGGCTACTTAGCTTACAAAGAACCTGAAACCAGGCTAGCTAAAAGGCAGACTGTCCGAGATAAAAAAAATGGCTTTATACAAAAGAATAGTTAGCGTCCCTTATCTCTTCTGTCAGAACTGCATGGCTACTTAGCTTACAAAGAACCTGAAACCAGGCTAGCTAAAAGGCAGGTTGTCCGAGATAAGGGTGTTTATTGCAAAAAATGTTTTTTTTTTGTGATTTTTTTTGTAGTTTTTTTTGTTTGGTTATGATATGCAATCAAATGCAACAAACAAATGCACATACAATTCACTCATCCGCGAACAGGCGAGAAGTCGTTTTAATCACGAGGTAGGATTTTCCTGCAGAAAAGTGATTTGGCGAAGGTAGGTTCTAATTGTCCTCACCAAGGCTAAGGCCCCCAAGGTGCCCCCCCATTATAGGGTCCCCACTCTCCAGCCTTCCGACCATGCTTAGCACTAAGGCCATAGTCAGTCTTTATGCCAAAAGAGGAAGGTTATCATCTTGAGTGGTGGTTTCCGATCACACCGGTGGGCACAAGGCCATCACTACAGCGAACCGTACCTGCCACCCACTCCCTATGGTTTTCTCACTTGCCCCCGGGTATAGAGGGAACTGTTGTGTGCGAAGGTTTGTGTACAGTTTGTATTTCAAACAATTGCGTAAGTATAAACAAGCAACAGTTATTTAAAGCCAAACCGTAAAACATGTTATAATACAAGGTAAGGGCAAAAACGTTATTTTCTTGGTTTATTTATTTTTAAGTTGGCCCATCACTAAATGGGATCAACTCTCGAGGCTTCCCCAGCGGAGTCGCCATCTGTCGCCGCCGTCAGAACGAGGGCGGTCGGAGCGACGCGATGGTTTCCGACTCTCTTGATTTTCACGTTTTCTATTGGTGGCTACAACGCCTTTAGGTTGTCTGATAACCGGGCTGAACCTAGGGGCGAGGTTTTCGAAAGGGTGCTCTTGGATTGTCCGATAACCAGGCTAATCCAAGAGCTAGTTTTTTAGGGTTCTCTGGAATCGCCACCGATGTTTTTACCAGAAACATCGGAAAAGGAGTTAAAAAGGCGTTGGTTTTCAAAAAACCAACTTTGGTCGTTAGAACCAGAGTTGGGTAAGGGAGTTAGTTATGTGTAAAGGAAGTGTTAGTTCCTTTACGACGCCCCTTTCGGGTTCCCTATGACAGGCCAGCTAAAAAAATATTTAAACTGGTGAAAATTACGCTTTTACCCTTTTATTCTGCGGAATTTAAAATTATGACTACATGGCCCTAGTATCTATTGCATAATTTAAAATTAAAGCGATAAAAGTAGAGAGGGAGAATATAAACCTCCGAAACACGCTTTTATATTAAATTAAAAAAAGAGGGTGCTTTGTGGCAGCCCTTCACTCTACACAGCATTGGAAACTTCTCGAAACGCCGAAAAACACTCACAGAAACACTCAGAAGCTCCGGAAATGCGTCGGAGGGATTCTAGAGAGAGAAGCTTAGGTGATTTCTAGAGAGAAGGAGGAGAAACTGTGTGTGTGGTGTGGAAATGAGGGAATGGAGCCCCCTATTTATAGTTTTTCGCGCCTGACAGGTCGAGACCGCCGTCTCGTCTGACAGGGTCGAGACCGCCGTCTTGTCAAACGAGACCGCCGTCTCGTCAAACGAGACCGCCATCTCGCCATGCCAAAGTGGCGAGACTGCCGTCTCGCCCTTCGCAGGTGGCGAGAACATCATCCCGGAAAGCGAGACCGCCGTCTCGCCATTTGCAGGTGGCGAGACCGCCGTCTCGCCCCCAAAAAGGCGAGAAACCTTATTTTCGTGCAGAAAATGCCTCCTATCCTAGTATGGGGCCTAATAGTCTCTCCTAGTGGCTTTTTAGGCTTCGTCCATCTTCGAATAGGAGGTCTTCTACTCTTTATTTGGAGTCCAGGCAAGATTTGGGGTCTACAACCAGAAACATCAAAAAAGGAAAAAAAAGGTGTTGGTTTTTTAAGAAAAAACAACTTTGGCCATTATAACCAGAGTTAGGTAAGGGAGTTAGTTACGTGTAAGGAAGGTATTAGCTTCCCTACAACGCCCCTTTCAGGTTCCCTATGATAGGCCGGTTATTTCATAAATAAATTAAAAATGACACTTTTATCCTTTTATTTGCGGAATTAAAAGATATCGACTACATGACCCTAACTAATGCATATATAAATGATAAAGCGGTAAAAAAGAGAGAGAGAGAGAGAGAGAGTAAAGAAACCTCTGAAGCAAGCTTTGATTAATACTTTAAAAGATAGGGTACGTTTTGGCAGTCCTTTGTTCTTACAACGTCGAATTCTCTCTCGAAACACTATAAAAAACTCTCTTAAAGACACTCAGAAAACTCCAAAAATGCTTCGGAGGGGCTCTAGGAGAAGAATCCTAAGAAATGATAGAAGGAGAAGTGGAAGAGTTGTGTGAAATGAAGGGGAGAGCGCCCCCCTTTATAGGGATTCGCGCCTGTAAGGTCGAGACCGCCGTCTCGCCTAGCAAGGTCGAGACCGCCGTCTCGCCATTCGGGATGACCGTCTTGTTTTTGACAAATGGCGAGACGGCGGTATCGATTTGCCAATTGACGAGAGGGTTGTCTCGCCAAATGGGAAGGCGGTCTCGACTTTGCCATTCAGCGAGACGGCAGTCTCGACCCTTAAGGTGGGAATCCTTATTTTTTGTAAGAAAAACCTTCCTAGTCTAATATGGGGTCTAATAGTCTCTCCTAGTGGCTTTTTAGGTCTTGCCCATCTTCGATTTGGAGGTCTTCTGCTCTTTATTTTGAGGCTGGGCAAGATTTGGGGTCTACAATAATCAGCATCAGAATATCCTATTAAACTAGGAGAAGCTTCAGATGGATACCATAATCCAAATCCTGTAGTTCCTTTTAAATATTTTAAGATTTGTTTAACTGCAGTTAAGTGAGATTCTTTGGACATGCTTCAAATCTATCACACACACAAACAGAATGCATAATATCAGGTCTACTTGCAGTTAAGTATAACAGTGAACCTATCATACCTCTATACATAGATTGATTAATTTCAAAACCTGATTCATCCTTGTCTAAATAGCATGAAGTTCCCATGGGTATGTTAGCTTCCTTTGAAGTGTCCATTCCAAATTTTTTGAGAATCTCTTTGCAATATTTGGTTTGAGACACAAAAATTCCATCTTTGAGTTGTTTAATTTGAAGTCCAAGGAAAAATGTTAATTCTTCCATTATTGACATTTCAAATTCACCCTGCATTATCTTAGCAAATTCTACACACAAGAAATTATCAGTTGATCCAAACATGATATCATCAACATATACTTGAACTAATAAGATATGTTCTTTTACTTTCTTAATAAACAAAGTGGAATCAATTTTTCCTCTAGAAAAATCATTTGAAGTTAGAAAACTACTTAATCTTTCATACCAAGACCTAGGAGCTTGTTTCAAACCATATAACGCTTTCTTCAATTTAAAAATATGGTTGGGATATTTAAAATTTTCAAATCCAGGGGGTTGTTCCACATATACTTCCTCTTTGATAAACCCATTTAAAAATGCACTTTTAACATCCATTTGATATAATTTAATTTTCATCAATGAGGCATAAGTAAGAAGTAGGTGTATAGCCTCTAACCTGGCAACAGGAGCATAAGTTTCATCATAATCAATACCTTTCTCCTGACAGTAACCTTTGGCAACAAGTCTGGTTTTATTCTTTGTTATATTTCCATATTCATCAAGTTTGTTTCTAAATACTCATTTTGTTCCAATTACTTGATGTGATTCTTCTCTTGGAATTAATTCCCAGACTTGATTCCTTTCAAATTGATTAAGTTATTCTTGTATTGCTATGCACCATTGGTCATCTTTAAGAGCTTCCTCAACACTTTTGGGTTCTATCTGTGAAACAAAAGCTACAGACATACATAAATTTGTCATATTTCCAGTTCTTACCCCTTTTGAGATATCACCAATTATATTGTCCATTGAAAGTCCTCTTGGTGATTGCCACTCTTTTGCTAATTCAGTTGGTTGAGATGGCTCATTCTCATTCAAGTACATTTCTTCTATAGCCTCTCTTATGTACTCATCATCACCTACAAGTTCTTTATTTGACTCAAGAGGATTTCTCTCAAGGTCTTGAATCCTTTGTCACAAAGTTGACTTATACTTAGGAGATTATGCTTTAGCCCATCAACGAGAAGCACATCCTTTATCTCCAAAGTATTTGCACCACCAATGTTTCCGATTCCAAGTATCTTTCCTTTGTTGTTGTCCCCATAGGTTACATATCCTTGTTCTTTAGCTTTGAAACTCACAAATTTCGTTTTGTCTCCGGTCATATGTTTTGAACATCCACTATCAAGATACCACATAGACTTCTTGGATTTGGAAGTTTCCTATAAAACAAGAACATGATAATCTTAGGTCCCCACAACTTTTGGGTCCTTGGGGTTAGAGACAAACACATCATTTAACTATAGGAACCCAAACATATTTTCCTTTAGGAACACCAAAATGCTTAATTCTACATCTATTTGAAGTATGATCATGTTTCATACAATAAAAGCATGCATTGGATGTAATATTTGAATATGATATATTTTTAACTTTTGAAGTTTTAGTTCCTTTTTCAACCCATACTCTTCTATTTCTAATTTTAGGCTTTTTCAATGGAACATGATAGTTTTCTCTATTTTGAACAATAACAACTTTATCCTTATAATTATCACTTATTTCCTTCTTAGATTTATCAAGCAAATGGCTAAGTATATCAATATCATATTCATACTCTTTACATGATTCACATGCAATATTCTTATTATCTTTTTCTTCTAAACATACAATTTTCGTTTTTAAGGACTCCACCTCTTTTTTGGATTTATTCAAACACTTTTTCACAGACTTATATTCATTTTTCAAGTCCTTAAAAGCAGTAAACAATTCTTCATATGCATTTTGTAAAGCATCATAGTCATTTTCATCATCACTTGAGGAAGAGTCGGAATCACTAACCTCAAAGTCGGAAGAGATGTTGTCATTTGCCATCAAGCAAATGTTTGCTTCAATTTCCGAATCACTTGACTCCGAACTTGAGTCACTATCATCCCAAGCAATGTAGGCTTTCTTCTTGAAAAATTTCTTGCCTTTATGATCTTCATTTTTCTTATTTGGACAATCGGTTTTTACATGTCCTGTTTCACCACAACCATAACATTTAAAATTTGAGGAAGTACTTTCTCTTACCTTTCCCTTACCTTTGAAGGGTTGCTTCCCTTTGGCTTTCATGAACTTTGTGAATTTCTTTATCATGAGACTCAAATTTTCATCATTTTCCGAGTCTTATTCCTCCTTCTTGTTCTTACTCTTGGAAATTTCAGTTTTGAAGGCTAGGTTCCTCTTTTGATGTTGACCTTCTTCATCATTTAGCCTTCCAAGTTCAAGTTCATGCTCTCTCAACTTTCCAAAGAGCGCTGCCATAGACATTGTAGCAAGATTTTGTGACTCCGTGATGGCCATCACCTTAGGTTGCCATTTCTTATCCAAAGATTTAAGAATTTTTACATTTAATTCATCAATATAAAAAATTTTACCTAATCCGGTGAGATGATTCACGATATGTGTGAAACGCTTTTGAACGTCAAAAAATGTTTCCCCTTGTTGCATCCGGAACATCTCATACTCTTGTATCAATGAGTTCTTTCTTGTTCTTTTAACGTCATTGATACCTTTATAAGTTACTCTTAACATTTCCCACATTTCTTGAGCACTCTTATAAACAGAGATCCTGTAAAACTTATCAAGGGTTAAAGCAAATGAAATAATATTTCTAGCCCTAACATCATATTGGGATTTTCTATTTTCCTCATCCGACCATCTAGAAAATGGTTTTGGTACCTCTTCTCCGTTTTCAGTAATTTTAGGAACAAAGGGACCGTTTAAAATTGCATCCCAAACACCTCTATCAACAGACTCCAAAAATATTTGTATTCTAACTTTCCAAAAAGGATAATTTTGCCCCGCAAAAAATGAGGGTTTATTTATAGAAGCACCTTCGACAAACGTTTGATTTTGTCTGGCCATTTTCGAAAATTGAATGACTATCAAAGCAAGCTCTGATACCACTTGTTAGAATCGCGCAGCGGAATGTTTGCGTTTACGGACAAAAACCAAGAGGGGGTGAATTGGTTTCTTAAACAAAAATTAGGGTTTTAAAATTTTCCCAAATTTCACCGATTAAAATGCTTCGTAAAGTAAATAGAGAAGGGATAGAAGATTACACAGTCGATTTATACTGGTTCGGATCAAAAGACCCTACGTCCAGTTGCTAATCACTCAAACAGAGGATTAACGTTGTCACTATAATCACAGTTTTACAAACAGATAACAAATGAAAAGATAAGGTAAATAATACACCTCTCTTGAGTCACACAAGAGATGAACACCTCCTTTGAATCCACAAAGGATGAAGAACAACTTTCCCTAGAGACAGCACAACACACAATCCACCAAGAAAACCCACTCAGTGATTCTTATCGCTTCTAGCCCACACTAGGTTTCAAAAGCCCCTTTTTCCTCCCAACAAACAGTTCTCTGGCAGTCACAACTCTTAACTTTTGTTTGAAAAAGGTTGTTCAATTTGCAGAGAGCCTTAGAGAACCTTAAGTAGAGAGATTAGAGTTTGGGAATTGGAGATTTTCGAAATTGAAAGAATTAGGAATAGGGTTTTTGAAACTTGGTCCAATTTTGAATTTCAAAATTCATATCAGACCTAAATAATCGATTATCTTGAGTGTTAATCGATTATTCCAGAGTCATTCTCGCAGAGGAGCAAAAACAGCACCAGTTAATCAATTAACAGGTCATTTAATCGATTAACAACCCAATTAATCGATTAATAGGGCATTTAATCGATTATTCGAGAGAGCAAATGCTAAAAGTGGTTTTATTTTTGTAATAATCGATTATCCTGCCATTTAATCGATTATTCCTGTTTATTTTTGATAAAAATGAGTTTTTAGAGCTTTTAAAGAGTGGTCTATGTGCTGGCTATCTTGGACTCTAATATTACAGACTCAAAAACATAAAAATAGAGTTGTTACATAACATTACAAGTCTTCAAATCTTTAAGTACTTTATTCTTGTATCATCATCAAAATCTACAAGCTTCATATCCTTGTATGTTCAACAAAATGCTCTAGTTTTCTTTCCAACAAGAGGTGTAAAACCAATACCACCACGATCAATAACCAACTTTTGAGAATCAAGTATAACATCAAGACTGGTTTTTCCTTATGCAAGTTTAGATGCAATTTTTATTAAATATGCTAATTTCTTTTGTAACTCAGGACAATTTTAACAATCTTTTTTATCATTACACATGCAATCAGAATTATTACCTATTTCCTGATTTTCATTCTTAGTTTCTTTATCAAGAATTTCCTTTTCAAGAAGAACGATTTTGTTTTCTAATAAATTGTTCATGCTTTTTAATCTTTTGTTTTCAATTTCTAATTTCTTAGCTACTGCATGCATTTCATAAAAAGCATTTGTAATGAACTGTAATTCATAGTAGTTTTTGAAGAATCAGAAATTACACTGGACATTGGAGAATTCAAATTGACCATCAAACACATCTCTGTTGTTTCTTCATAAGCCATTTCAAGAGTTTTCCACATCTGTGCAGCAGTCTGGCAATGAGATACCCTGAAAAATCCATTTCTGTTAAGTGCAGATGTGATGATATTCTGAGTAGTACAATCATCTTGAATTTGTTTCTTTTCATAATCATTCAAACTAGACCATTCTCTGTTAACAACATAAGAGCCTTGTTCAATAATATTCCAAACATTTATAACAACAGATTCAATAAAGATATTCATTCTTATATTCCAAAATGAATAATTTGTACCACAAAATAGTGGAGGTATATCAATACAAGCACCCTCAGAAAAATTCTTTTCAGCCATTTGGATCGAAAGACTTGAGAGTAAATTTTAAGAACCTTGCTCTGATACCAATTGTTAGAAAAGAAGGTTGAGATCAAGAGGGGGGGTGAATTGATCTTTGAAAGATTTTCTCAAATTACAGATTATCTATTTCAAAGATTAAGAGTTCTGACCAATTCTTGAATCAAACAAAACAAGCAATCAAAATAAAGGCAACAACAGAATTAAAGAGAGAAAAGTTTAGAGAGATACAACCAAGATTTATACTGGTTCACCCAATCTTAGGGCTACGTCCAGTTCTTAGCCAAATTCCAGATGAGTTTCACTAGATTGAATGTTTTACAGATTACAACTCCAATCACACACCCAATCTACCACAAGAACTAAAATTTCAGTCCTTGCACCTAAACCTTCACCAAGAACCAACTTCCAGTTCTTGAACTACCCTGCAGCCAAATTCCAGCCATAGAAACCAATGCCCATACTTCCAGACACCCACAATATAGTAATGAAATATAAAAGAAACAAAGAGAAGAAACTAGAACACTCAAACCCGGATTATGCTGCTCTGTAGAATGAGTTTCTTCACAAATGAAATACAGAAAATGCCTCAAGAAAAAACTTTGAAAAACTTCACAAAACTTGCGTGATTCTTTTTTTGAAAGTAGCTCCTATGATTGCTTGATTGATTGCTCAAAGGTATATTTTAAAAGACTCGAGCAATCCTGTTTACATAGAAGATTGTTCAAACTGCTGGTTTAATTAATCTGTTAAAACAATCTTTTAATTTGTTAAAAGTCTTGAATTAATTTGTTAAACTTCTTTTAATTTGTTAAAATGTTCTTGATCATTTTTCGGATTTGTTTTAACTGATGCGACATTGTTTCAATTGATTAAAACACTTTGTAAAAAATTCCTTAAGTTGTTTTAATCGATTAATTCACCTTTTAATCGATTAAAATACTGCCAAATGTTTTCATAAAACTTTCTAAGTGATTTTAACTGATAACAATCTGTTTTAATCGATTAAAATACTTTGGAAAAAATCTCTTAGTTGTTTTAATCAATTAATTCACATTTTAATCGATTAAAATCCTGCAAAATAGTTTCATAAAACTTTCTAAGTTATTTTAACTGATAACACATCGATTAAAATCCTGACAGAACTTCTTTCAAAACCTTTCAAGTGGTTTTAATCGATTAATTCCCATTTACATCAATTAAAATACTGACAGAACATCTTTCAAAACACTTCAAGTTATTTTAATCGATTATTTTGAGTTTGTATCAATTAAAATACTGCCAGAACACTTTTCAAAACATCTTAAGTCATTTTAATCTATTATTTCGATTCTACAACTGACAGAAGGTTTTGAAAAACTCTTTTAATGAAAACAATCGATTAATTCGAAGATATATCGATTAAAACAGTTCCAGTGTATGTTTTAAAAGGTTTTAATCGATTATTTCAAAAACCTATCAGTTAAAAACCTATTATGTAAGTGTTAAGAACATTTTAACTGATAAAGCTCATATAATATCAGTTAAAACAATTACTTAAAAATCATTTAACCGATTACTTTGGTTTTTAACAGATTAAACCCATTTAGAGGCATTTGCAAAATCTTTTAAATGATGAAACCTCATGCAGCAGAGAGATATGAATGAGTATACCTATGTATAGATGCAGACTCACTAATCATTCTACCCTTTTATCCAAGTAACCTTTGACTTCACCAGAAAAGCCTTTGACTTCATTTTGACTTCATCAAATCAACAAGATCTTTGTTTAATCAAATGATTCAATAAGATCTTCATCACTTTCACGATTTGACGTAGTGAGGGCCATGAGCCCACCGGTATGGTCGGAAACCACCACTCAAGGTGATAATCTTTCTCTTTTGGCACAAAGACTGACTAAGGCCTTTGTGCCATGCATAGTCGGAAGGCTGGAGAGTGGAGACCCTATAATAGGGGTACCTTGGGGGCCTGGCCTTGGTGAGGAAAATTATAACTACCCTGAATATGCACTCTTCTACAGGAGACCCCTACCTCGTAATTAAAAATGTCATCCTACTTGTTCGCGGATGAGTGAATTGTGTGTGCATTTGTTTGTTGCATTTGATTGTTGCATTTGTTTGTTGCATTTGTTTGTTGCATTTGTTTTTTGCATTTGATTGTTGCATAGCATAAACATACAACAGATAAAAATAGAAAAACCTCAAAAAATCTTTTCACAATAAACACCCTTATCTCGGACAGTTTGCCTTTTAGTTAGCCTGGTTTCAGGTTCTTTGTAAGCTGAGTAGTCACGCAGTCTGACAGAAGAGATAAGGGATGCTAAAATTATTCTTTTATAATAAACCACTTTTATCTCGGACAGTCTGCCTTTTAGCTAGCCTGGTTTCAGCTTCTTTGTAAGCTAAGTAGCCACGCAGTCCGACAGAAGAGATAAAAGGTTATAAATCAAATAAATCAATAAAAAAAAAATAATAACAAAATCTAATAAAAAGAATTTTGACAAAGTTGTATCATTCATACCTGCATCATCTCATAGGTGGTAAAAATAGGAGAGAAAATAAATACATAAGGAAAGTATGCATACGCATCATCTTAATAAATTCCTCAAAAAATGGGTCTTAGGAGCATTTTTTGGGAAAATTGTTGGGCCAAATCCCCTATGGGTAATTTTTTCCTGTTCTTCACTCTCTCCTCTTCGTTTTGATATGTTGTGCATCAAAATCTGACATCTCAGTCAAAAGTTAGGGTTTTGTGCACGGGTTCGGACCACAGAAAGACCAGTCACTTTCTAGAATGCACATGAATTAGGGTTTTTATTAAAAATGAATGATTGGTGTGGGATAGATATGCCTTAAGACAATGGATTTGGCATCATCCTTAAAGCTTACACTTTGTGGAGTGTCATACCCCCTTCGGTAGAATGATTCTTTCCTCATAAAGGCCACCATATACCTTAATACACTTGTCTCTTCCTTATGGAAGATTACAAGCGTACTTGGGCCTCTTTGGCCTTTGTCTTAGGGACATCTAATGCCCCATAGAATGAATGTATTTATGCATGGATTATTAAAAAAAGGACTTTTTATGATAAAAGGGGCGGCAGATGTTCAAAGTGCGATAACTTTTGACTGAGATGTCTGATTTGGACGCACAATATATCAAAACGAAGAGAAAAAGGTGAAGAACATACTGGCCTAGCAATTTTCCCAAAAAATGCTCCTAAGACCCATTTTTTAGGGATTTATTAAAATGATGCGTATGCATACTTTCCTTATGCATTTATTTTCTCTCTTGGTTTTTCCACTTATGACATGATGCGATATGAATGATACGACTTTGTCAAAATTCTTTTTATAAATGTTTTGATTTTGTTATTATTATAATTTTTTTTTACCCTTTTATCTCTTCTATCGGACTGCGTGGCTACTTAGGTTACAAAGAACCTGGAACCAGGCTAGCTAAAAGGCAGACTGTCCGAGATAAAAATGGTTATTGCGAGAGAATGATTTTAGCATCCCTTATCTCTTCTGTCGGACTGCGTGGTTACTTAGCTTGCAAAGAACCTAAAATCAGGCTAGCTAAAAGGCAAACTGTCCGAGATAAGGGTGTTTATTGCGAAAGAATGGTTTTTTGAGATTTTGTTATATATATATATATATATATATATATATATATATATATATATATATATATATATATTGTTGTTGTATGGTTATGCTATGCAACAAACAAATGCAACAAACGAATGCACAAACAATTCACTCATCCGCGAACAGAGTGACGTTTAATTATGAGGTAGGGGTTTCCTGCAGACAAGTACTTTGGCAAAGGTAGATTCTAACTATTCTCACCAAGGCCAGGCCCCCAAGGTGCCCCCATTATAGGGACCCTTCAATCTCCTAATCTTCGAACTGTGCACGAATGTCCGTGTCAATGTTCTTAGACCGAGAAAAGAAGGTTATCACCTTGAGTGGTGGTTTCCAACAACGACCTGCTGGCACTATGGCCATTACCATGGTTGGTCGTACCTGCCACCCACTCCCTATGTGTATTCTCTCGTGCCCTCGGGTATAGAGGGACTGTAGTGTGCAAGGGTTTGTGTACAGTTTATTTCAGACAATTGCAGAAAATAAGCATACAACAGTTATTAAAGCCAAACAATAAAGCATGTTATAAAGCAAGAAAGGGTAAAAGCGTAATTTCCACTTTTTATTTCCTAAACTAGTCCATCATTAAATGGGATCAACTCTTTAGCTTCCCCAGTGGAGTCGCCATCTGTCGTCGCCATCAGAAGAGGCGGTCGGAGCGACGCGATGGTTTTGATATGACTCACGTTTTTTAAAGAAGTGGTTCAATGCCTTTAGGCTGTCCGATAATCGGGTTGGACCTAAAGGCGATGTTTTCGAATAGGTTTGAGGAGTCGTCATTAGTGTTTTAACCTTAAACACTGAAAAAGGTAAAGAAAAAGAAGAAGGCAATGGTTTTAGAAAAAACCAACTTTGGTCATTACAACCAGAGTCGGGTAAGGGAGTTAGTTATGTGTGGGGAAGGTGTTAGCACCCCACAATTCCCCTTTCGGGTTCCCTATGATGGACTAACTTAGAAAATAAACACTTAAAGAAATTATGCTTTTACCCTATTATTTTATCTACTTGCAGAATTTAAATATCTACATGGCCTTACTATCTAATGCACACCAAGAAAGCGATAGAGAAAGCAGTAAAAGAGACAGAGAATAGAGAAGGAACCTCCGAAGCAAGCTTTTATATTAACTCTTCGAAACTTGAGGACGCTTTTTGGCAGTCCCCGCACTCTACAAGCACGCTCCTCCAGCAAAATAAAGAAAAGTCACTCTACTGAGGGCCGAACGTCTCAAAAGGAGACTTCCTTAATCGATTTCAACTTTAACAGAAATCGGAAAACTCACTCGAACCTTGGAATAATGCTCGGAGTCACTCTAAAGTGCCAAAAGGCTTCCTAGAGAGTGGTAGGAGTGAAAAGGTGTGAAAATTCGGAGAATAGGAGCTCCTATTTATAGGGAACCGGGCTAGAAAAAGGTGGACAATCGTCTGGACTTAGTGGACGACCGTCCATGGCAAAAAGTGGCCATGGACGGCTGTCCATGTAGTGTGGACGGTCGTCCATGGCCTTAAAGTTGCCATGGACGACCATCTGCTGTCTCCGGCGGATTTCCTGATTTTTAATGCCTCTAAAAACCCTTCCTATCTTAAATGGAACCTAGAACAAGCTACTAGGGACTTAATAAAGTCTTGATCATCTTCGAAACGGGTGATCTTCGGCTTTATTAGAGAGTCGGGCAAGATTTGGGGTCTATAGAAAGGAAGTACAACTATGCTTGCCTAATTGACACGACTCACATGCCAAACTAGACAAGTTAGACAAGGCAGGGACAAGTTTTTGAAACTTGGCAAGACTTGGATGACCTAACTGAGCATGAAGAAGAGAGGGAGACTCCATAACTGCATCAACATGTGTAGAGGGATGGATAAAGACCATGAGACTCATATCCTGTGCTAATCACATGTTTCGAACTCCGGTCCTGTAAACACACATAATTGTTGGTAAAAGAAACAACACAATTAAGAGAACGAGTTAGACGACTGATGGATAATAGGTTAAAAGGAGACTCAGGGACATAAAGAACATTATCAATGGTTAAAGAAGGGAAACGTTTAACAGTTCCAACACCATGAGATGATACTCTAGAGCCATCAACTAGTGTAACAGAAGATAAATGATTAGAAAAGGATAAAGAGAAGAACAAAGATTTGTTACTAGTAATATGATCAGTGGCTCTTGAATCAAAAACCCAAGGACCAAGAGAAGAGGATTGGGTCAGACCAGCAAAATATGTATCTGTGTGTGCGAAAAACGTAGTGGAACTAGAAGATTGTTGATCCTTATACCATTTGAGAAATTTGTTGAACATAGCAGGTGTGTTGGATGCAACAGAAGAAGGAGGATCCCCAGCAGACAAAGGTGGGAAAAGATTGGTCTGAACAACTGCAACAGATCGAGGAGGATCACCATGTAATGCATAACACTTGTTAATCTTGTGACCTAGTTTGCCACAATGTTCACACTTAGGACGCGTTTTTCCCTGTTTGTGAGAGCGAGTTCGGTCATCACAGTGAGATGCCAACACAGAAGAATCATTAACAGAATTGGAAGTAGTAGAAGGAGTGGAAGAAGTCTTGAAGGGCAAGAGAACAAACCCTAAAAATATCCAAAGTAATTCAATCAACCCACGAAGCATAGATCCAAAACGAGAAGACCAAAACAAGTCTGTCGAGACTAAACGACGTAGGAGACAATAGACGACCAACTCTGATAGTGGTGATCTCAACGGGCACGGTGATCACCTTATCGAAACGAACAAAATCGTATATCACCGGTCAAAAATGAAACTCTGACGACGGCTCCGGCGGCGGCGGTGACAATAGCGTGAACCAGTACACCAGGTAAGTTCCCAGGAAAGAGAGGTAGATCACTAATGGACACACTTAAATACCAAGTCTTTCCTTGTTAAAACCTTCCTAGACATGCACTTCCACACTACCAAATAATATCCAGTAAGAAAGATAACTCTTTTCTGATGTGGAAGATTAGTTTAACCGGCAGCAGCGGCGATGGCGACTTCAGCAATGGATAATGGCGAAAAAATTTCAAAATAACCTTAAGCTCTAGATATCATGTTGAATATAGAGGAAATATGGTTTGAGATAATCTCCCCTTGTGTATAAACCATACATAGGGTAATTTATTTATAATAGAGAGAGATACAACTAAAAGAGTAATTGAAAGTAAACAAAATAAACAGAAGATATTGTTTGATATTGTGGTTAACAATATCTAACAATATCTTAACAATATCTAAACAATATCTAACAGATAAGAATAACAACATTAAGAACATATATTAATATCTCAAAATATCACCAAGATATAAAAGAGTTCAAAGAAAGTGCACCTAATCTTAAGATAATGAAGTTAGCCACTCATGATGGCCATTACAATGATCCAAATGAAGAAGAATTGGAGAAGAATTGAAGATTGGACGAAAACTGGAGCAGCTGTCGCGCCTCTCTTCTTGAAACCTAAAATTATTTCTCAAAATGCATCTTATCTTGTTATAGAAAAATTTGCTTGAGCGGTTGAATTCCTGAGAGCTTTAACAAAAAATGATGATTTTCACTCAAGCGAGAAATGTTTGCTTGAGCGGTTGAATTCCTGAGAGCTTTAACGTATTTTCGTTCAAGCGAGCATCCATCTCGCTTGGGCGTCAAGCTGAAAATCTTCTTCCTTCTTTCAATTTATCTTCAATTATCTTGAGAATTATGATCCTTGCTCTTGTACCAAGGTATTCTGCAAATTCATCCTACATTGGGAGAAAAATATATTGGAATCAACATAATTTAAGTGGTTAAATAACAATTAAAAGTATAATAACATCAACTTTTACAACTTAACAACTCCTCTAACCTAGAATCTTGCTTGTCCTCAAACAAAGTACTAATTCCTCCAAAACAAAAATTCATTACATATTATCACTTTCTCTTCTAAAACACTTAACACAAAAATAACTTTTCTTCAAGATATGATGTTCACAACTTTAAGTGAAAATAGGATAGATTGTGTATTATAGTTAAAGAAACTAACAGGGGATAATTAGTCATCAACTATCCTTAAAGAAGCATCATCTCTCAAGTAAAATGATATATAATCATCTCTAACTCTCACGGGTAACTGTTTTTATCATTCAATCACTTCATTTAGATAATCCACTATTGATAATCATCTTCAAGCAATCAACATTTGTTAAGCAAGACTTAAATCAAAAAGGTCTTTTGAGGCTTGTAATGAGGTTGGGCTATCAAGGAATTCATTGGTTTTTCTATGATATACAAAAGTATTTGAGAAATTGAAATTATATGAATGATTCTTGTTTAACATTTCTTCAAGTGAGGTCTCAACTTCATGCTTTTGTTCAAATATAATGATAGTGAGCTAACAATCTAAATCTCACAAGTTATCATTCACACCAATTTAAATTTCTTTTTTCTTTCCTCATTTTGCATTTATCATTTCAGCTCAACCACAATATTTATGCTTTTCTTTCCCTTTTTCTCTACTCAACCTTCTCTTTTTTTTTAAAGAATAACAATAACATTCATAATTATTTCATATCTCAAATATAAGAAGGTGGATAAACATTGTTTAGGTTCAGGGATTCTGTTTCAAGAAACAACCTTGTTTTTTGCTCAAAAGGGTTCAAAATAATTTCTTCTAATCAATGCAGGGTTGACTATTTGACTCTAGGTTATTTCTACTTTCACCAAACAAAATTTACCTTTATCATTTTCAAGTTTCGCTAATATGCAATCACATCAAAGAATCAATCAACAACAATTATCATCATAAAGTGTTGACACTCAATTTAATTATTTTTGGGTATACTACTCTCTTGGGTTTCAGCTAGCTTCTCCAATTCAGTTAATTCCTAATTCTCTTCATCAATTTCATTTTCACTATCATACTCATTATCCTAAAATCACTTGTTATTGGAAATAATCAAAATGATTTTTAGGTCTAGATTTGAATTAGACAATAAGCAATAATTTCATATATGGCTCTAAAACAAAATATGTGGGACAACAAATGAATTTAATAACATCAAATTAAAAACATTAAAAACAAATTAAGTTTCCTCCCTCACTCATCTTCACTTGACATTTCCTCCTCATCTTGTGTCTCAGCCTCTCCCGGAAAAGTTGGACTGTCCCTAGGCCATTGGAGTAAGGATTCAAAGTTTTGTGGAGAAGTCCACAGTGTACCTGGAGCAATCTGCAAAAAAAAGTCTATGAAAATCTGCATTAAAAGCTAAACCAAATATTGTTCAAACAAACCCGATTCAAAAATTTCCATAATTCATAATTAACTAACAATGCACCAAAAACTTAAAATGTGAGAAAGAACAAAAAAAACTAAAAACACTAGGTTGCCTCCCAGGAGCGCTTGTTTTATGTCTTTAGCTCGATGTCTGTCTACTTTATGGCTCATGCAGGTGAGTGATCAAGGTGAGTCTTTCAACTTCACCTCCCAGATAAGCTTTGATTATTTGCCCATTAATTATCCATGTTCTTCCTGTTGTTGGATCTTCCAATTCCATAGCACCGTAAGGCTTACCACTTCTTATCAAGAATGACCTTGACTATTTGGACTTTAATTTCCCAGTGAAAATCCTTAACCTTGAGTTGCACAGTAACACAGACTGGCCTGGATGAAAATCTCATTTTAAAATTTTCTTATCATGATATGTCTTGACTTTCTCCTTATATAACTTGGAGTATTCATATGCATTGAGTCTCATCTCTTCTAACTCATGCATCTGGGTTCTTCTTTTCTCTGTTAAAGTTGTAGGGTCGAAATTGAGGAATTTTAAAGCTCAATAAGCTTTGTGCTCCATTTCCACTGGGAGATGACATGACTTGTCATAAACAAGTTGAAAGGGAGAAAGCCAAGTGTGAGATTTGTATACATTTCTATAATCCCAAAGCACATCATCCAGCTTCATCGACCAATCTTTCCTTGAGGACGAAACAGTTTTCTCTAAGATTCTTTTGATTTCTCTATTTTGACACTTTTGCTTGTCCATTCGTTTGTGGATGATAAGGTGATACAACCTTATACCTAATCTCATAATAACCTTATGACAAGTATGACATGTGATTAGTTTCACCATATTCGCTGAGGATGTCAAATGTTATTATAGGAAATTACAATAATAAATGGGTTCAAATAGGTTGGTTTGTAACGACAGAGCTTCTTTGGAGGTGAGGAGCCAAACCCCTCCTACCCTTCAAATTTTGTGTACTTTACAATTTTGGTCTCTTATTTAATTTGTTTCTTATAAATATTAAATCCAATCATTAAATACATTGAATATGTAAGTATTTTATATTTTCTCACATTTGTATATTTATTTATTATTTATTTATGTTATTGACCACCTAAAATCATTTATCAAGATTCATCAATATCGATTTAGACAATTATTACTTTGGAATCTATCGGACAAGCTATATTGAATATTGAAGAAAAACAAGAAAAATGTATATATGACTAATACTTCAATTAATAAAAAAAGAAGAATATAGATAATAAAAAATGTCTCTAAATAAAATAATATATAGAAAATAAAATAATTTTATTTATAGATTTCTTATAAAGATATTTTAAGTAATAAATAATAAATATATTTATTTTCATATTATTTAAATTATTTAAATTTTTAAAATTCTCTAAATGATACTGAGTAATTGGATATCTTTAATTTGGATGATATTATTATATTAATATACACTTAAAAAATTAAATAAATAAAAAACTCAGTCAATTTCATATCATTAAAGCGAAAATCGGTGTTATCACGATACAATATTGTTTGTTGATTATTTCACCACTTAATCAAGACTATTCTTAACCATATGATCAAAATCATTGATATCCAAAATGCATATTAAATCATATCTCTAGCAAGCATAACATATCAATGGAACTTGTTTACATGGGATTTGTTGTTTGTTATGCACTTCCAATTTGAAAAGACTTGCATGGCTTTCGAATTGGACCAAGACAATGTGAAAGGGCGTTCCTTTGCGTTGTAGCAATCCAAATGGATAGGGCTGGCCCTCTTCTTTGGGGCACATCCTTGCCATCACGATGTAGGTCCCCCACAGAAGTTTCATAAAATATTTTAGCATTATTTATTTTTTAATATTTTTGCTTTTAAATAATCTTTTATTATTATTTTATAAGCTACATAATGCTGTTTTTTTTTAGTTTTTCTTTTTATACTGATTTGATAATTGAAGTTATTCATTAGCCTTCGTTGATGAGAAAAGTTCAACAAGATTGATAATTTTAATATGGTTACACATTAATCGATTTTTTTAGTTTTTAAGTTTTGTTTTTATCTTGTTCTGATTTATAAGATTCCACACGTGATTTTGGTTTTGAAGTAAATCACTCAAAAATATATCATTGTTTAAATTTTGAAAAAACAATTTTCATTCTTCAAAATATTGTTGATTGCTGTTTATTTACTAAAACAATTTAGTAAGATGAGGATATTGTAATTTAATTTAATATAATTAATATGAATTTTCATAAGAAATAAAATTAACGAGATATTATTTTTGTTATAATTTTCATAAGAAAATAAAAGGTTTTTAGTAACAGAACCAATCCCATATATAAATTTTAATTTCAAACTTAGTTCGTTTTTTTTTATTTAATTATATATTATTTTATTATTTTAAAACTACATATTTATAAATTTTTATACAAAATTGAATGTTATATATTTCATAAATAAAGAGATCCTTTAATTAATAAGTAATGAGTCAATTATTTATATAAAATAAAATTACACTATTTATAATTTAAAATTATAAATTTATATTTTTATATAGTATTTACTATTATTTAATATATAACTTGCACTCATACTTAATTTTCAACAGTTAATTCTTTTAGGAATTAGTGATTATACATGGTCATTTAAGTTTCTGGAGCTAAATTTTAGCACCAGTATTCATCTTAATTAGGTATGTTATTAAATTTTGTACCACTACTCCTTCTCTTTCTCTCTTCAACAAAAGGAAATGGGTGATGGAAGAATTAAATTGATAATTGCACGCATTGGTCATTCATACTATAGCTACTTCTCTGTTGCTAACGTATGAGAGCAAATATTTTGAGTAATTTTAAGCGGTTAACATTTTTCTTAGGCTTAAATTCTGCATGTTAAGAAATTGTTATAACAGGAATTTTGTTGTTGTAATAATAGATACTTAATTATAGACTGATTTATTATTGATAATTATTGATTATTTTTTTTATTTTTAATTAATTGTAGCGGTAAATTAGATAAAATATTTTATTGACATAAATTTTTTATATCAATATATTCATCGATATATACATAAAAATTATAAAGAAAATTTTGTTTAATAACTGTTAATAATAAGTATAAAAATTTCATCCTATTATTAAGATCATGAAAAAGTGATAAACTTTCTTACTTGAATGTAAGTTTCTAATTTACACAAATTAACAAATTTTAAGAGGATTGATGACACAAATGTTTTGAACTCTTAGAAAATGATATTACCTTTCCAAATGTTTATGTATAGTTACCAAATCGTCAATAAATTAGGGGCTTCTAAAAGAATTGATGGTGTCTATGAACATTTTGTTCAATAATGATCCCATTTTTATTACTCATTTTTGGATGGAGTTATGTAAGTTTAGTGACATTAAACTTCGCTTCACATCTGCTTATTATCCACGGGGAGAGAAATAAATTGAGGTGGTAAATCACATTTTACAATGATATGTGTGGGCATTTGTGCATCGCCAATCTTTTAAGATAGAGAAAATTTATTCATTGGGCTATGTGACATTGTATTTCAACTTACCAAGATGTGTATGAGAAGTTACCTCCTTTGTTACCACATTATATAGTTTAATGTAGTAATCTTAAAGTTATGGAACGTAAATAAGTGATGGCACAAACATCTTAAACAGACTGAAACAAATTTTCTTAAGGCCTATCCAACTACGAAGGATTGCTTTGATATTCATTGAATCCTCTCTCTAAGCTAGGTGACCAAGTCTTGATGAGCTTAAGGCCGTGTAAGCAAACTGCTATTGTAAGGAGACAATCAAAAAAATTATCTAAACATTTTTTAAGTTTTCTTATTATCAAGCAATCCATTAGAGAGAATAAAGAGTCAGCATTATCCTTTTTTGTTGCAGATTAATCTAAAATTCTACTAGTGACTATTGTCATCTATGGTAAAAGATTATCCTCCTCATTTATAGAGATTCACCTTGAAAATCATTTAATCAACAACTTATCAATTTGCCTAAATTACATTTTTGGACAAGGTGATTCTCCATGGACATGAGAATATTATGGATTAAGAGGAAGAAGATAATTCAAAACATGTTGTGAAGAATTGGATCCAATCGTTGAATTGAAAAACTAGGATCATTATGTGGGAAAAAAAAAACAACACAAGTGGATGCAAAATTAGGTGGATACTAATATTAAACGTAAAATAAAATTAAAAAAAAAACTAAATTCTATTTGATATTACATATCTATTATTAGATATTACCAGACATTATCTCCTATCATTTTATTGTATTTTCATAAATAGTTATACTTCTAAAAACTATATATTATTTTCTTTTAATTAAAAATTGGTGAATGAACTTAAATCATCTTCTCTATATGATATTTCTCTCTACTTCTATCTAATATTCATTTCCTAAATCTAACGGAGGTAATTATTATATTGTTTTAATCGGTTAACTTCATTAGAAATATTATTAACGCTTTACCCAAATATCTAAGGCTTGTAATGTTAGTGAAGCCGTTGAGACAATGTGACAAACAGCACATGTGCGTTGTTAAAACAGGAGAAGTACCGAGCTTTGACAAACCAAACCTCACTATCAAATTAGTTAAAGAAGGAAAAGGAGAACCATAAACATTATGAACCCAACTTATCGTTTACTAAGCAAAACTGACCCAATGGTATGCTTAAGATCAATGCATTTTCCATGTTATTTTTGTTTTGATATTTTATCATTTTATTACAAATTTGTTGGTTGATGGAAAAAATTAAACAGATTAGTGGGGAGAGGTCAACAAGGGATGCGTGAATACGGTGGATCTTTGATATTTTGTCCATCCAATTACAAATTATGTATACACTTTTTTGTAATAAAAATTTGAAAATATGAAATAAGATAATTATTGTGATAAAAAAATTATTTTAATGAAAATTGAAGTTTTATCTTGTAATCAAAGCAGTAGTTTGTCGGCAAAAGAAATAATGACAGTAGTTTGCTCAAATTTAAGACCGAATATTTGGGCCGTTTGACATGACTGTATATCCAGTCATTCACTTTTACAAAATTTTCATTTTATTATACAAATAATTGTGATAATAAAATTTAATTAACAGTTAAGATCCAATGTCACTGTAGGCTTAAAGCTTATATATGCCTTTTTTTAAGCCCATTTTTTAATATAAGAAGAAAATTATCCGAGTAACATGTTCCATTTATTTATTTAAATAATATATTTTACTATTCAACTGATTTCTTAATATTATTTATTTTTTAATATTTTTTAATTAATCGGTTATGTTAAACGATTTCTCAATTGGAACTTTTTGAAATAAAAAAAATTGTCTTTTTAATTTTCAGTTTTATTTTAACATTGCTTTTATTTTGATTTTAATAATTAGTTTAAAATTATAACTTAAAAATGAGACTTTAACTATTTTGAAAATTCAATATTGTTTTTTTTTAAATTGAGGATGTTTTTATAAAATTAAAATAGACAATTATCTAGAATTGTAATAACAAAATTATATTATTTTTTTACTTGATAAAAAACCTATTTAAATAAACGGATAAGAATTTTAAATAAAGATAACTAATTTTGAATTTATAATATAACCAAGGTGAAATTAATATAAGCTGCCATAAAAAAATAATATAATAATTCTTAATGACTTTCTTTTTTCAAAAGAACTTCTAATAAATTTAAATTATATATGTATAAAATTTGAAACAGATGGTTATCGTTATTTAATTGTACATTATTTTTATAGTTTAGGTTTACAAACAGATTAGTTAATTAACCTAAATGTATGTTTTCTTTATTAGAAAAAAATCTTAGATTAAAATAAAATTGATTTTAGAGTGGATAAGTATATGACAAATAATATTAGTAAGTAGACGTATTACGTTAAATAGAATTTGTGTAGTATAAAAGGTACAGTTTATGGAGGATGATTTGAACTTTTCATTTGATAAGGATAACTATTTTATGAATTATCTAAATTATTATATATTGAATATCGAGTTTATTATGTTTATCTTAATTTTTATAAAGATATTTTGCATGATTATTTACGCATCTTATAATTTTTTAGATTAAGAAATATTTGAGGTTCATTAGATTCTGACTAATAGTTTTAAATGCGTAGTTATCAAATAATTTTGTATATACTTTAAATATGTATTTCAAAATAAATAAAATGACTTTTTATTTATATATTTACCTTATGTTTACAAGTATGTCAAAATTAATGGTTTCTTTTATATATCTTAGAATTCTTTTTGTTAAATTTGTTAAGAACCTACTAATCAAGCTTATTTCATACATCCGATTTGGCCAAAAGTGGTTATGGGGTACATAAGACTTCCAAATGTTTATTTAAACATGGTGGCATCTCCTCGCTCATCTTTTGATAATCCTGTTCATGGAATAAAAGAATTTTCTATGGAGTTGTTGCTTCTCATGCCAAATCTTTCAAGGACTTCTCGAATATATCTTCTTTGATAGATAAATATTCTAGCTTCACTTTGTATAACTTTAATTCCCATAAAATATTTCATCCCTACCAAGTCAAACATATTTAATTTTCTCATCATTGAATTTTTGAATTTATCACAAATACTCTTATTGCCTCCACTGAAGATGGGATCATCTACATACAAATATTTTATTGCCTCCAATGAAGATGAGATCATCTATATAAAGACTAATAATAAGTGTGTGACCTCCTTCTTTCTTGGTAATAATGTGTGCTCACTTAAACATTTTTCAAACCCTTAACAAGTATAATATTCTTTTATCTTGTTGTACCAAGCACTTGGTGTTTGTTTAAGGTCATACAATACCTTTTTCAATATGTAAACCTTGTCTTCTTTTCCCTTTTGATGAACCTTTCTGACTGTTTAATGAAAACTTATTCTTTAAATTCTCCATGAAGGAATGCACTCTTTACATCAAGTTAAAATATTTCTCATTCATGTATGCTTCTATGTGCTTCTTCGAAGAGAAATGGATCATTTTTGCGTTCATTCATCAACATCATGGGATTTTCTTCTTCTGCAGCTAAATCAGCCTATGTTACATAGTCTGTCATCCATCTTGATGCTCTTCTAGCTCTTGTGGCCCTCTCTTGAACTAGACTTTCTTGATCAGTGTTGTTTTCCTCACTTGTGGGTGATCTGATTCCACTTCACTTGAGTTGTTGTCATCTTCATTTTCTTCTTACTCAACTTCTTCTTTTTAAGATTGTCTTTTTCATCTTCACATACTAACACATCAGCTTTCCTTTCTTCATCGGTTCTACCCCAATCCCAACCTCTCTTTTCTTCAAACACCATATCTCTGCTTACAATGATTTTATTGGAAACAAGATCAAATAATTTGTAAGCCTTTGATTCATCGTTAATTCCTAAGAAAACACACATCTTACTCTTATCTTCAAGGTTGGTTCTTCTTTTACCTAGTATATGAACATGAGCCACACACCCGAAGACTCGAAAATGTGCCAGCGTAAGCTTCACAATGCTCCATGCTTCTTTGGGAGTTATACTTTCTATTGCTGAAGTTGGACTTCGATTTTGTACATGCACACACCATTTCACACCTTCTGGTTAAAATACCTTCGGAACTTGTCTTTTGTTCAATACAACCCTCACACCATTCATGATCGTGCTATTTTTTTTCGCAGTGACTTCGTTTTCTTGAGGCATACAAGTCACTGTTAATTGTCTTCTAATGCCTTAACTTTTTTAGAATTCTTCAAACCCATGTGAGGTGAGTTCACCACCTCTATCCGTTCTCAAGCTAGCAATGTGTCCACCAACTTCTTTTTCAACACTAATTTTATAGTTCTTGAAGTTTTGGAATGTTTTAGATTTATTATGTAAGAAATAAACCTAAGCTTTAGGTGAGAAGACATCTATAAAGCTTAAGACATACTATTGTTACTATTTGAGGAAGGTTTGAGAGGATCGCATATGTCCGCATACACGAGTTGTAGATTCTTTGAGGCTCTCCACATGCTTTTTTTTTGGATTGATCTTCTGTATTGTTTTCCAGTCAAGCAAGTGATGCAAGTATTATTTGGGAACTATAGATTTTGTAAGCCTTTTACTAAGTGTTTTTTTGAAAGTGTGATGAGCCCCTTGTGATTAAGAAATACTTGTGATGAGTCCTTTGCTGTCTCTAACTCCGTTTGTAGTCACATGGTTTCCTTGGTGTTGTAGTGGCTAATACATAAAACATTCCATTGTCATTCATATTAGTTTGTATGATTAAACCCATCCTAGAGTGAAATACTTTACATGTTCCATTCTGAATCAAATTGTCAATCATTTTTCTTGAAATTGTCCTAAGCTAAGCAAATTATTTTAAGCGAGGAACAAAGTAAACATCTGAAATTACTTGAGAAACACAATTAACTTGCATTCTTACACTTCCTTTTGCTACCACATCCATGGTCATGTCATTCCCTAATTTCACAATTTGGCAAAGACCTTCTTCTAAATTCTAAAATCAACCTTTATTACTTGTCATGTGGTTGCTACATCCGGAATCCAAAAACTAGACCCCCTTTTGCTCGATTTGGTGCAAATCCATGTGTGGCATAAACAAGAGTTCCTATTCTTTTTCCATCTCTGCATAGTTTGCCTTTTTCTCCCATTTTGGATACTAATATTGAAAATGTCCAAGCTTATGACACTTAAAGCATTCAATAAGTGTTTTGTCTAGGGATCACCTGCCATGTCCTCTTCCTCTACCACCTCTATAGAAGGCTTTTCCTCCTCTTCTTTTTCCAAAACTATCATCATGAGCAACTTTAAACACCTATTCCTCCCCTTGATGTTACTGCATCCTTTGTTCATGAACAAGAAGACTTTCATGGAGTTCATCAAGGGTTAAGACGTTTAAATCATTTGAATCCTCTATAGAACATACAACATAATTAAATTTAGAATTCAATGATCTAAGTATCTTGCTGACCACCATACTTTACTCCATGTTTTCACCATTTGACTTCATCTTGTTCACCACGCTGAGGGTTCTTCCCAGAAAGGTATCAACCTTCTCTCCTTCTTTCATAGCAAGTAGCTCAAACTCTCTTCTTAGAGCTTTAAGTTGTGTCCTCTTTATATTTGTCGAACCTTGGTACTTCTGCTACATTGACACCCAGATTGCCTTAGAAGTCCCTTTGTCAAGAATTGCCTCCAGAATTTCTCTATCAATATCTTGGAATAAGAAATCCTTAACCTTCAAATCCTTGAGCTTGGCTTCCTTCCCGCTTTTGCTTTATGTGTCACTCGTTGGTGCAGTTCAACTATTAGCAACAGTATCCCTTTGTCTACAAGACTCCACAACTCTTTATTTCTCATAAAGCTTTTCATCATCATTGACCAATGATCATAATGACCATCAAATTTTGTTATATCTGGTTGCACAAACTTTTCTAACATTTTTGTTTGTAAACTCACACACATTCACTCATAACATGCCCCTTGTGGAGCTTTGATACCAATTGTTGAGACTTATAATATGATAAGACGTAGACTAGAGAGGAAATGAGTTGTATCTTTCTTAAAATGGGCATTTGGAATTTATAATCTTTTACATGCACAAAAGAAAAACAGAAAAACCACATTTCATGGCATGTACATGGGAATTAAAAAAACAACTAAACTTGGATAATCGAGTTTATTAAGAATGTGAAAAACAAATGAATAACTAATTTTGACTATCATAATGTTTCACTTTGACCTTCCGTCATACCAAATAAGTAGATACATATTGGATAACATCTCTCTCCATGCTAGACCACCAAAAGAACTCCTTCGCAACTTTCACAGGATTTGAAAAAGGATTTGATCATGATTTTGAACGTATTCTTTTCATGAATCCTCCTAATTGAGACATGAGATCCAATAAAGTAGAAATCACTTTAATTTTACTATAAATATTGGGTTGAATTGAGAAAGTCATATTGAAAGAAGAATTTCTTTTTACTTAGTTTCTATCATTTTTTTAGAATAGGCTATATCATTTCGAAAAAAAGAAGATTCAATAGAAACTAAGAAAATAAACAAATTTATTCATTAAGAAAAAGGAGAGAGAAAGATTCAAACCCTAAATAGTTCTTTGTTTCAAACTATACTGATTTTCAAGGCCGATATTATCAACCACTCAGTCATTTCTCTAACATCTAATTTGTATCTATTTTATCTTTATTCCAGTGAATATATCTGAACATATGAATTGAGACCCTTTCTATTCTCTATTCACAGGAAACATCTTCAATATGAATATATTTTTTAGTCTTTTTATTACTATATATATATATATATATATATATATATATATGTGTGTGTGTGTGTGTGTGTACAAATGGTCTTATATATATATATATATATATATATATATATATATATATATATATATATATATTTTAGTCTTTTTATTACTATATATATATATATATATATATATATATATATATATATATATATATATATATATATATTCCAACATGCCTTTTTGGAAGTACAAAAAAATATATATATCATCGATCCAAGCCTCACAAGAGTTGATAAAAAAAATCAATTAATTCATGATAAAACCCTTTTGCATTTTTACAAATTCTTTTGTCAAGGGATCAAAGAGTTGGGGGATCAAATGCTAAAATTCTTTTGTTGATAAATTGAAGGATACATACTTTGGAAAATGGTTCATGCATATTTCTTGTCCGATGCAACAAGATCCACTTGGTAAGGATTCCCAAGTTATCTTCATTTTTTTCACTTTATTAGAAACATTACTATTGCTTTCCAATTATCTGTTTTTACATTAGTTAGATACATCTTAGTCATATCTAGATTGAGACTAACTAGTATACTGAAATAGATACAAAAAATTGTTCCAAAGAAACCTTTTCTTCATTTGCAAAATTTTCCATTGATAAATTATTAGACCATTTTTTCTATTATGATTATTCTCTTTATTATATTTCTTTTATTATACAAAATATGTATGAAATATTTTTATCTCCTACTCAACTAAGATGCATACTCTATTGCTAAATCACTATACTCCATTTGTTCCCATACTTGATTCTTTGCTTTTATCAGGTCCCTAAGTATGATACTTTGTAATACAAGATCTGACTATGCTTCTATTTGATCATTCTAAGAAAGTAATTAGTTATAACGAGTATATTATGACTAATGTGAGCTAGGGACGTCTTTACTCCCAAGTTCATATAGTTGAACTATTCTAGCAATTTCTACTCTTTAATCATCATAGTTGATATTTATATAATCTTTCTACTAAGGGTGACTACAACCACATTCATTTTCCCTTAATAGTAGTTGATGAACACATTAATTCTATCAATAATTTTATTAGCATATTTTATCTTTTTTTAACATATTTCTTTAATTAATTGTTAGTTTTAACATAGTTTTCATAAAAATAAATTAAAAATATTTGTATCTAAGTTATTAATTAAATTATATATTTTAAATAATTTATTTATTTATTTTTGCATGAATGATAAATTAAAAGAATATAAATTTTATCCAAGAAAATTTGCTCAATGCATAAGGAATCTGTTCAACAAGTATTAGTCAGAGAGCTCATTCTAGAATTCAACAATCCGTTAAGTGAACCACGAATCAGCTAGGCGAATATGTCAACTTCTTGTAACTAACTTAATAGTAAATATGTTAAGTAAAGCAAGGAACCTCTTAGCTAGTTCATCACAAAACTCCAATTCTGTAGAAAGCTATTTGAGTTCTATTATGTAATTATGGGCTTTGGATGGAGCTTTTGCGCTTTGGACACATTTCTTAGTGTATAAATAGGCTTTAGAAAGTTGAAATTCATAAGTTTCGTTTTCTAAATTTCACCTATTAGATTATAGTTTTCTCTAAAGTTTTCTCCATTTTGTGATGTTTAACTTTCAAATTTGTCTCTTGAGCTTCTTGTATGGATAATACCTAGAAGTTTATTAATTCAAGATGTTTTGGATCATATTTGTTTCATTTCTTTTTACTTCTTGCATTTAATTTTCGTTTCTCATCTCCTCCTTCCACTTTTCTTGCATTTCTTCTATTGTTTTTATGTTTCTACTGACTTTCTTGATCTCAATTATGTCCTAATTTGTTTTTGTAGTTGATTCACTGATTAAACTTGTTTCTTGTGGTTTAGATTTGGTTCGTAATGATTTTAACCAATTGTAATCCAATATAATTAATATAATTGAGGTTGTTTGATTGAATATCTGATTTTGCATCACAATTCAATTTCTAGATTTAAGTGATTGCTTGATTTAGAAATTAAAGTGTGTTTACTTACTTAAATTGGATTGTGATCGACTGGAATTGGTGTTAATTTGTTTTTATGATTGCAAGACAATTTCTAGAAAATAATAATAACTATATAAACAAGTTCATGATTGGAGAATCAAACTTTGTTTCCTATTATTTTTTTAAATTTTTTTAATGTTTTTATTGAATAATTTCATTTTAATTCTACTTTACACTAGATTTTAATTTACAATGCTTCTTTAGTGATTTTCTATCTTTAGTGCTTTATGGGACTTAGATGTATTGCACTTCATTTACATTTTTTTGGAATAGTTTTAAGTGTTTCCCTTCAAAATTTAATGCACTTTACATATTTCTTTTATTCCTTTCATAAATTAGGTTTAATGCTTTCATTTACAAGCCTTCTTTACTGTTTTCTTATATTAGTTTACTATTTTTGCTAGGAGATTAGTTTTACTTTTTGCATTTTTACTAAATTTACATCTTAATCCTTAAAATCCCCTATATTCCTAGCTTTTGATAATTGAGAATCAAGATTCAAAGCAATTATCTTCAAGGATATGACCTAAGTCAGCCCTAACACTATATCATTTTTTTTAATTCTTTTGTAATATTTAGGCGACAACATTTTGTTCATAAATAGCTTGATAGAAAATCATAATCTTTTAGAAACTTTACCATCACCTTTGTCTCATGTAAACTTTTTAAACAATTCAAACTCTTGAGGTAAAAAAATACTTCAAATCTAGCACCATGAACATAATGCCTCCACATCTTTAAGGCAAAACCCACTAGTGAAAAAAAGACTTTCTATGACAATTATTTTAGACTTTCTATATTGGTTGTAGAACCGACATAGATCCGAGACAACATAAAAGATATAACTTTCTATGTCGGTTATTAAATAGTCGACATAGTAAGTACTTTTTTATATCGATTCTTAACATAACCATCATAAAAAGTCTTGTGTTAAATATTTTTTATATAGTCATATTTCTCACAACTATTTTATCAAACAGTTTCAATGCAACAAATTACGAAAATTAAACACAAGCATTAATCACATACGAAAACACAATTAAACATAAAATGTAAATATATTCACTTAAATTGGATGAAAAATCATTCTTAAAAGAAAAAATCATAATAATAATTGCAATATAATATATTAGATAACTCCATTAAACCAAATCAGGAAACATAAACTAATATAGAAAAATGAGATAATGTTTCCATATTTTACCTTTGTTGTAAATAAGGAAGAAACAAGATTGTGGGAAGTGGTGGTTCAAGCATGAGGTAAACAAAAGTAAATGAATGTGATGAGGAGACAATGAAACAAAAGAAAGAAAAAGTTAAGTAGAGTTCTTCGTACAAGGAAAAAAAATAGAAAATGAGAAAGATGAAGAGGATAAAACGAATTTTAATTACTAGGACGGTTCAATTTTGAACTAATATAAAAAGTCATAAAAAATGAATTTTAATTACAAAATTACCACCATTCAATTTATTATGACGAGTGAATTAGAACCATCATAATAAGTCGTCATAAAATATTATTTTTATACTAGTGCCCATTATTGCTAACTTTAAGTCATAGGTTAGATCATTCTTCTCATGTGTCTTCAACTATCTACATGCATAAACTACAAAATCTTATTTTGCATCATAACACAATCCAATCTTTGGTATGAAGCATCATAGTAAACCTCTAAGTGTTAATGATATCAATCATCACTAGCTTAGGTGAATTGGTTAGTCTTTAATTAAACTTCGATTAACTCTACTCACATTGATCCATTTATGAAAAAGGATGATCCTTATGGGTCAACTATTACAATGAAATTACTATCTTGGATAATTGTACTATAAACCTCTTGTAACCAATCAACCTTACAAAGCTTTTTGACTTCTATGACTATCGTGGGACATTTCCACCATAACATAGTTTCTTCTTTGGAAGGATTAATTGAAATTCCTTTTATTGAAATTACATGTTCTAAGAATTGTATTTTATCTCCTATAATTCATATTTAGATAGTTTAAATTGAAGTTTCTTCTCCCTTAGAATACTCAATACTATTCAAAGATGCTTTTTTATAGTCTAACTGTAGACTAGTATATTCTTAATAAACACAAAAACAAACTTATCTAAGAAAGGAAAAAATATTTTATTCATGTAATCCATGATTATTATTGGTGTGTTCCTTATTCTAATTGGCAGGACCACATTTTCATGATGGCCATATTTGAAAGTAATTTTTTGTATGTCCTCATCTTTCATGATGGCCATATCTGAAAGTATTCTAAAAGTAATTTTTTGTACGTCTTCATCTTTCACCAAGATTTGATATTACTCGAATCTTAAATCAATCTTCGAGAATATCGTTGTCTCACACAACTAATAAAGTAAGGCATGCATCCACGAAATAAGATACTCAATCTTAATAGTCTATTTGTTCAACTACCTATAATTAATGAATAATCTAGAGGTCCCATGCTTTTTCTCGCCAACATTATTGGTGTGCCTCATTGATAGTTCATATTTTGTATATCTATTTATAACTTTATTGTATAGTGAATGCAATTTCTAAATGTTTTTTTTTAGTTTTTAACTCATTTTCATTCTATGGTAATAAATTAGGTTCAATGTACATATTTGCTTTAATTTTGTATTTTTAGTTAATTTGACCTTTACTCACTATTTTGCCATAACTTTCTATGTAGATGTTATTTTTGTTTATTCAAGTTGAATTAGATTCTACATTTCTAGGACTATCAAATGGATATATGATTTATTAGATTTGGAATTTTGTGTTAGTTTCTATGATTTTAGAATTTTAGACAGATTTGCTGAAATTTTGTAAAAAATCCATGTGGATTTGATTTTTCTTTGTAGTAGATTAAAGTTTGTAATTGAGCTTGTGGACCTAATTAGAGGCCACATTTAGGCCCATGTTTACTTTAGATTTGAGAGCCTTTAAATATACTAAATGTGGTCTAAACTATAATTTATTAGTTTTTCAATTTAAGAAGTGTATTTACATCTTCTCTTTTATCTTTTATCTTTTCTCTCTTCCCTCATTTTCTTTTTTTACTCTTCGTATTCTTCTCCTTTACATATGGTCTAAACTGTTCTTGAGTTCTCCATCCATGGAGAACAAAATTTTCAAGATAAAATCACGGAATTAAGATCAAACAAGCCAAATTAAGTTTTACACTAATTGTTTCTCGCTCCGAGTTTGTTCTTTTCTTCTTTAATTTTGGTTTTGCATCTTGTGATATCAATTTATAATTTTATTTTTAGAAATCAGATTAGGAATCGATTGAATCTTAATTTGATAATTAAATATGAATTAGATTGAATAATATTGAGATTTAATTTGTATAATTAGATTAGTTGATTAATTGTTCAAACTTGGATTAAAATATTTAGAGAATTATGATAAGAGAATAGTTTGTTTATTAAAACCGTGGATTGATCCATTTCTACCTTTTTTATTTTTTTTTTGCTTTTCAATTACTTGTTTTACATTTTCAAACCCCCAAATTTAACTTATGCGGAACGAAATCTAAATATTGAATACGTTTCAACATGTGTCATTAAAAAGAATGATTTAGGTTTGTGTTATATATTACAAAACTTTAGAATAAGCTTAGAATATTTGATTTCATAAACAACAGTGGAAATCACTTATAAAGAAACATTTGGCCTTATGAAATTCTTTTGTAACATATCTTCATCATGTTTCTTTGATTTTTCTAATTATGGTGAAGTCATTCGATAAAGGTTATAGAAGCTAATCAATTCCAAATTCCACCTCCTTCCTTGGTAGTAATCCTAGCTCCTAGGAAGACATCAAAAAACTCTTGTACTATAGGAATCACATTCATCTGATCACTTTTAGTTATCTCTATCTATTTCAATTCCACTCATGAACTCATTACTAATTCATTGAGTTGAAATTATTTCCTTTCCTTTTCAATTTAGCAGGATAATTTTTTTCTAGCATCAACCAATGAGAATGTGATTGGAAAAAAATCAATCCATCCCCCAAATTACATCTAGGATCTTTAAAGATAAATTGATCAAATTTACCTTAGATATAGGCCCTTTAACCACAACTGGACATTAGGGAAAGAATGAAGAAGTTATCATTAAAATATTGGTGTAGTCACAATCAACTCAAAAGGTAAATCATACATATATGCATATGAAAGAATGTGTAACACTCGAATCATATAACACTTACAAAATGATGTCAGAAATTAAATACACACCTTGTGCCAAGTCTCTTGATTATGAAGCTTTAACTCCACTTGATGCATGAGATTTACTATCATCCCCTCTCGGTCTAGAAGATTCACCATCTAAAGTTGTAGTGGTAGGTTTCTTGAGTCACAATCTATCACCCTATGACCAAACTTTTGGAAAATGTAACGTAGGCCAGAGAAGGTCACTTAAAGTGTTAACAAAGTCACCAATTGAGAAAAATAACTTTGATAGTGTGGTCCTCCATAATAGTAACATATAACTCCAATTTGTTTTTGTTGTTTTTGAGTGGTACTACCACCACTCCTAGTCTATTGGGGTCAGACACTGATGAAAAAATTCTTATTGCCTAGATGTCATCAAAGAATTTACAATAAAAATAAGGTAGTGTTAGGGTTAGTCTAGGTCGTGTCCTCAAAAGCACTAAGTTTTATTTAAATCTTTATTTTGCCAAATGTTAGGAATGAAAAGGATTTTGTGATTTAAGGTATAAATTGAATTTGATGTAAAATGAGATATTTAATCAAATAACCTCAATAACATTGATTGTAATGCATTATAATTAGTTAGAATCGTTAATAACCAAATCTAAACCATAGGAAACAAATTTTAATTGGTGAATCAACGAAAAAAAAAGGATTTGAACATGATTGAGATGAAGAAAACCAATAAAAAATGAAACCAGTAAAAGAAAGGCTAGAAAAGTAGAAGGAGTAAATGAGAAACCAAAATTAAATGCAAGAAGTAAAGAAGAAATGAAGAAAATATGATCCAAAGCATATTGAATTGATAAACTTCAAGAAATTATTCATATAAGAAGCTCATATCACAAATTTAGAAGTTAAGCATCACAAAAGAAAGAAAACTAGAGAGAGAATTGGATTCTAAAACTTGAAATTTAGAAAATAAAATTTAACTTATGTCTTTCGACCTTTTAAAGCCTATTTATACAATAACAAACATGTACAAAGTGCACAAGGTCCATCTAATGTCCATAATTATAATTACATTAATAGAACTTGAATAGCTTTCTACAAAATAGAGGTTTTATGATGAATATGCTTAACAGTTCCTTTCTTCACTTAATGGATTTGCTATTAAGTTATTTATAAAAAGTGGACACATTCACTAACGAATTCCTCGTGCACTCGAGTGGATTTTCTAGGACAAATATTTATATTTTTTTTAATCTATTATTCCTATAAAAATAAATAAATAATTTAATAAAAATATAAAATTTAAGAAATAAATTAGATACAAAGATATTTATTACCTTTTTATAAAAACTATGTTAAAAATTAATAATTAATTAAAGAAATATACTAAATATAGAAAAACTACTTTAATAAAATTATTGATAAAAGCATAAAGCTTCTTCTAGTTAGTTCTTTCCTTCCCAATTAAAGAACCACCTTGAAAATCTTACTTCCAAAGCTCTGCACTATCTTGGTTTTCTCTACCAAGACAAGAACCACTTTGATGGACAAAGACACCACCGAAAGTGTCAACTCCAACTTAGACCTTCCTTAAACCCCCTTTACCTCTAGACTTTAAAAGTTTTCTACATGTATAATCTAGCAATATACTCAAATCTGGTGACATATTAATACCACTCTACTTTATACTAAAAAACTCTTTCCTTCTCTAACCATACACTATCTCAAAAGTACTTTTCCAGAAATCTTCACTAATAACATGCATTGAGACTAAAAAAGAGGTTAATGTTTGATTTTTCTCAATCACTTGAGTGAATAATTTCAATATCTAACTCATTTAGTTTTGTTTCTTCCTCGCTTGAATGTCATCATTAATGCATGAGTGAAGCACTTATGTTAGAAGTTTGTGCATATGTTTATTTTTCTCTTCAGTTCTTTTGGTTGCTTAAGTAAATAACAAAAAAAATCAATTATTTTCTCCTTTATTAATATTCTGCTTGAGTGACCACATGTCACTTGAGTGTTCTCTGTCACTTGAAATATTTATTATATCAATTTTTCCTCCTTTGCAGGTGTCTCATTCAAGCATCCTACTTGTTACTTGAATGTAATACTTACAATATCAATTTTTTCTTATCTGGTGACCTCTTAACTTGAGCACCATAGTCTTGTTTTAGATAATCTCAATCAAATGGCTCATCACTTGAGCAATAACTTATCATTTGAGCAAATTGTTACAATTTAAACCACTTCTTATATCAAAGGGTTCGAGAGATAAGAGTTATAATTCTAATTAGAGTATAAGATTATCATCTATATTAATTTTTATTTATGATTAAGTTGTTGGCAAAATTTGGGTCATGTATATATATGATACATAATTTAAATGTGTTAGGGCCATTATTTATTAAGCCAAATAATAAAGTGATCTGACTAAATTAAAGTTTTGGCTAAAGACATATGTCATGAAAATAAAATTGTGTAGAGACCATAGAGTAATTTATAATTTGATGAGGGGCCAAATTGGAAATACTAAAACTTAAGTAATTAACCTAATTCTGGTTATTTAAGGGGTCATGGTCCCCTTCTGGGAGCACACACACAGAACGTAAGTCTAAGTTCCCGTTCCTTTCTTTCTATCCCCATCAAGAGAGAAAATCAAGAGGGAAATACAGGTGCTCTTCAGGTGGAAGACCATAAGATCAATATAGTGCTCTACAAAGACATCATCATTATGGCTAATTCAGGTACACTTTTGCATTCAGTTTACAACATGTTTATCAGTATGAGATTACGTTTATGTTTGATCGTTAGAATCAAAATCAAGATTATAATTATTATTAATTTTCCAACAATTGGTATCAGAGCCGCCCATACTTGATTCATGTCTGTCTTAGGAAATATTTAAAAATTCATATTCTGTTTAATTTATAAAATCCCAATTACCGTGAACCCTAAAATTTAAATTTGGGGGTAACATCCCCAATCTCTTCTGCTTGTTGATGGAACCGTGGAGGAAGCTATGGATTCTTCTTCTTCATTTTTCTCTTTTGTTTCAGTTTAAGTTTCAAGTTTTACTAAGAAAGAAATAGAGTTTCAAATTTCAATCTTTCTTGTATTGGGTTCTCTGTTCCCTTTGAATCTTTTGTTTTTGTTTTTATTTAATTTTCTGGGTTTTGTTTTCGTTTTCTTTTCATGGTAGATATGGATGAGTTTGGAATTGGGGGTGGTGTTTGGGGAGTTCCCAACATAGAGGATCTTAGGAAATTGATGAATGTTTCCACATGTGTGGCTGTTATTATTTTATTGCCTTTATCCTCTAGGGATTTAAGGAAAGTTGATGTTAAATTCCCTGTTTATAGTTTGAGTGATTACTGTTTAATCCCCTTTTAGGGTTTAGAGCAGTGTGTTAAAGAGACTCAGAACTATCTCTGTTTCATCCCTAGTGTGATTTTAGGGAGATGTTCATCCTTTATGTATTGGTGGAAAAAGAGGTGCTTTCATCCTTTGATTTGTTCAAAGGAGGTGTTCATCCCTAATGGGATTCTAGGGAGATGTTCATCCTTAGTGGAATTCTAATGAAGTGATTATCTTTTGAATTAGTTTGCAAATATTAAATATTTGGCTTTGTTATATAAATAAAATATTCAATTTTTGGTAGTTTAATATTTTTTTGTGAGCAAATTGAGTCAAGAAGTCACCAAAGTAACCTCTCTTGAATTGGGCAGTTCATGAAAAATATTGAATGTTAGTGTTTGTGTATATTCATGCGAGTATTAGTTGGCCCAAAGGAAGATTAATATTTGGCCGAATTGCATATATACCTGTAATGATAAACATGTGATAATTATAAAGGATTTGCTTTGTCGATGATAAATCAATCCAAAGACTGGTTTGTTATTGGACGCGCTTTATTATCAATGTTTGATTATTACAAGAAGATACCTCTAGCAGTTAATATTACTCGTCCAAAGACTTGATATTGATGGTGCATTGAGTGTCTTGAGATGGGTTAAACCATTATTTGAATATATATTTATAATTATTTATTTTTTATATAATGTGAGCATAATTAATTTATTTCTCGTGTTCTAAATTCAGCTATAATTGCTTCTGTATCTGCCAATTTAAATTTTGTTCCAATCCTCAAAAGTATGTTTCCTACTTTGGTCTGTTCTGAAGTTAATTTAACGTCAGTACCTAGTAACACTTGGTGGTTAGACTCAGGTGCAACTACTAACATCAATGTTTCTATGAAAGATTGCATAAGCTACCGAAAGCCAATTAATTCTGAAAGATGGATATATGTTGGAGATGGAAAATCGGTAGAGGTGGAAGCTATAGGGCATTTTAAATTGTTATTGAGTACTGGTTTTTATTTGGATTTGAAAGACACTTTTGTTGTGCCGTCATTTAAACGGAATTTGGTTTCAGTTTCTTATTTGGACAAATTAGGTTATTTGTGTTCATTTGGAAACAATAAGTTCAGTTTGTCTTTTAATTCAGATACTATTGGAACTGGTTCACTTTTGCCTTATGATAATCTGTATTTACTTGATACTATGACCACCTATAATAAAACCCTTAATACAGAATCACGGGGTACTAAACGTAAAATTGATGATACTCACTTAGGAGCATTATGGCATAGGCGCTTAGGTCACATCTCTAAAAATAGAGTTGAACGACTTGTGTTAAATGGAATCTTAGAGTCCATTGACTTCACAAACTTTGATGTTTGTGTTGAATGCATTAAGGGCAAACAAACCAGAGCGAAGAGATTAGGGTCATATAGAGCTACAGACGTCTTAGAGTTAATACATACGGACATTTGTGGGCCATTTCCTACACCTTCGTGGAATGATTAACAATACTTTATATCATTTATAGACGATTACTCACGATATGCATACTTATTTATTATACATGAAAAATCACAATCTTTGGACGTATTCAAAACATTTAAAGTTGAAGTTGAAAATCAACCAGCAAAAGAATTAAGTCTGTCAGGTCTGATCGTGGTGGTGAGTACTATGACAGATATGACAGGTCAGGTGAATAGCATCTAGGACCTTTTGTCAGGTACCTAGAGGAGTGTGGAATTGTCCCACAGTATACCATGCCGGGATCACCTAGTATGAATGGTGTAGCTGAAAGACGAAACCAGACTCTTAAAGATATGGTCAGGAGTATGATTTGTCATTCCACCTTATCGGAGTCACTCTGGGGAGAGGCACTAAAGACGACAGCTTATATTCTAAACAGAGTACTAACTAAAGCAGCTACCAAAACTCCTTATTAGCTTTGGACTGGGCGACAGCCTAGTCTGAAGCATTTCCATGTGTGGGGATGTCCAGCTGAGGCAAGGCCTTATAAGCTAAATGAAAATAAATTGGACTCCCGAACAGTAAGTAGTTATTTTATTGGTTATGCTGAAAGATTCAGGGGATATAAATTTTATGATCCCACATTAAAGATAATTTTTGAGACGAGAACTGCTACGTTCTTTGAGGATATTGAGTTTGGGGGAAGAATAAAATCAGGAACTTTGTCTTGGAGGAAGAATAGATAACAATTCCAGAACCGATTCAAATAGTTACTTTTGATAAAGTAAGTTCGGAACCTCCACAAGGCATTGTTAATGAACCCCTTACTCAAGATGATTTGGTTGTTCATGAAGAACAAACTCAAGATCCTCAAGAACCTGTGCATCATGAGCCAATAACTTTGCGGAGATCCATTAGAGAAAGAAGAAATGCTATTTTGGATTATTACATGGTATTTCTTCAGGAACATGAGGAAAACAATGATATAATGGAAGATGACCTAGTTAACTTCTGTCAAGCTATGCAAGGTTCTAACTATCAAAAGTGGATTGAAGCAATGAAGGAGGAGTATAAGTCCATGCAAGACAACAAGGTTTGGGAACTTGTCCCATTACCAAAAGGTATGAAATCCATTGGTTGCAAGTGGATATTTAAGACCAAACAGGATTCTAAAGGTAATGTGGAAAGGTATAAGGCTCGTCTGGTAGCTAAGGGCTATACCCAAAAGGAAGGGATTGACTTTAAAGAGACTTTCTCTCCAGTTCCATCGAAAGACTCTTTTAGGACAATCATGACTCTTGTAGCACATTATGATTTGGAGCTTCATCAAATGGATGTCAAGACTGCGTTTCTCAATGGCAACATTGATGAGACGATTTATATGGTACAACCAGAAAATTTGTGCAAGGAGATTCGAAGAATATGGTTTGCAAATTGAAAAAATCCATTTATGGACTAAAACAAGCATCTTGTCAATGGTACTATAAATTTCATCAAGTAATTCTCTCATTTGGCTTCGAGATGAATATTGTTGATGATTGTGTATATCACAAGTTTAAGGGGAGTAAGTATATTTTCCTGATCTTGGATGTTGATGACATTCTACTTGCCACTAATGATATAGGCATATTGCACGAAACCAAGAAATTTTTATCAAAGAATTTTGAAATGAAAGATCGTGGTGATGCGTCTTTTGTATTAGGAATTCAGATACACCGAGATTGATGTCGGGGTATTTTAGGATTATCACAAAGGAGCTATATTGAAAAAATTCTTAAAAGGTTTTACATGCATGAATGTAAATCCGAGGATACTCCAGTTGCTAAAGGAGACAAGTTTAATCTCAATCAGTGCCCAAAGGGGAATTTGGAAATTGAGGAAATGCAAAATATTCCCTATGCATCAGCTGTAGGGAATTTGATGTATGCCCAAGTATGTACGCGTCCAGACATAACATACATAGTTGGGGTTCTAGGCAGATATTTAAGCAATCCAGGAATGGACCATTGGAAAGCAGCAAAAAGGGTCATGAGATATTTAAAGAGAACAAAAGATTACATGCTCACATACAGGAGGTCAGACCAGTTGGAGTTCGCTGGGTTTTCTGACTCGGACTTTGCAGGATGTCAAGATAGTTTGAAATCCACTTCAGGTTACATTTTCATGTTAGCAGGTGGTGTGGTTTGTTGGTGCAGTGTCAAGCAAACCCTTACAGCTTCATCCACTATGGCAGCAGAATTTGTAGCATGCTATGAGGTGTCGAATCATGGAATATGGCTGATAAATTTTTTTCACAGGGCTGCAAATTGTGAAAGGAATTGAAAGACCACTTAAGTTATATTGTGACAACAAATAAGCTGTATTATATTCCAACAACAACAGAAGTTCGACTAAGTCAAAGCACATCGACATTAAGTTCCTAATTGTTAAGAAAAGAGTATAAAGTGGACAGATTTTCATAGAACACTTAAGGACAAACTCCATGATAGCAGATCCTCTAACTAAAGGACTTCCACCCAAGGTCTTTCATGAGCATGTTGCTCACATGGGTGTTTTACAGTTTGAGGAATTTTTGGTTTAGTGGGAGTTAGTCACTTTCATATATTTTATGTTCTATGTTTAATTTCATATATGTATACATTGATTTTTTGGACATATTTGGTTATCTATAGATATGCAATTTTTTCGTTCATTCATTACACTTTGTACATTAAGGATATTATATTGATCTCGATAAGTTAAAGTTTGGACCAGTTAAAAATAGACGCGTACAGATCACCTTCACGTAATTTTTCATGCTACACATTTCATGATGAATCCATGTCATTTGGCTATGTTAGGATGAGTAATCATTGTTGGTTTTAGTTGTGATGATGCAATGAAAAACTGGTTTGGTTCTATATCCTGATATGATTAATGGACAGGACTTTTGGAGTATGTTAAAGGAATATAATGGCAATTTTGAGCTCATAAAGTCTAACACATTTGTAAGGTTGTAAGGACATATACATTTGTGACCGGTGGGAGATTGTTGGCAAAATTTGGGTCATGTATATATATGATACATAATTTAAATGTGTTAGGGTCATTATTTATTAAGCCAAATAATAAAGTGATCTGACTAAATTAATGTTTTGGCTAAAGACATATGTTATGAAAATAAAATTGTGTAGAGACCATAGAGTAATTTATAATTTGATGAGGGGTCAAATTGGAAATACTAAAACTTAAGTAATTAACCTAATTCTGGTTATTTAAGGGGTCATGATCCCCTTTTGAGGGCACACACACAGAATGTAAGTCTAAGTTCTCGTTCCTTTCTTTCTATCCCCATCAAGAGAGAAAATCAAGAGGGAAATATAGGTGCTCTTCAGGTGGAAGACCATAAGATCAATATAGTATTCTACAAAGACATCATCATTATGACTAATTTAGGTACACTTTCACATTCAGGTTTACGGCATGTTTATCAGTATGAGATTACGTTTATGTTTGATCGTTAGAATCAAAATCGGGATTATAATTATTATTAATTTTCCAACATAAGATCTTAATTACATTTTCATAAGAATTTTTACTATAGATAAAAAAAGTTCCTCACAAATTAAAATTAGTTATGTATAAATTTAAAAATAAATAAATAAATTATAAAATTAATTTATGGATATATTAATTTATATTTTATATTTTTCTTGACACATATTATGAGGATTTTTCAATAAATGTCTGAGAATGTTTAGGTTTTGATATGCCAAGAGCATCCCAACATCATTTGGAATTGAAGAGATTTGACTCACCGAAATATACCTATCATTCTAGTATTTGCATTTTTACTTAGCAGCTATGAACATTGAGAAGAGTTTGAAAGTAGCATATGGACAATGATTCATCAACTTAATAGTATCAAGAGTGCTAGTATTCTTTGACTTCACTGACTTCATTTAAAAAGAAAAAGTAGTGTCAATTTTTCTCGGTGTCGATTATTTCAATACTACAAATAAGGCTTTTCACGTCGGTTCGGAAGGCCTTCAACGGCGGTTCCAGAACCGACATTAAAAGTCAGATTTTTCAAATAATTTTTTTTTATTATATTTTTTTGAAGTTGAGAGCATTACCAAATTAATTTTTTGTCACTGACAGGATTCGAACTCAGTACCTTAGTGTTGGAGGTTGATACTCCAACCACTAAATTACTCGAATTTTTTTATAGTAACTTACAAATAAATATATATACGTGTAAATATATAAATATATAAATACAAATATATTTATATATTTTGATATATTTATATAATTATATATTTATATGTTGGATGTGAGGACATGTTCGAAGGTGAAAGTGTGTGTCGAGTGGGTTTTCAAAATTTGATGTAAAATTTGTGAGTGAGTCTCTTTATATGGGTTTGTAATTTAATGATAAAATATAAAATTTATAATTTATTTATATAATGATATAAAATAAATTTGGGAAACGCATCATTCGCTCAAGCGAAGAATACCAATTTTTGCTCAAACGAGGCTTGAGCGAGTGAATTTCAGTGAGCTTTAACGCATTTTCACTCAAGCGAGAGTCAATCTCACTTTCACTCTCGAATGCGCCCTCACATCCAACATATAAATATATAAATATATATAAATATATCAAAATATATTTGTATTTATATATTTACATGGATATATATTTATTTGTATATAAATATAATTTATTTGTAAATTATTATAACAAAATTTTAGTAGTTTAGTGTTGGAGTATCAATTTTCAACTCTAAAATACTTGGATTCGAATTACGTCAGTGACAATTCTCTAACTTAAGTGAATTTTTTACTGAAAAAAATAAAAACACTTTCCAGAAAATATAAATAAATATATATTTACACGAATATATATTTATTTGTATATAAATATAATTTATTTGTAAGTTATTATCGGAAAATTACACTAGTTTAGTGGTTGAAGTATCAACTTTCAACTCTAAAATACTTGGGTTCAAATTACATCACTTGATAATTCTCTAACTTAAGTAAATTTTTGGTTGAAAAAAAAATTAAAACACTTTCCAAAAAATATAAATAAATATATATTTACACGGATATATATTTATTTGTATATAAATATAATTAAATTGTAATTATTATCGAGAAAATTGCAGTAGTTTAGTGGTTGGAGTATCAACTTTCAACTCTAAAATATTGGGTTCGAATCCTGTGCAGTAACAATTCTTTAACTTAAGAGAAAATTTGGGTGAGAAAACACATTCAACGTCGGTTCATCTGGGAACCGACGTTGCATGTGTCAATTAAAAGACTTTCAACGTCAGTTCATCTGGAACTGACGTGAAAAGTGTTTTCTACGTTGGTTCCAGATGAACCGATGTAGAATGTGTCCAACATTCAACTTTCAACGTCGTTTTTTAACCAACCAACGTTGAAAGTGTATTTAACGTCGGCTCGACTTTAACCGAGCGTTAAATGGCGACGTTGAAAACATATTTTGTAGTAGTGTTTAACATTTGATTTTGTTGATGTGGTTGTTAGTAAATAAATTCTAATCAAATAAGCACCGAAAAAACATGAAAACAAAAAGAAAAGTGAAAGAAATAGATACTTTAAAAAATCTTATTTCTTTATAAAAATTAATAAAATGTATAATTTAATAAAATATAAAGTTAAAAAAATTCAAATCGTTAAATAAAATTTTAATGGACTATATGCAAATTTATTTTTCTTTATAGGTATTATGTAATTTTTATGAAGTTGAATAAACATATTTAATAATTAGTAGTAAAAAAAATTTACATTGAAGTTATAAATTGTTCATCCCTATTAATAACGTGTGTAATAGTTCTATCCAACAAAAAATTTCAGTTTGGAAAACATGTAACTCTAACGGTGAAAGAAAATATAAAAAAAATTATTATTATTATTTTCAAAATATACCAGCATAAACTTTATCAGGTCTTCCAAAAGAAACATCATAAAAAACTAAAGAAACCTCTATATTTTTTTGGATAATAGAAGATATTAAAAGATTTTTAAAATCTTTCATACAGTTAAGAATATGATCTTAAGAAAAATAGTATCCAATAACATACTTATTCATACCAAATAATTGTACTTATTATTGTTGAAATGACAATTCAGCATACGATCATGAGTGTACAATAACAAATTCATTCATACCAAAATTAGTATACACATATGTATCCACATCAAGTAACTAGTTACAGGAATTGTACTTATTATTGAATGTCAATATAACTAATGGAGCTAGATAACATACTGTACTAATTTACATGAATTTTATTTTGTAATAATTTTGTTTTTAAAAGATAATTTTGTAATAAAAGATAATTTTGTAACGTTTTTTTTATCAAGAGGATGGATATAATTATCATTGTAATAGATAAAAATACATATCTAAAATATTTATATAATTTATATGAACAAAATATTTTTTTAAATAAATTTTCTCTTAATAGAGAATATATGAATAAATAAAAATATTTAAAATCTTATTAGTTTCAAGCTTATTTCTATTGAGGCCTAAAACATGCATCATCTACTTCTGTGTAAATTCATTGTCATTACAGTTTAAAACAACACAAAATACACATAGGGTAGGTTAATGATTCAAAATAAACATATTTCAAATTTTAATTCGTTATAAAAAACACATACGTACATTTTCAAATATATTAACTTTATAAAAATTTATTTAAGAGTTCATACATCACCTCACACTCATACAGGTTAACTTTCACGTTAAATAGAGATAAATTCATCACATCACACCCATATAGGGTTACATCACATCACACTAATATTAGACGACTTCCGAAATACTAGATATTGAATTAGACATAAAAAATTTATACTTATCACACCACAACTCTTCAAGTACTTAACACAAGGGTACTCAGTTTGGTTATGCACACCCATATGTGACGAAGGTAAATTTCTAAATAACTTACAAACATAGTTTTTTTTCACATCGTGTACTAAGCCATTGGAAACCTCCTTCACATCTCACCACCTTATCTTTTTATCTATGTAATTTCAGTGACCAATAAAGTTAGAATATCTCCTCGAGTTCGAAATCAATATCTATACACATTACACCCAACATAAGTAATAAATAGAGTAATGATATCTCCTCAATACCCAAATTAATATCTATACACACTAAACCAAATATATGAGAATACCCCTTGATATTTCTCTTATTACAACAAGATATTTTTTAATATATGTTAGGGGTGTCAAAATCGACTTAGTCAAATAGACTAGTGTAAAAGGTTCAAGAAATAGATTAGGTTAGGTTAAAAAATTTGTGGCCTATATTGAATCAAACATATTTTAGCCTTGCTTATATAGGTGTTAAGTGGTAAAAGTTGATATAATTATGCTTTTAATTGTTATGAAATCACTTAACTTATGTCAATTCTAATCTATTTTTCTTCCAATGTATGATGAATTCGAGAATACCTTGATACAAGAGCAAAGAGCATAATTGTCAACATAATTGAAGCAAAAACTGAAAGGAGGAAGAGGATTTTCAACATGAAAGTCGCTCAAGCGAGATACACTCTTGCTTGAGCGAAAATTAGTTAAACTTCTCTGGAACTCACTCGCTCAAGCGAACACTTTTTCGCTTGAGCGAAAATACTAAATTTTTGCTTGAGTGAATGTTTTTGCTTGAGCAAAAGACGCGTGACCCAAATTCTCCTATAAAAAGATAAGACGCATTTTGAGATGCAATTTTAGATTTTTGGAGAAGAGGTGCGACTGTTGTTCTGTTCTTCAAGGATTCTTCAATTCTTCCTCATTTTAGAGCATTGTAATGGCCACCATGAGTGGCTAACGTCATTCTCTTAGGATTGGGTGCACTTCCTTGGAACTATTTTGTGTCATGGTAATATTTTGAGATATTAATCTATGTTTTGATGTTATTCTTATCTTTTGTGCCTTGGTGTCGCTGCCGTCAAAACGAGGCAATTGGAGCGACGCGATAGTTTTGATGACTCGCATTTGTTTTAAAAATGTAGGCATCGCTCTTAGGATGTTTGATAACCGAGCTACCCTAAGCGCGAGGTTTTCGTAAGTGGGTTCTGGAGTCGCCACCAATATTTTAACCAAAAACATTGGAAAAGGAAAGAAAGAAGGCGGTGGTTTAAGAAAAAAACCAACTTTGACCATTATAACCAGAGCTAGGTAAGAGAGTTAGTTACGTGTGGGGAAGGTATTAGCACCCCCACAATGCCCCTTTCGGGTTCCCTATGATGGAATGTTATTTTTAAAATAAAGAAATTAAAATTATGCTCTCACCCTTATTTATTCATTGTAGAATTTAAATGAGTAACTACATGGCCCTAATAACTAATTCATACAAAGAAAGCAATTATTGAAAGCAATAAAGGAGAAGGGATGAAAAAGAAACCTCCGAAGCAAGCTTTTATGTATTTTGGACAAAAGGATGTTTTTTGGCAATCCTACACTCTACACAGGTCCTCCTCTCTTGAACAAGAACTACTTGAAACTACTAAGAAACCTCGGAATCCAACCTTCGGGACTCAGAGAGTCAAGTGTACAGAGTATAAGGGTGAAAGTTTATAAATTCTGTGTGAGATTGTATGAAATTCCTCCCCTGGAATGAGAAATGGAAGCTCTATTTATAGGAATTCGCGCCAGCCAGTATGAGACGGCCATCTCGACCTTTGTCAGGCGAGACGGTTGTCTCGCCTTGTAAGGCGAGACGGTCTTTCGGCCAAGCGGGACGACTATCTCGGGCTTCTGGGCAAAATTATCTTATTTTATGTACATAAAGCCTTCCTATTCTATCATGGAGCCTAGTAAGCATGCCTAGGGACCCTTTGGAGCCTTGTCCATCTTCGAACGGAGGACTTTTGATCTTTACTGTACAGTCGAGCAAGATTTGGGGTCTACAGCTGCCCCCCCCCTTCACCTGACTAGCAGACTATTGGCTCAATATGCCAAGAGATCGGGTGGAGGGTGAAGGAGTTAACCCTCTTGCTCAGTTGTCCTTCGGATGCTCCTTTGGCACGGTAGCTGACCCTCTGGACGATGAATGTGTGGTTGATGGGTATGAACCCCCATCTGGTTTAGTGTTCAGTCCACTTTGTAGGATCGCATGAGTACACACCCCCATCTGGTGTGACAAGTACGAACCCCCGTCTGGTTTGGTATTCAATCCACTTTGTAGGACCGGATGAGTACGCACCCCCATCTGGTGTGACGAGTACAAACCCCTGTCTGGTTTGGCAGTCCTCTTTGTAGAAATGTTGTGGTAGCGGCTTACTGATCTTGTTCATGCGCAAGCTCCATGGGGAGTAGTTTTTCTGATGTAGTTGTCTGGTGTATCGAGGAGATTTGGTTTTTTGGCTTTTCCTTTAGCCATCCAGCTTGTCGATTGTTGGGGATTTCTAATGAATGCGACAGGGATCCACTGGGGATTTTGGTTGTTCTGATGGTGCCTCTCGTGTAGGCGGATGCTTCATCTGGGATGAAGGCTTTCGACTTGTGAGGTCTTGCCTCTGAGTAGGCTGATACTTTTCTTGGGGATGTTGGTGCCTTGGTCGGATGTCTCACTGAGGATAAGCCTTTGAGGATTTGCCTTTGCATTAGGCTTGCTGAGCATAGATCTTCTTTTCTGGCGACCCGTTGAGGGGAATTTGCGCTTGCATTTCTCTAGGGATCTAATTTTTAGTAGTTCCTCGAGGGATGGAGTCTTGGCTCCTTGATTGTAGTGGTGATAGGCTTTTGCGTAGCCTTTATTATCCTTTGATGGTGGTAGAGAATGGATGAATCTTCTTGATGGCTCATCGTGGCAACGATGGTGAGTTGTGCGAAGATGTTTTTGTTTGCTTATGGAGTAGGTAATGACCCGCTCGGGAATTGGAGCCTTCCTGTTGGCTTTGTTTTGGTTGAAAGTTGCCTTCTCTTTCTTTGATGGAAGGATGGCAGTTGGGGCTCGGAAGCTTCTTATTTTGCCTTGAGCCGCTTGTTTGATGACAATTTGCTCCATTTTGTTGAGGGGGAGCATTATTTTGGAGACTTGGTTGTTTCCTATTTTTTCAAACACAAACATGGAGCTAGCCTCCTTATGCATGATTCTTATTTTTGTTTATTTACTTATAGAGATTTTTTCGATTTCGACAAAGTCGTTCAGTGCAACTATTTGTGTGGATGTCCTAAATGCAATTTATTCCTTTATGGGATGCGTTTAAAAAGTGATTGTTCTTCCTGTTGGTTACTGGAAGCTGACATGCTCCTTCGTGTATTTTGTTCTGACTCTATCTTTTGGCATGGGCTGCCCTTTTGGGGTTTTCGATTTAGCGGGCTTTTTTCTTTTCTTATGCTTTCTTGTGTTGATTCTTTATGCACGCTTATGATTCATTAACACAGAGGCATTTTCATAATTTGGTTAAGAGAAAAGAAATGAAGGACAACTTTATTGATATAAACAAATGGTTTTATTTTTACAGAAGGATTTACAAAGGAATTTAGAAGCATGATTGGCCAAGGTTGGCTACACTGTATAAGATATAACAACCATGTCTTTGATGTCTGCCCCCTTGGTTCTCCTAGTTGCTTCAGTCGAGATGCTCGAGCCTGGATTGAAGACTATGCAAAGCTTGCTTGCTTCTAAAAGGACGTTATCTTAGCCGCCTTGCGATTTTCGGCTAAGGTAATCATTGCTCTTTTTATTTTATTTTCTCTTTTTTAAAAAAGAAAAAAAGAAAAAAGAAAAGATAGGACCCTGTTCATCAACATTTATGCATGTAGTGCTCATGATATGCGTCCTATAATACTATTTCAGTTAATATTTTCATAAGGATTAACTGATGCGTCTTTTGTTTCTGGCGTGCTTCCGTCATCATGCTTAGTTGTACCGACTTTGCCCTGACCGAAGAACGATTGCTGACTTAGAGGGAAACTTGCCATATTAGTGCACTCTTTCCTTTCTCTAGAGGTTTCAATCCTCTTATTGATTACTGTATCTCCATATTTCCCAGTTAATTATCAGAATGTTGTGATAAGGGTCAAGAGAAAAGAAGGAAGAGGATAATTGATTTGAAGGCTTGTGTTTTAGAAGGTCTTTATTTTTAGAAAGTGGTTTTTGTAAGAATGGCTAGCCAAGGTTTGTTAGAGTGTTTAGGCTAGTTTAAAACAAACGTCTTATTTATGAATGGAATCTTTCATTCTAAGGCGCTTGCTAAGACTGGTTGATCTTCCTAGATCGCCCTTCAGGTTTTTGACCTAGGATGTTGTGCTATGTCCTAGCTTTTGTTTAGGTTTTCCTTTTTATCGTTTTGGGGATCCTAGCAGACTTTATTTTGTAACCCTAATTTTTGCGTAGCCCCCTTAGTGGGTTTCCTACCAGGTATCTTGCCTTTTCTTTTTGGCCTTTGACTTCTGTGGGCTTTTGTTATTTATTTATTTTATTTTTTTTGCACAACGTTGGCGAGACACCGTTTTATTATGATGGGGTAAAACTTTGTTTTGTGCCTTTAGCCAATCAGTGATGATGAGTTTTATTTTCCTTGACAATGACGCGCTTTGGTTATTTTGATGCATTTTGAAAACGTTTGCTTAAAATTGGTTATTAATGAGGTTTAGACATAAATAGTAAGAAGAGAAACAGATAGTAAGAATTATATTCTTATTAATTAAAAGGGGAATATGTTCCCTTAAGATGCCTGGGGGTCGGGCTCGCCCCGGGGAGTAATCTCTAATAATCACTAGGTTTACATCCCTTAAGAAAGAAAAAAAAACTCATAATCACTAGAGTTGCTCTTGACGCTTGTATCCCTCCACTTCAAAAGATCTGCTTCAATGTGCGGAGGGGAGACTTCCCTTTTCTTCTGATAGCCTGGTCCTTTGTAAGGTCGTACCCTAGGCCGTGTTTCAGAGGATTGTCCTTAAACTCCGGGGGCTCCTTTATTCCTTGGGAGTTTGTACCGAGCCCTTAGCCAGGATGGTAACCGTACTTCAACATCATACGGACCACCTTTGTGTTGCTATGAAGCCTTTCTACACTGACGATTTCAAGCGCTTGAAAGGACATTTCAAGGGCCTCTTCAGCCGCATCCACATAAGGTTGGGTAGATGGTCTACTGATCAAGATGTCATCTTCGACTTGAACTATGACCAGTTTGTTATCTACTATAAATTTGACTTTTTGGTGGAGCGTCAAAGGTACTACCTTAACGTCATGAATCCAAGATCTGCCAAGGAGACAACTGTATGTTGGAGTAATATCCATCACATGGAAATCAATGTTGAAGATAGTGGGACCGATTTGGATTGGCAGAGTGATCTCTCCCACTACTTCTCATTTGGATCCGTCGAAGGCTCGGACAATAGTACTGTTTGAGCGCATGTGGGTTCCTTGAACTGTTAACTTGTCGAGTGTGCACTTGGGCATCACATTCAAGGATGACCCGTTATCTATAAGAACTTTGGTAATGAGATATTCCTTGCACTTGATAGAGATATGTAAGGGCTTGTTATGGCTTGACCCTTCAAGAGGGAGTTCTTCATCTGTGAAGGCGGAGTGGTCATTGGTTGTAATGTAACCGATGATCCTCTCAACCTTTTCTTGGGATATTGTATGTGGTACATGTGCTTCGCTCAAAATCTTCATCAGAGTGTTTCGATGTGATTTCAAACTCATCATTAGTGATAACAAAGTTATATTTGCAGGTGTGCGATTGAGTTGGTCAATGATGGAATACTCAATTTGTCTTATAAACTAGAGTAGCTCATAAGTCTCCTCCTTGGATTCTTCATTCTTTTCTTCTTCGATCTCTTTATTTTTTTCCTTTATTTTTGGGGGCGTCTTCTTGTGACTCCTTGGGGGAGTAGACTCTTCCGCTTCTTGTCATGCCCCAAATGTCGGCTATGTTGGAGATGTTTTCGTTGGTAGGTGATGATTCCCCATATCTCCACGGTACAACTTTATTTGAATCGTAGAGGAAATGATGGGGCATAAATAATCGCAAGGGCGTCATTGCCCCCTCTTCTTTATTGACCTTGATGACCAGCGGCTGAGGCTTATCAACCCCTCTAGGTGGATCAGCTGTCGGGGAGAGCTTGATCACAAACGGTTTTCTCTTCATCTTTCTGATTGCGAAAGACACATCAGTTAATCTTTCTTTTTATTATCTTATTAATTAGATGAGGAGGATATATGTTAATGAATGCAAATGAATGCAAATAGACAATTGTTGAATAAACAAATTTTATTTATTTGAGAAATTGTACATTCCCCTACACCATGCTGTGAAGCACATTTTGGCAAAAGTGGAAAAGCCTAAAGAAACCCACAGGCAGGCTATGATTTCTATGTAAATCTTCTTCGGCTTCCTGTACGTGAAGAGCTAGTGCTTCTGACTGTTGATGGACTGCCTGACTCATGTTTTCGCTATATCGTCGAGCCTCTTTTATCTTCGCCTCTTAATGAACGACCAAAGTTTGTAGGTTGTTGATTTTCTCAAGGGCTCAATCTCTTTCTTGTACAATTTGGCCATACTGAGCTAGTCCATCTTTCTCTTTGCAACATAGCTCAGCAAGGCTTCTGTTATGTCTTTGAGTGGTCTCCCACCCCTAATGTGCTTCAGTCTGAGTCCTTGCAAGATCTTGTTGCATCACCTTGGTCGTTTGCTCCTATTTTGCGTATTCAGCCTCAAGGTGTGCTAATCTGGCAGTCATTTGTTGGAGTTGACTATCCAGATTGAGCTTTGGAACTTTGGATACTCGGATAATCTCCTCGTTGAAATCATCACATTTGTCCTTGAGGCTCTCTATCTCTTGGTCCTTCTTCTTGCATTGCCTTTGTAGACCTCTATGATGAGGGTATATTCTTGTTCTTTTTCTTCCAGGGTCCTTAACTGGTTTCCCATAATTTCTACCCTCTTGGTCAAGGCTTCGACTTGCGCTTGTAGTTCTTCATTTGCTAATGAGAAGGCAAGCGGGGCGGATGGCTGTGGCACCCCCTATTTCTTCTCCATTCTTCATAGTCATTAGAAACGGAAACTCGAGCTTTGTCGAGCTCTCTATCTCCCATATAGATTGGTTTCTCCCATGTCGTGTGTATGGCGGATGCACCCTCGAAATCACAAGGGTTTCTGATGAAACACAACCCTCCAAGTTCTTCTCGTGATGGCACGGTTTGAGTCCTCATGAGTTGCCTCATAACTATTTTTGGGGAATAGGCTATGCAGCCTCTGAGGCCCATTAGTGGTATGCTTGGGTAATCTCTACATCGGATAAGGATAGGGTCGGGCCGGAACCAAGGGCATGTCCATGAGAAATTATTAGTATTCCCTTATTCCAACTTGACTTTCCATTCCATGGTGTGACAATGGCAGAGAGGGATCTTTGAGAAGCTCCTTAGAGTGTTGGGGAATGTACCCATATGACTTGAGGCATAGAAGTAGGTGATGCCCTAGATATATAATCACTACAAGAAAATCGCATATTTCCGACGAGTTTTTACCGACGAATTTGTAGCCGTCGGAAAATGAGTCATTACCGACGGAAACAATTATTTGCCGACGGATATTTCGTTGATAAATCTATTGGTAAATTAACAATTAATTACAGACGGATATATCTCGTTGGTAAAATTGTATAATAATTATTTAATATATTCTAATAAATTAATTATTCACCTAATTAAAAAATTAAATATTTTTTATTTAATAATTTAATTAAATCATAATTAGATTAATTTATAATAATTTATTAAATTAAATAACTTAAAAAATAAATATTTAATTATATATAAATATACAAATATATAAATAAATATATATATATATATATATATATATATATATATAAATATATAAATATCTAAATATATAAATATATAAAAATATCTAAATATATAAATATATAAATATATAAATATATAAAAATATCTAAATATAAAAATATCTAAATATCTAAATATATAAAAATATATAAATATAAAAATATACAAATATACAAATATATAAATATAAAAATATAAAAATGTATAAATATATAAATATATTGTATTTATATATTTATTTGGATATACATTTATTTGTATATAAATATAATTTATTGTAAACTATAATCGAAAAATTCTGGTAGTTTAGTGGTTGGAGTATCGACCTCGACTCTAAGGTACTGGGTTCGAATCCTATTAGTGACAATCTATTTAATCTAAATTATAATTCAAACTTCTAAAACTATAAAAGAGGGGGAAATAAATAATAAAATATTTACCGACGGATTTTGTCCATCGGTAATTTTGATTTTTCTTGTAGTGAATAATGAAGAACAACATCTAAGTGTTTTTCCTTGCTTTTGATGACGGAATTCTACTAACAACAAGGTGTCGGCAAGAAGTGCGAGTACACAACGAGATTCTTCGAATGTACATCCGAGGCGAAGAAGGCATCCATGGCGGCGTGATCCATGGTATCAGTGTGAAAGGGAAATAAAATGGTCCCAAACACGATCAATGCTAGAGTCTTGTTAAAAGCTGACCAATCTTTCTTATCAGCCAAGAATGATAGGTGGTCTTCTAGCATCGAAATCTTCCACCCCTGAATACTCCCTTTCCCCATTAAGGCCGATTGATGAGGTGGCAGTTGGATGAGGGCAGCGACTCTATCTGCCAAAATACGAGCTCCATTGTTAACATAAACCCCGGCTGACTTGGGCCATCGAATCATGAGCTCGTATTTTTCTAAAGTTGGTACCAAATCCAACTGTGGGAACTCAAAATAGTGTAGACTGGGACTCCAAAAGTGGACCAAGACTCTCACGAAGATGGGGTTAACGCAAACTTTTAAAAGGTCGAGGATCCTTCCATAAGAATTTTCAAAATCGGAGTGGACCTAAGGTGGCATCAAAGTGCACAACTGACCTCTCAACACGGTAAAGGGGGACATCCACTTTCTTCAACTGTCTATTACGAGATCCCTCCATTGTCTAAAAGAAAACAATACATGTTCATGAGTATGATGCTTTGATGTATGCATACGAAGGTGTTTATTATCATGTTTTATTTTCTGATATGATGCATGATAGTGTTTAGATGCTTTGTATTTTTTTTTTTTTTTTTTGGTTTTTCAAAAGAAAGGAAACTACCAATATGAATGTTTATGGGTTTGATGTTATCACCATGAAAAAGGTCCCATTTTCCTTTTTCTTATTATATTTTTTTTATAATAACTTTTTATCCCTTCTGTCGGTCTACGTGGCTACTTAACTTACAAAGAACCTGAAACCAGGCTAGCTAAAATGTAGAATGTCCAGGATAAAGGTGTTTATAAAAGGATTTTTGAAATTATTTTTGTTTATTTTTGCTGTTGTATGATTATGTAATGCGACAAGCAAATGTAACAAACAAATGCACATATAATTCACTCATCCGCGAACAGAGCGATGTCGTTTAATTATGAGGTAGGGGTATCCTGCAGAAAGGTGCGTATTCAAGGTGGTTCTAATTATCCTCACCAAAGTCAGGCCCCCAAGGTGCCCCCATTATAGGATTCTCACTCTCTCAGCCCTCAGACCATGCATGGCACTAGGACCTTGTCAGTCTTTAAGCCAAAAGAGGAAATTTATCACCTTGAGTGGTGGTTTCCGACAACGACCTGCTGACAACACATGTTATTTCCACGGTCGGCCATACCTGCCACTCACTCCCTAAGGTTTTCCACTCATGCCCCCAGGTATAGAGGGACAGTTGTGTGCAAAGGTTTGTGTACAGTTGATATTTCAAACAAGTGCATAAAATAAACAGACAAAAGTTATTAAAGTCAAACAGTAAAACATGTTATCAAGGCAAGGAAGGGTAAAAGTATAAATTCAAGTTTTTATTTATTAAACTAGTTCATCACTAAATGGGATCAACTCTCTAGTGTAGACCCCAAATCTTGCCCGGCCTCACAATAAAGATCATAAGACCTCCTTTTCAAAGATGGATAAAGCCTAAGAAGCCACTAGGAGAGACTATTAGGCCCCATACTAGGATAGGAGGGATTTTTGGCACAAAAATAAGAATTTTCGCCTTTTGGGGTTGAGACCGCCTTCTCGTATCTGAGACCGCCGTCTTGCCATTCCTGCAAGGCGAGACCTCCGTCTCGCCATTGTCAGACGAGACCGTCGTCTCGACCTGACAGGCGCGAATTCCTATAAATAGGGCCTCCATTCCCCTCATTTCACACAGCTTTCTCACTCTCTCTCTAGTCACATCACTAGATTCTCTCTCTAGAACCCCTCCGAAGCATTTCCGGAGTTTCTGAGTGTTTCTAAGAGTGTTTTTTTAGCGTTTCGAGAGGTTTCTGACGCTATAGAGAGTGAAGGGCTGCTGCAAAGCACCCTAATTTGCAAAAGATTAATCGAAAGCTTGCTCCGGAGGTTTCTACTTTCTCCCTCTATCTTTTACTGCTTTATTTAAATTATGCAATAGATACTAGGGTCATGTAGTCGTAATTTTAAATTCCGCAAATAAAAGGGTAAAAGCGTCTTTTTTCGGTTTAATCATCTAAATAGCTGGCCCATCATAGGGAACCCAAAAGGGGCGTCGTAAAGGAACTAACACTTCCTTTACACGTAACTAACTCCCTTACCCAACTCTGGTTCTAACGACCAAAGTTGGTTTTTCGAAAACCAACGCCTTTTAACTCCTTTTTCGATGTTTCCGGTAAAAACATCGGTGGTGACTCCAGAGAACCCTTCAAAACTAGCTTTTGGATTAGCCCGGTTATCGGACAATCCAAGAGCACCCTTTCGAAAACCTCGCCCCTAGGTTCAGCCCGGTTATCGGACAACCTAAAGGCGTTGTAACCACACCAATAAAAACGCGAAAATTGGAAAGTCGAAAACCATTGCGTCGCTCTGACCGCCTCATTTTGACGGCGACGACAGATGGCGTTTCGCTGGGGAAACCTAGAGAGTTGATCCCATTTAGTGATGGGCCAGCTTAAAAATAAATAAACCAAGAAAATAACGTTTTTACCCTACCTTGTATTATAACATGTTTTATTGCTTGGCTTTAATAACTATTGTTTGTTTATACTTGCGTAATTGTTTGAAATACAAACTGTACACAAACCCTTGCACACAACAGTTCCCTCTATACCCGAGGGCAAGTGAGAAATCCATAGGGAGTGGGTGGCAGGTACGGTTTGCCGTAGTGATGGCCTTGTGCCCACCGGTGTGATCGGAAACCACCACTCAAGGTGATAACCTTCCTCTTTTGGCACAAAGACTGACTATGGCCTTAGTGCTAAGCATGGTCGGAAGGCTGGAGAGTGGGGACCCTATAATGGGGGCACCTTGGGGGCCTTAGCCTTGGTGAGAACAGTTAGAACCTACCTTCGCCAAATCACTTTTCTGCAGGAAAACCCTACCTCGTGATTAAAACGACTTCTCGCCAGTTCGTGGATGATCGAATTGTGTGTGCATATGTTTGTTGCATTTGGTTGTTGCATAGCATAACCAAACAACAGAAAGAAAAATCACAAAAATATTTTTGCAATAAACACCCTTATCTCGGACAGTCTGCCTTTTAGCTAGCCTGGTTTCAGGTTCTTTGTAAGCTAAGTAGCCACGCAGTTCCGACAGAAGAGATAAGGGACGCTAAATATTCTTTCGCATAAAACCATTTTTTATCTCAGATAGTATGCCTTTTAGCTAGCCTGGTTTCAGGTTCTTTGTAAGCTAAGTAGCCACGCAGTTTCGATAGAAGAGATAAAAGGCTATAAAATAAAATGATAAAAATCCAAAATAAATAAAATGATAATAATAATAATGAATAAAATAATTTTGACAAAGTCGTATCATTCATATCACATCATGTCATAAGAGAAAAAAAACAAGAGAGAAAATAAATGCATAAGGAAAGTATGCATACGCATCATTTTAATAAAACCCTAAAAAATGGGTCTTAGAAGCGTTTTTTGGGAAAATTACTGGGCAAAATCCCGTACAGGAATTTGCAACTTGATTCTTCACCTTTTTCTCTTCGTTTTGATATGCTGTGCATACAAATCGGACATCTCAGTCAAAAGTTATGCCACTTTGAACATCTACCGCCCGTTTGTACTAGTGCATGCATAAATACATTCATTCTAGAAGCACTAGATATCCCTAAGACAATGGCGAAAGAGGCCCCGAGCATATTTGTGACCTTCGCGACAAGGAAGGGACAAGTGTACTAAGGTGTGATGGTGACCCCCATTATACTTGTCAAATCTGTGATGGGGGAGGAACCATTACATCAAGGTGGGTATGATACCCCACAAAGCGTAAGCTTTGGAGAGGATACCTAAGTCATTGTCTTAAGGAATATCCATCTCATAAATCATTCATTTTAAACAATAAAAATCTTTTTGCATTCTAGAAGGCGACTAGTATTCTTCATGCCCTCATCCGCATAAAAAAAAACACACAAAATCCCAAACACTATCATACATCATGTTAGAAAAAAAAACAAGATAATGTTTAGGAAAAAATAAACACTTGCATACATGCATCCACCAAACTTCATCCTCATAATATGCATCTAATAATAGACAATCGAAGAAGTGGAAATTCCTCAATACCATGAAAAGAGGATTAGGGCATTCGCATGCCATGCACGGGAAGTCAAAAAGAAATTCTAACCTGTCCATGGGTTCATTTAGGCTTCTCCACTTAGAAAAAAAAATGTACTTCGAAACATTGCATTGAGGAATGTACACTGTCTGGATGAAATAAATCAAATTGTTTGTTTTCATCATCTCTTCAATCGTCTATTGCATTCATAAATTGCATTCACAAATTGCATTCATTCTCACTTTAATAAAAATAAGATAATAAAAAGAAAGGATTAGTCGATGTGCTTTCTACAAATCGAAGTAAGATGAAGAGCAAACTTTTCATCGTCAAGTTCCCTCTAACGGTTGATCCGCCTAAGGAGGATAATAAGCCTCAACCGTTGGTCATCAAAGTAAATAAAGGAGAGGGGGCAAGGATGTCGTTACATTTGTTCACCCCATACATCAAATAAGGCTGCACCATGGAGATACACAGAAACATCATCCATCAATGAAGATATCTCCAGCATAGCCGGTATCGGGGGCAGGATTAGAAATGAAAGAATCTATTCCCCCAAGGAGCTGTAAGATGACGCTCCTACAAATAAAGAAAAAATAAAAAGACCGAAGAAAAACATAATCCAAAGAGGAAACTGAGTAGACTTTGGATTCACGACGCTAAGGCAGTTCTCTCAATGCTCCGCCAAAGAGACAAACTCACGGTAGGCGACAAGCTGGTCACGGTTCGAGCTAAAAATGACATTCGGATCAGCAAGTCATTTGCCCTACCTTGAATGGATGCGACTGAAAAGGACCTTTGAAATATCTTTTGCCAATATGAAAAGACTTCCCCAACAATATGAAGGTGACCCACATGATGAGGAAATATGGATGCCACCCAAACCAAGGGCTCATTAGAAACTCTCAAGGAATAAGGAAGCCACCAGATTTTAAAGACAATCCTGGCCTAGGGCATGACCCTACAAAGGATGAAGCTACATGGAGAAAAGGGAAGTCTCACCTCTGCACCTTGAATCATATTTTCCCAAATAGAGGGGTTCAAGCGTCAAAAGCGACTTTAGTCATTAGGTGTTCTCCTTCTGATTCTTAGGGTTTGTAAATCCAATAACTATTAGAGATTACTCCTCGGGGCTAGCCCGACCCCCAAGCATTTTAGGGCACATATTTCCCTATTAATTACAAAGAATGTCATTCTTACTATCTGTTTCTCTTCTTGTTATTCATATCTAAACCTCATTAATAACCATGTTTAAGCAAACGTTTTCAAAACACGTCAAAGTAATCAAATTGCGCCATTGACCAAAATAAAAGTCAAATCCATCACCACTGATTGACTAGAAGCACAAAATAAAGTTTTACCTCATCATAAGTAAAGTCGTGTTTCGCCAATGTTGTGCAAAAAGAAAACAAAAATCAAAGGAAGCCCATAGAAGCTAAAGGCCAAAAAAAAAAGACAAGGTACCCGGTAGGAAACCCATTAAGGGGGCTACGCAAAAGTTAGGGTAAACCCGCTAGGAAACCCGAACAACCATAAAGGGTAGCCTAGGCAAAAGTTAGGGTTACAAAATAAAGTCCGCTAGGTTTCCCAAAGCAAGAAAAATGAAACCTAGACAAAAGTTAGGACATAGCACAACATCCTAGGCTGAAAACCCAAAGGGTAGACTAGGGAAGTCAATCAGTCATAGCAAGCATCATACAATAAGACGTCATTCCATAAACGAAATGTTTGCCTAAACTAGCCTAAACACTCTAACCAACCTTGGCTAGTCGTGCTTACAAAAACCATTTTTGTCAAAATAAAACAATTCTAAAACACAAGCCTTTGAATTAAATATCCTCTTCCTTCTCTTCTCTTGACCCTTACCACTACGACATTCTAGTAATTAGTAGGGAAATGTGGAGATAATGATCAATAGGAGGATTGACACCCCCAAGGAAAGGGAGGGGCGCACTGACATGGCAAGTCGCTCTGCAATCAACACAATCATTCTTCGGTCACGACAAAGTCAAGACGGCGAAATCGGTACAGCCTATTCTGTCAACGAAAGCACATAACGTCAAAAGCTCATCAAAAATAAAAACACATTTGATTAATCCTTTTGAAATATTAATTGAAATAGAATTGTACGATGCATATCGCGAACATTGCATGCATATGATAGGCTCCAATCTCTCAAAAAAAGAAGAGAAAGAAAAAATGACAATAATAAAAAAAAAATAATGCATGCTAGGAGATTCTTAGGCAAAAGTTAGGGTAGCCCGCTAGATCGAAAACCCGCAAAGGGCGGTCTAGGCAAAAGTTAGTGCATTCATAAAAAATGAAAAAGCCCGCTAAGATATCCTAGGCAAAAATTAAGGCAGCCCGCTAGACCGAAAACCCCAAAAAAGGCGGTCTAGGCAAAAGTTAGGGCTAAACTAAAAAATGAATAAAAGAGAGGGGCCCTTCATCATAATCATAAAAAGTCCAGCAGGAGAATGCCAGTCACTTTTCCAGATGCATCAATCAAAAAGAATAGATTGCATTTAGGGCATTCAACAAGTAGTCGCACAAAACGACTTTGTTCAAGATAAAAAATGAAAGAAATAAAAATTACTTCAGACAAATAACAAAAAACGAAAAGCATTCATACATATAAGGAGACTAGCTCCATGTTTGTGATTGAAAACAGGATCATTGAGACTGAGTTTCCAAATAATGCCCCGAAGAAAATGGAGCAAGTCGTCAATCAAGCGACTCAGCAGAATAAGAGCTTCTGAAAATCAAGAGCTCCAGCTACCATCCTTCTACCCAGAAAAGAAGGCATAAGAAAGTAATAAGTCTCCTCCACACTCCCCAATGGAGAATAAAGGCTTCAAGATCCCATCATCATCAACAGTCAAAAGAGTCCAAACCATCAAGGGCTCAACAAAAAGAAAGAAGAGAAAAGAAAACCCTTCATCTCCAGCAGATGACAAAAAAGGGCCGCAACAGAAAAGGCCGAATAAAAATCCTCAAGTGGATCTCCTAAAAAGTCTACAAAAAGAAATAAGAGATTCTCATAAGAGCTTTACAAGTTTAGCTCTCATCAACATCAATCAAGGAGTCAAGACTCCATCCCTAGAAAAGAAAAATCAGATCCCCAGGAAGTCAACTAAGTCCTTGGTGGATCACCAAAGAAAGAAAACTTCCTCACTAGCGGACCCCTCAAAAAGAAGGGAAAAAGCCAGCATAATAAAAAGAAACTAAAAAACAAAAAGGCTTACGCATTATCCCCATAAAAAAGCCAGATTTCAAAATCGCGATAAAAAAGAGATAAATCACGAAAAAAGGCGAAATCAATCCTAACTTTTAGGCAATCAATAAAATCCCTAAGTGGGTCACCTCAGGAAAGGGAAAATCAACGAAAAAGAAGGAATCAGAATGCCCAACAAGAGTATCGGCAAAGCCATCTCATACCAACAACATCCAACAAGGAATCAAAACTCCATTCCCTCAGGGGGGAAATCAAAATTAGATCCCTGGGAAGGCAATCAATTCCCCGGTGGACCACCAAAAAGAGAAAGATAATCTACATATCAGCCTAGTCAGAGGCAAAACAAATGCAGCCAAACGTCTTCACTTCCAATGAAGCATCTGCCTACTCAGAGGCATTACCAGAAACTCAATGGATATCCGCCTACTCAAGAGGCGTCACCAAGATCAACAAATCCCCAGAGGATTCCTACATACATAAGAGGCACTCATAAAAAAAAAAAAAAAAAAATCCCCGACGACCAGCGAAGTCGGCTAACCACCATCAAAAAGCAAAAACAAAGAATCCCCAGCAACCAACAGGCTGGATGAACACCAACAAAATCCCCGGCGTAGACCCGACGACAATATCTCCAAAGAAGACCAACAAAAAGTATATCTCAACGCTCGGCGCATGGGCCACCTGAACAGTAAGCCGCCACTACCACCAGTCCTACACAGCGGACTGTACCAGTCTGATGGGGGGTTCATCCCCATCAAGTTCGACACATAGCGGACTGCAACTACCAGCCTGATGGGGGGTTTATACCCATCAACCGAAGGATCGGCTACCATTAGAAGGAGTATCCTGAGGTTCTACCACGTGTCCACCGAAGGGATCGGCTACCGTCAGAAGGAGTATCCCGGAACTGCACAAACACAAATTTTCCCAGAAGATCAACCGCCGCAAGACGGAACATCCGAAGGGTAACCGGGCAAGAGGGTCAACTCCTTTACCTTCCTGTCAATCTGTCTGGCACAAAAGGCCAACAGCCAACTAGTCAGGTAAAGGGGGGGCAGATGTAGACCCCAAATCTTGCCCGGCCTCACAATAAAGATCAGAAGACCTCCTTTTCAAAGATGGATAAAGCCTAAGAAGCCACTAGGAGAGACTATTAGGCCCCATACTAGGATAGGAGGGATTTTTGGCACAAAAATAAGATTTTTCGCCTTTTGGGATTGAGACCGCCTTCTCGTATCCGAGACCGCCGTCTCACCTTGCGCAAGTGGCGAGACCGCCGTCTCGCTTGGCGAGGCTGCCGTCTCGACCTTGTCAGACGAGACCGCCGTCTCGACCTGACAGGCGCGAATTCCTATTAATAGGGCCTCCATTCCCCTCATTTCACACAGCTTTCTCACTCTCTCTCTAGTCACATCACTATATTCTCTCTCTAGAACCCCTCTGAAGCATTTCCGGAGTTTCTGAGTGTTTCTAAGAGTGTTTTTTTAGCATTTCGAGAGGTTTCCGACGCTGTAGAGAGTAAAGGGCTGCCACAAAGCACCCTAATTTGCAAAAGATTAATAGAAAGCTTGCTCCGGAGGTTTCTACTTTCTCCCTCTATCTTTTACTGCTTTATTTAAATTATGCAATAGATACTAGGGCCATGTAGTCGTAATTTTAAATTTCACAAATAAAAGGGTAAAAGCGTCTTTTTCTGGTTTAATCATCTAAATAGCTAGCCCATCATAGGGAACCCAAAAGGGGCGTCATAAAGGAACTAACACTTCCTTTACACGTAACTAACTCCCTTACCCAACTCTGGTTCTAACGACCAAAGTTGGTTTTTCGAAAACCAACGCCTTTTAACTCCTTTTTCGATGTTTCCGGTAAAAACATCGGTGGCCACTCCAGAGAACCCTTCAAAACTAGCTCTTGGATTATCCCGGTTATCGGACAATCCAAGAGCACCCTTTCGAAAACCTCGCCCCTAGGTTCAGCCCGGTTATCGGACAACCTAAAGGCGTTGTAACCACACCAATAAAAACGCGAAAATTGGAAAGTCGGAAACCATCGCGTCGCTCCGACCGCCTCGTTTTGACGGCGACGACATCTAGCTTCCCCAGTGGAGTCGCCATCTGTCGCCATCGTCGAAAAGAGGCGGTTGGAGCGACGCGATGGTTTTGATGACTCGCGTTTGTTTAAAAATGTGGGCATCGCTCTTAGTATGTTCAATAACCAAGCTACCCTAAGAGCGAGGTTTTCGTAAGTGGGTTCTGGAGTTTCCACCAATATTTTAACCAAAAACATTGGAAAAGGAAAGAAAGAAGGCAGTGGTTTAAGAAAAAAATCAACTTTGGCCATTATAACCAGAGCTAGGTAAGGGAGTTAGTTACGTGTGGGGAAGGTATTAACACCCCTCGATGCCCCTTTCGGGTTCCCTATGATGGACTATTATTTTTAAAATAAAGACATTAAAATCATGCTCTTACCCTTATTTATTCATTGCAGAATTTAAATGACTAACTACATGGCCCTAATAACTAATGCATACAAAGAAAGCAATTATTGAAATCAATAAAGGAGAAGGAATGTAAAAGAAACCTCTGAAGCAAGCTTTTATGTATTTGGAACAAAAGGATGCTTTTTGGCAATCCCACACTCTACATAGGCCCTCCGCTCTTGAATAAGAACTACTGAGAAACCTCAAAATCAGACCTTCGGGAGTCAGAGAGTCAAGTGTACAAAGTATAGGGGTGAAAGCTTATAAATTCTATGTGAGATTGTGTGAAATTCCTCCCCTGAAATGAGAAATGGAGGCTTTATTTATAGGAATTTGCACCAGTCAGTCTCGGACGGCTATCTCGACCTTTGTCAGGCGAGACAACTATCTCATGCTTCTGGGCAAAATTCTCTTATTTTATGTACATAAAGCCTTCATATTCTATCATGGAGCCTAGTAAGCATGCCTAGGGACCCTTTGGAGCCTTGTCCATTGAACGAAGGACTTTTGATCTTTATTGTAAGATCGGGCAAGATTTGGGGTCTACACTTGGAATGAATTATTCTTGATGTTTGGGATATGATTGGAAAATATATCTTGAAACCCTAGATCAGGTAAGAATATTTGCTATGTTAATTACCAGGAATAGAATGAATGTATCAAGTGCTTAACACCCTAAACCTAATGCTGAAAAATCTCGTAACTGTGTGAGGAATCGACTTTTATCAGGTTTTCTTATGAATTTCACATGCGAAGAATCAAAGTGAATGGTTTGAGTAGGTGGTACCAACATTGATAGGTTAATTGATGTTCTTAATTTAACCTAGCCATTATGCAAAAGAGGTAAAAGGAAGGAAGTCAATCCTAAATTATTTTATTTGATATTTTCTAAACGCACTTTACTGTCAAGGAAGACAAGCAAATTTCCCTAATGCTAACAATTATCAAAATAATTTTTCACAAGGATGGAGAGGGAATCAGAATCAGAATTTTGGGTGGAAGCAAGGTGCTGGTACATCTAATAGAAAACCTCCAAATCAGCAATAGTCATATCAGCAACCTCCATTTCAACAACAACAACAATAATATTATCCTCCATTACATGAGAGAACAACCAAATTGGAGGACACTTTAGAAAAAATCATGCAAGCTACTTTGTCTAGTCAGAAAAATACTGATGCTTCTTCATTAAGAAATTTAGAGACCCAGATGGGCCAATTGGCTAAACAGCTATTTGAGCAGCAAGAAGAACAATTTTTAGCTAACACACAAACTAATCCAAAGGATCATTGTAAGTCAAAAACTACAAGGAGTTGTAAGGTCATAGGAAAAGGGATTGGTGACAACCTGACTGTAGAGAAGGAAGTCTTATAAGAAAAAGAGGATAAAGAGAAAAAAAATTAAGTGTGAAGGAGAGGAAGAGAAAAATAAAAGTGAGAGTTTAGAAAAAGAAAAAAATACTAAAAAAGAAGAAGAGAAAAAATAAAAACAGTGAAAAAAAGAGGGAGAAAGTTGAGAATCAAATACCTCAACTAAAGGATTTACCATATCCTCATCATCCTTCCAAGAAAGACAGTTTGCAAGATTCATGGATATTTTCAAGCAATTACAAATTAATATTCCATTTGTAGAAGCTATGGAGCAGATGCTAACTTATGCAAAATTCATGAAATAGTTGTTAACTAAGAAAAGAAGATTTACTGCAGAAACAATGGAGTTAGAAGCAGGATGCAACGCTATATTCCAGAAATCATTACCTAAAAAGTCCAAGGATCCTAGTAGTTTTACTATACCAGTCACAATTGGAACATTGCAAGTATGTAAGACATTACTTGATTTGGGTTCCAGCATAAATCTAATGTCTTTGTCTATGCTTAAAAGAATAGGAGACATGGAAGTAAAACCTATAAGAATGACACTTCAGCTAAAATTCCCTTATGGTGTAGCGGAGGACGTTTTGGTCAGAGTTGATAAATTTATGTTCCCAGTCGCTTGTACAGAATTTCCGACTATCCCCACAAACCAACACGAGACTTTTCAGTGTGTTTTGTCCTCACTCACACTTTCTGAGAACTTCCCAGAAGGTCACGCTTAATTATGGAGTTCTTATGTGATAGGCCACCGAAAAGTAAATGCATTTTGTTAGTATAGGTAGTACCAATCAATTCTCTTAAGCTATCGTTCAACTGTATAGTATCATACCTATACAGCCTCTGGATCCCTTTGCTTCAGGTGTGTTTCAGTTCATTCATATGACACCCTAAACCCCGCCCTCGTCAACGCCTGGGATGTCACATGCCCACCTTCGAGTGTACGGAATTGCTGACTATCCCCACAAACCAAACCAACATGAGACTTTTCAGTGTGTTTTGTCCTCACTCACACACTTTTTGAGAACTTCCCAGAAGGTCACCCATCCCACAATTTCTCCAAGTCAAGTACGCTTAACTATAGAGTTCTTATGTGTTAGGCTACCAAAAAGTAAATGCATTTTGTTAGTATAGGTAGTACCAATCAATTCTCTTAAGCTATCTTTCAATTGTATAGTCTCATACCTATACAGCCTTTGGATCCCTCTGCTTCAGGTGTGTTTCAGTTCATTCATATGACCCTTCCGCTAGAAGTCTACCAGGAGCCACTCATTGTCCATGCCTCACTGCACAGGCGATCACTCCCCGCCCTCGTTAGCGCCCGGGATGTCACAGATGGATATGGAGGAAGATAATGAAGTTCCTCTTATACTGGGAAAACCTTTCATGAAGACTGCTAAAGTCATTATTAATGTAGATGATGGCAAATTAAAGGTCAGAGTAGAAGATGAGGAAGTTAATTTTAATGTATTTGAAGTAATGTGACATCCCAAAGATAAACAACATTGTCTTAGGATGGATATGGTAGATGATATTTTTCAAGCAACAAGAAAGCAACTAACCAAAGCAAGCCCGTTAGAAAAAGCCTTGATAGGTGTTGGTGATGAATTTGATGAAAAAGATGAAAAAGAAGTTGAGAAATAAATATCTGAAACATCTTGATTCAACACAAGAGGTTTCTTCAAAAGAAATACGATATGAGAAATTGTAACAAGAATATGAAACTGAGAGTCAAAAGCTGGAGTTAAAGGTACTACCTCCTCACTTAAAATAATTTTTTCTTGAAGATGGAGGTAACAAACCAGTGGTGATTAGCAATGCGTTAACAAATTCTAAAGAAGAAAAGTTGATCTCAGTTCTTAAAGATAATGAGGAGGCCATAAGGTGGACCTTATCTGATCTCAAAGGAATCAGTCCATCTTATTGCATGCATAAGATTCACATAGAGAATGATTTCAAGCCTGTTGCACAACCTCAAAGACATCTTAATCCAACCATGAAAGAGGTGGTAAAGAAAGAAGTACTGAAATTGTTGGATGTTGGTATGATCTATCCTATCTCAGACAATGCTTGGGTTAGCCCAGTTCAGGTAGTCCCGAAAAAAGGAGGTATGACTGTAATTTATAATGATAAAAATGAATTAATACCTACTAGGACTGTCACAGGTTGGAGAATGTGTATAAATTATAGGAAATTGAATCAGGCAACTAAAAATATCATTTTCCTTTACCTTTCATGGATCAAATATTAGAAAGGTTAGCAGGACAAGCTTTTTATTATTTTCTGGATGGTTATTCAGGGTATAATCAAATAGCAGTAGATCTAGAAGATCAAGAAAAAAAAATTTACTTGTCCTTTTGGTGTGTTTGCTTACAGGAAAATGTCATTCGGATTGTGCAATGCCCCAACAACCTTTGAAAGATGCATGCTAGCAATCTTCTTAGATCTGGTGGAACAATGCATATAAGTTTTCATGGATGATTTCTCAGTATTTGGTGCATCATTTGACCATTGCTTGAGACACCTGAATATCGTACTAAAGCGGTATGTTGATACCAATTTGGTTTTAAATTGGGAGAAATGTCATTTTATGGTAACTGAAGGTGTGGTGTTAGGCCATAAAGATTTCTGCAAGAGGTATTGAAGTTGATAAAACAAAAGTAGAGATCATTGAAAAACTACCGCCACCAACAAATGTGAAGGGTATCAGAAGTTTTCTAGGACATGTTGGGTTCTATAGAAGATTTATCAAAGAATTTTCAAAGATTGCCAAGCCACTCAACAATTTTCTCAATAAGGATACTCCTTTTAATTTTAATGCTGAATGTTTGCACGTTTTTGTACAGTTGAAACAAAAATTGATTTCTGCTCCTATAATAATTGCTCCTGATTGGAATTTAGATGTTGAATTAATGTGTGATGCTAGTGATTATGCCAGAGGAGTAGTATTAGGCCAAAGAAAGTCTAAATTTTTTCATGCTATATATTATGCTAGCAAAGTTCTTAATGAAGCTCAAATTAATTATGCAACAACTGAAAAGAAATTATTAGCTATAGTATATGCATTTGAGAAATTTTGAGCATATTTGATTGGTTCATCTGTTACTATTTATACTGATCATGCAGCAATTAAATATCTGTTAGCCAAATCTGATTCTAAACCCAGATTAATCAGATGGATTCTATTGTTGCAGGAATTCAATGTGGTCATCAAGGACAAAAAGGGAAGTGAAAACCTTGTAGCGGATCATCTATCTAGATTAGTGAATACTGAAGTGACTAACAACCAATTAGAAGTGTAGGAGGAGTTTCCTGATGAAAAATTGATGATGGTGCAAGAGAGGTCATGGTTTGCTGACATGGAAAATTTCAAAGCTACAAGGGTTGTTCCAGAATATTTTAATTGGCATCAAAGAAATAAGTTTTTTAAAGATGCGTATTATTTTGTATGGGATGATCCCTATCTTTTCAAAATAGGGAGTGATAACTTGTTAAGAAGATGTGTAACAAATGAAGAAGCCAGAAGCATTCTCTGGCATTGTCGTAGTTCTCCTTATGGTGGACATTTTAATGGAGTGAGGACTGCTGCAAAGGTCCTCCAATATGGTTTTTCCTGGCCTACCTTATTTAAGGATACTCACAACTATGTTTAACAATGTAATAATTGTCAGAGAACAGGGGGAATCTCAAGAAGACATGAAATGCCCCTGAATATCATGCTGGAAGTTGAGATATTTGACTGCTGGGGAATTGATTTTGTTGGTCCTTTTCCATCCTGTAGACCCCTAATCTTGCCCGGTCTCACAATAAAGATCAGAAGACCTCCTTTCCGAAGATGGACGAAGCCTAAGAAGCCACTAGGAGAGACTATTAGGCCTCATAATAGGATAGGAGGGATTTTTGGCACAAAAATAAGGATTTTCGCCTTTGAGGGTCGAGATCGCCGTCTAGGATTCGAGACCGCCGTCTCGCCATTCCTGCAAGGCGAGACGGCCGTCTCGACCTGACAGGCACGAATCCCTATAAATAGGGCCTCCCTTCCCCTCATTTCACACACCTCTCTCATTCTCTCTCTAGTCACATCACTAGATTCTCTCTCTAGAATCCCTCCGACGCATTTCCGGAGCTTCTGAGTGTCTTTAGAGGTTTTTTTATCGTTTCGAGAGGTTCCGGCGCTGTACAAGAGTGAAGGGTTGCCAAAAAGCACCCTAATTTGCAAAAGTTAATAGAAAAGCTTGCTTCGAAGGTTTCTACTCTCTCTCTCTATCTTTTACTGCCTCATTTTAAATTACGTAATAGACATTAGGGCCATGTAGTCATAAATTTAAATTCCGCAAAATAAAAGGGTAAAAGCGTATTTTCATCAGGTTTAATTATTTTAAAATAGCTGGCCTATCATAGGGAACCCGAAAGGGGCGTCGTAAGGGAACTAACACTTCCCTTACACGTAACTAACTCCCTTACCCAACTCTGGTTCTAACGACCAAAGTTGGTTTTTCAAACCAACGCCTTTTAACTCCTTTTCTGATGTTTCCGGTAAAAACATCGGTGGCGACTCCAGAGAACCCTTCAAAACTAGCTCTTGGATTAGCCCGGTTATCGGAAAATCCAAGAGCACCCTTTCGAAAACCTCGCCCCTAGGTTCAGCCCGGTTATCGAACAACCTAAAGGCGTTGTAACCACCAATAAAAACGCAAAAAATGGAAAGTCGAAACCATCGCGTCGCTCCGACCACCTCGTTTTGACGGCGGCGACACATCCTCATTTTCTAATGAGTACATCTTAGTAGCAATTGATTATGTGTCTAAGTGGATGGAAGCAGTGGCAACCATAAAAGCAGATGCCAAAACTATAACAAAGTTCTTAAAGAGGAATATCTTCTGCAGATTTGGCACTCCCAGAGTTTTAATAAGTGATGGAGGTTCACATTTCTGTAATGATCAACTTCAAAAATGTTTGGAGCACTATGGAGTTAGGCATAAAGTTGCATCGCCTTATCATCCACAAACAAATGGCCAAGCAGAATTTTCAAATAGAGAGATCAAAAGAATCTTATAGAAGACTATTTCCGCCTCAAGGAAAGATTGGTCAATGAAGTTGGATGATGCACTTTGGACTTACAAGACAACATACAAATCTCCCACTGGGCTCTCTCCCTTTCAACATGTGTATGGCAAGGCATGTCATCTCCTAGTAGAAATGGAGCACAAAGCTTATTGGGCTTTAAAGTTCCTAAATTTTGATCCTAAAGCTTCGGCAGAGAAAAGAAGAAACCGGATGAATGAATTAGAAGAAATCAGACTCAATGCATATGAATCATCTAAGTTGTACAAGGAGAAAGTCAAGGCATATCATGACAAGAAAATCTTGAAACGAGAATTTCATCCAGGTCAATTTGTGTTGCTGTTCAACTCAAGGTTAAGGCTTTTCCCTAGGAAGTTAAAGTCTAAATGGTGAGGGTCATTCTTTATAAGAAGGGTTAAGCCTTACGGTGCTGTGGAATTGGAAGATCCAAAAACAGGAAGAACATGGGCAGTTAATGGGCAAAGAATCAAAGCTTATCTGGGAGGTGAAATTGAAAAACTCACCTTGATTACTCACCTGCATGAGCCATAAAGCAAAGAGGTGTCAAGCTAATGACGTTAAACAAGCGCTCTTGGGAGGCAACCTAGTGTTTTGAATTTGTTTTTCTTTTTGCAGTTTAAGTTTTTTGTGCATTTTTCTTCCTTAGGTTCTTTCTTTGATGTGATTGCATGTTAGCGAGACTTGAAAATGATAAAGACAATTTTTTCTATAGTGAAAGTATATAACTCAAAGCCAAATAGCCAAACCCTGCATTAATTATAGGAAATCCATTTGAACCCCATTTGAGCCAAAAACAAGATTGTTTCTTGAAACAAAACCCCTGAGCCTAAACAATGTTTATCCACCTTTTATATTTGAGAAATGGAATGATTGTGAATGTTATTGTTTTTCCTATGGGTATTGTTATTCTTAAAAAAAAGAGTAAGAGAGAAGGTTGAGTAAAGCAAAAAGGAAAAGAAAAGCATAAATATTGTGGCTAAGCCGAAATGATAAATGCAAAGCATGAGGAAATGGAAAGGAAATTCAAAGTGGTATGAATGATAACTGGTGAGATTGTTAACTCACTATCATTATATTGAAGCAAAAACATGAAGTTTGAGACGTGATTTGAGGAAATGTTAAACAAGAATCATTCATATAATTTCAATTTCTCAGATACTTTTGTTCATCTCAGAAAAACCAATGAATTCCTTCTTAGCCCAGTCCCATTACAAGCCTTAAAAGACCTTTTGATTTAAGTCTTGCTTCACAAATGTTGATTGCTTGAAGATGATTATCAATATTGGAATATCTAAATGAAGTGATTGAATGAGATAAACACTTACCCGTGAGCGTTAGAGATGATTATATATCATTCTATTCGAGAGATCAGGCTTCTCTGAGGATAGTTGATGACTAATTATTCTTTGTTAGTTTCTATAACTTTAATGCTTATATATCTTATTTTCATTTGGAGTTGTGAGCATCGCATTTGGAAGAAAAGTATTTTTATGTTGTGGTTCTGGAAGAGAAAGTGATAATAGGTGATGATTTTGTTTTAGAAAAATTACTTTGCTTGGGGACAAGCAAGATTCTAGGTTGGGGGGAGTTGTTAAGTGGTAAAAGTTGATATAATTATACTTTTAATTGTTATGAAATCACTTAACTTATGTCAATTCTAATCTATTTTTCTTCCAATGTAGGATGAATTCGAGAATACCTTGATACAAGAGCAAGGAACATAATTGTCAACATAATTGAAGCAAAAACTAAAAGGAGGAAGAAGATTTTCAACATAAAAGTCGCTCGAGCGAGATAGACTCTCGCTTGAGCGAAAATTAGTTAAAACTCTCTGGAGTTTATTCGCTCAAGCGCCATTATTTTCGCTTGAAGTGAAAATTAGTTAAACTTCTCTAGAACTCACTCGCTTAAGTGAGCACTTTTTTGCTGGAGCGAAAATACTGAACTTTCACTTGAGCAAACATTTTTGCTTGAGCGAAAAACACAAGACCCAAATTCTTCTATAAAAAGATAAAACGCGTTTTGAGATGTAATTTTAGGTTTTTGGAAAAAAGGTGCAACTGTTGTTCTGTTCTTCAAGGATTCTTCAATTCTTCCTCATTTTAGAGCATTGTAATGACCACCATAAGTGGCTAACTTCATTCTCTTAGGATTGGGTGCACTTCCGTGGAACTCTTTTGTGTCATGGTAATATTTTGAGATATTAATCTATATTTTGATGTTATTCTTATCTTTTGTGCCTTTGAATGAATTATTCTTGATGTTTGGGATATGATTGGAAAATATATCTTGAAACCCTAGATCAGGTAAGAATATTTGCTATGTTAATTACCAGGAATGGAATGAATGTATCAAGTGTTTAACACCCTAAACCTAATGCTGGAAAATCTCGTAATTGTGTGAAAAATCGACTTTTATCAGGTTTTCTTATGAATTTTACATACGAGGAATCAATGTGAATGATTTGAGTAGGTGGTACCAACATTGATAGGTTAATTGATGTTCTTAATTTAATCTAGCCATTATGCAAAAGAGGGAAAAGGAAGGAAGTCAATCCTAAGTTCTTTTATTTGATATTTTTTAAATGCACTTTACTGTTCTTTGTCATTTAATTTCAATCTTAATCTTTATGAAAAACCCAATTCTCTTTAATCCACTTAGTAAGCATATGATTTGGAATTTCCATTGAAAACGTTTCTCGTAGGATCAACTTTTATTTAATCGAAATACTATATTGCGATTGATAATTTTGGTACGCTTGCCAAATATTCAACAATAGGTCATGACCTACATGAGCTTAGGTCAAGTTAACCTGTAGACTTATGTATTGGTCCATCTTATAGAATAATAATAATTTTTTAAAATAAAAATAATATTCTTTTATTATATATATATATATATATATATATATATTATAAATTAATTTGATAAGTATTTATTTAGTTTAAGAATAAATATAAGAGTAAATTTCTAACATCCACTTATTCTAGGATCTAATGGTTGAAATGAATTACTATTTTAGATTAATAAAGTATTAAAAATAATTATGATAACGAACAATAAATTTTTCATTCTTATTTTGGAATTGAATTAATCTCTTCTCTTAATATATATATATATATATATATATATATATATATATATAATTATATTTGAAATAAAAATCAATTTTATTAATATAATTTATATTTTAAAATACATTTTTATTTTTATTTTTGTTTAAATAATTTTTTAATTAATTATTTTGATATATGTTAATAGTTCTTTTTTTTTCAATCATGTCAAAATTGATTAATTAACTCATTAATCTAACATAGGACCAAACTAGACCAAAACGTATGACTTGTTTAAAAATATAAGTCAGCTAGCCCTGTTCTTAATTGGCCTATAGGGCCAAGTCAGGTTGGATCAGGATGCCTATTTTTACAATCCTAATACATATATAATAACATTCAACAGATCTCATTTCATATTCATAACATGTATTATAACATCCTAAGTTATGCGTACAATTTCTCACATTTACATTAAAGATACATTTTTCTTATTTAACCCCTGTCATTCTTTCGGGAATAACTTTCTCTATAGATATTATTTTTTTACTCATTCTTTTTTTATTGAATTCCTCATTTATGGGGCTTCAATTTTCATATATGGAACATTTAATTTGGAATTTGGAACTATTTTTTATGATTTTTTGAAAACAACTAAACGAATTTGAAAATGATAAGTGAATTTCAGTTTGATATGTTAAATTTAAATAGTTCATCAAACTATGCAGTTTTTGTCAAGATTTTGCTGAGCAAAATTTTCACATAATTAAACCTTTAACACTACCCCAAATCCGCTAGGTGAATTTAAAAGTGTTGAGCAAAATTTAAACATTTGTCATACTGTCTTAAATTTATTAAGCAAAAAATGACAATTCTAGACTGCATAATATTTCCAATATTCTGTTTTCAAAGCTCTAACTCAAATTGAATCAAAATGCTAACCTCTATATTGTATATCAATTCTTCAAATTCAATTTAAGTACATTACATTTATATAAAAGACTATCATTTTCAATCTCCAAGAAACAAACTATTAATTCACATTCAAACTCAATTAAAATCAATATACAATTAACTCACATACAATAAAAAAATCAAACTGGTCCTGAAATTCAAATAATGTGACCAAGTCACCTTCATAGTTCATATCTTCTAACCTAGGGTACTATGGAAATTGAAAAATGACTTGTTTCTCTTACCTAAATTTCACAACTTTCGATTAAAAAAAGTTCATAAATTCATAAGAAGTCAGATCATGTTCACAAAAAACCCTAGTTAACAAATTGAACCTACCATAATATTTTTAAACTATTCAAGATTTATCTTTAACCCTGACAAAACCAACATGCATGCACTTTGGAACCTACATGCAAGCTCTTCAAATTTACGTGCAAATGATTTAAATATAGTCAAAGAGAAACTTACTTTATTAAAACTTTTGATCAGTTAGAAATGTTTCCTCTACGCTAGGAGCATTAAGGCATGCTTGAATTTAGAAAAAAAAATGAGGAGGGAGTGAGAGTTAGAGAGAAGGTAAAGAAAGGGAATTGTAAAGAGATGATAGTTTTGTGAAAGCGAAGTATGAATGGTTAAGATTTTCTATCTACAACTCTTTTTAACTTAATCGGTAAAACTAAAAACTTTACCCTTCCACTTATACTTTTAATCCCTTAAACTAGGTCCTCACAATCATTTGTTTCAACTTCTAATTAATGTGAGACTTTTAGGTGTACAGAGCAAGCACCCAGTGGCGGATCTTCTTGGGAGCTGAGGGGGGCCGTGACCCCCCCAAAGTTTTGTAACTCCCATGTAATTTATGATTTTGCCCCCCCCCCAAACATAATAAACATTTAATATATTTACTTGTATATTTACAATTTTATCCTCTCAGCCCCTCCTCATTTTTGTAACTCTCATGTGATTTATAATTTTGTTTCCCTCAAACTTAATGATCATTTAATATATTTAAGTATATATCTACAATTTTATCTTTCACCCTTTCATATTCTTTCTTTCTTTTATATTTATTTATTATTTACTAATAATATATTATTTGGCCCCCCCAAGATCAATGGTCAAGATCCGTCACTGCAAGCACCCTAGTCCAGGATTGGGGCTCTATGTCCTTACCAATAATGTCAATATTTTGACCTCAATTCCTTTAAGATAGCATTCACTAGTGTAGAAAGGTCCTTTTACGTCACCTAATTCTCGTCGAATCCAAAAGTAACCAACTTAAAAAAAATGCAGTGGTAATTTTGTAAATATTGGGCGGGACTTTTACATCGGACCCATAAAAGGGTGACGTAAAAAAAGTCTTTTACGTCAAACCAATAGGGGTATTAGTCTGACGTAAAAGACCTCATTTAAGTCACCCCTTTATGGGTCCAGCGTTAAAAGTTGGACCAATTTTTACGTCAGACCCATAAAGGTTTGACGTAAAAGAGAACTTTTACGTCGGGCCCCTATTGGTCTGACGTAAAAGTCGTGTTTTATTCTATTCCTGCACCACTCCCTCATCTTGCGCAACAAGATTTTTTTAAAATGACAATGAGAACAACGATGACCAGCTCCTCTCAAGGTACATTTCGACCACAGTGAGTGATGGAAATACTTTCATTGTGTTCCATTTGTGGTGGTTGATATTTCTCTCTAATTGAATTCGATTTTTACAACATTTTTTGTATATTTGATGTTAGTGTTCTATGTGTCTCGTCTCCTCTTTTATGTTGAAATTAAATGTTTCCACTGAATTGTTATTGATATTGAACTGTTGTAGTTAGTGTTGTATGCGTTCGAATCCTAGTTTTTTGTTGTTGTTATTGTTGTAATTTGTATATTGGAGGTTTAGGTTGTTGTTGTTGTTTTGTGTATTAGAGTTTTATGATGAAAAGAAAATGGAAAATGTTCGAAGCAATATAACTTTTGACTCGGATGTCGGATTTAGACACACAACATATGAAAACGAAGAGAAAAAGGCGAAGAAGAGGGGGCAAATCCCAAAGGATTTTTGTCCTAACAATTTTTACAAAATATGCTCCTAAGCAAATGTAATACACAAAAGTTTATGCGGGTATAATCAAAGGTAATTGCTTTCAACATTTGTTAAGTTCATTTACCTTTGTGTGTATTGCATTTGGAGTCAAATTAAAGTTTCATGTATTTCAAGATTCATCCATCTCCACTATCAGGACATGATATTACAAAATAATAAGGTTTTTCGTTCAACATTTCTAATTTGTATTGTATTATGTACTTTAACATTTCAAGTTTTCAAATAAACTTGAACCTTTGGACTGTCTGACTATAATATATGTTTGCAAGTTTTGGTTGTAAGACAAAATAAACCCAATAATAATAAAAAATGACGAAATTTATGTCGGACATGTGCATGTCTGACGTAAATTTACGTCGAACATACACACTTTCGACGTAAATTTTGTCCAATTTTTTAAATTTTCGAAGCATTTTACGTCTGTTTCGTCATATATGCAACATAGATTAATGTCGGGTCTTGATATCTGACGTGAATTTACGTTGGTCAAAGGGTCCAACATAAATTTACGTCTCTTGTATTAACGTTGGTCTTATATGAGACGTAAAAATTCCAAAATGTCTGACGTAAAAAGTTCATTCTGCACTAGTGATTGTTAGGGTCAATCACCCTCAAGATATTATTTGCTTTGAAGCTTGGTTTTGATTTCGATATAATTTTATCCTTAATAAGCATCTTAGTAAGATAAGAGAAAATAATCAATATAAATTAAATTTGACTTCAACTCTTAAGAATTATGAGAGTTATGGGCATTTCAAAACAAGTCTCTAAATCATGGCCTAAGGACTTATATCACCAAAAATTATGCAAATAATTCAACTTCAAGTCCACTTGGATAACATCATTAGGTTTAATAACTACATTTGATGTAATATTCTCTTTGAAGCTCAAGTTCAATTTTGTCAAAATTTTATCCTTAAAAGACATATCAATAGGTTAAGAGAGGAAAATATGTATAAACTATCATTAGTTTCGACTTAAGCGATGTGAGACTTATAGACATATCCAAGTGTTATCAAACACTTGAAGGCATAATCAACTAATAATAAAGAACAAAGTTATCATATATATTTTTAAAACCACTAGTGTGAAATCACATTTTTACATCGTGTTATCTACGTCGATTATATGAAAATCGATTTAAAAATAAACACAGTGATATTTTTATAATAATTTACAGATTTTTACATCGATTATTAATACAACTAATGTAAAAATTCCTTTATATATTATCACTTTGTGACTTCTCATTTTCATCTTGTTACCTTAAAAATTCTTCTATTTATTGTGTCGTCGTCGTTGTACTCTTTCAAACCTCATATTCTGCGAAGAACATCATCTCCTAAGTTTTTTCTTTCTAAAACTTTTCTCCAAATGCAACCATTAAAAACTATATACACAATGCAACCACACATTCATAGTCTCCTAAATGTTCACCTATGGTGTTCTAGAGGAAGTTATTATTGTCATTGTAGTAGAATGACCAATTTGGTCATTTAAACTATATAGAAGTCCTTGAAAGTATATTCAATCACTCAACTATTTTTCAAGTAAGTTCATACTTATTATTATTAAATTACAATTTAGTCTCTCTATGTTATGATAAAATATAATTTAATTTATATAGATGAAGAATAAATTGTTTTTTAATAATAACATGTAAGGATTGGTTGATACAATTACTTTAATGAGTTATTTATTTATTTAATAATATTCAATGATTAACTAACAAAAATAATATATGTTAAAGGATAAAAAAGACCATTTAGTCTATCATTATTTATAAAATGAAATAGTGTAATATGTATTGTAAGGAAGTTTTAAGTGTAGTTTAATTTGATGAAGAATTAATATTTTTAGTTAATTTAAAAATGTTATAAATAGAAAAGATGAACTATACAATCTTCATTTTATAAAATTTACCATCTCTCTAAAATTATAAAACTTCTACTCTCCCTTTAAAATCTTGAACCCCTTGTTTATCTTTTTGAAGATCGAAGTTCTCCATTTTGAAACTAGTCAAGAGTAGAACAATTATACCCAATCAAAATAGAATAAGTTTATTTGTTTCCCTCCTTTTATCTCTATTTCATGTATGACCTAATATTTATACATGTAATTTTGTTGAGAAAAGATGAATTATGCTAGTTTGCATTCCTAATTGTATCTCTGATTGATCATTGGGTTTTTCTGTGAGCAAGTTTAGGCATCTTGTGTAAAAGTCCTTAGAACTTTTGCTTCGTTGACCTATTTCCAAATAATGAAAGTTAGTTCTTTTTCAAATTAATAGGACCATAGGGTAGATTATTTAGATGTGGTATAATTACCTACCTATTATTTTGCAGGAATTGTGAACTCTAAGTTGAGTTGATGGTTTGAATTGAGATTTTAACTCTTGATTGAATTGAAAGTATGTGGATATTGTGTTTTATACCGTACAAAGTTGTGAATGAATTTATATTTGATCAAGTACATTAGAAAAATAATCTATTTTTGGCAAATAACATGGTATAATTGCTTAGAAATGTATGATGTACCCTTCATTTTCTAGAATTTTTTATCTACATAATTTTCACTTAAATGAGAGATTTTCGTTTGGGCGACGAGGCTTTCATATTTGGGAAGGTGGTATCGAGTTCATTCTTTCTTAGATATGAGTATTTTTCTCAAGCAAAATGTTCCTAGAAAATAAAGAATTATCTCGATCTCATTTTCATTCAATTGACGTTATTTTTTTGCTTAAGTGAAATTTGTTTCACTCAAGCAAAAATGTGTTGGATATCAGAGGTGTGGAAGCACACACACGAGAGAAACAAAGATAGAAAAACAAACACAAAAATTAACTTATGTGGATATTATGTTTTATACCGTACAAAGTTGTGAATGAATTTATATTTGATTAAGTACATTACAAAAATAATCTATTTTTGGAAAATAACATGGTATAATTGCTTAGAAATGTATGATGTGCCCTTCATTTTCTAGAATTTTTAATCTACATAATTTTCACTTAAATGAGAGATTTTCATTTGGGCGATGAAGCTTTCATATTTGGGAAGGTGGTATTGGGTTCATTCTTTCTTAGATATGAGTATTTTTGCTCAAGAAAAATGTTCCTAGAAAATAAAGAATTATCTCGATCTCATTTTCATTCAATTGACATTACTTTTTTGCTTAAGTGAAATTAGTTTCATTCAAGCAAAAATATGTTGGATACCAGAGGGAAAAAAAAAATATTCACCTGCAAAAGCACACACACGAGAGAAACAAAGATAGAAAAACAAACACAAAAATTAACGTGGTTCGACACTTCTTGCCTACATCCACTAACACACTCAACAAATCTTCATTTCACAACTTACAATATTTACAAGGACAAAATTACAAACTCTCTCATACAATTTTTGCACGAAAAAATTGCAAACTCTCTCTTGACACACAACTACCCAAGTCCCCAATACACTCAAAGACTAGTGTTGTTGTGGTGAGTAGACTCAAATTATCACCCCTTATTTATATTAGAGTCTACCACTCCTCTTCTTCAAACTACTCAATATGGGACTTTGGAGGATACCCACGTACTTTGGGCACAATAAAATCAAAAGTTCGCAACTTAAGCCATGAACCACAACTTGAGCAACATAATCTACAACTTGAACAATAATTGGTTGCAGTTCAAATGAGGAAGCACGAGATAACTTTTCAAAAGAAATTATAAGAAAATATCTTTCAAGATATGAAACAATTCTTAAGCAACATTTACTAATATATATTTGTGAATTAAGTTTTCTATTTATTAAAATAATTTTAAATAATTTCTTAATCATATTTTACCCTTTCACTTAAATTTACTACTATTAGGTGTCAAAATTGTATTTTATATTATGATGTGTATAATATCACTAAATTTTTAAAATTTAATAGTAAACTTTGAGGATTATATAATTATATTAAATGATATGATATTATTATTTTTTATGTCTTTATATATGTGAAGATGTAGAAAATATATAAAAGTATGTTTGCTTGGTTATGGAGAAGTAAGATGTTGTTGTGATTTGTGAAACTATGAATGTATTATATGTTCTATCATGGATACCATAAAGGTATTCCTATGTAATAATAATAAGTGATGAAAGTTAAAAGGAGATTCATTTACTTATGTTAGACGTGTACACATAAATTATAATTTTTTTTTCAATCAAATAAGTTATAAAATTTATCTTGAGATTGTATGGAACATCTCAATTACTCTTGTATTGAGCATTTAAAAAGTCACAATGTGACAAATGAATATTTAAATTTAAATTTAGTGTCGAATTTTTCAAAAGTTATTTGATAATATATATATATATATATATATATATATATATATATAGAGAGAGAGAGAGAGAGAGAGAGAGAGAGAGAGAATTTTATATTAAAAATAATATAAAAATATATACTAACTAAATGAGATTAATTATGTTTCTACTTTAATTTTTTTCTAGAGGTTGTATTTATAATTTTTAAAATAAAAAATATTGATGGCGAACAAACAATATATAAATTATAGACTTATATAAATTTTAGAGTATAATCAATTTTCATTTTTAGTATCTAATATTTTTCTTAAAAAATTAAAGTAAATCAATAATTTTGATTTAAATTTCTTCGCGTTAGCTCAAATAAATATCATTATACTAATTGTTATAATAAAAAATTATTAAAAAATAAAAATCTAAAAATATTTTAGAGACTTTAAAAAATACAAAATAAATAGTTTATTCAGGTATTTAAATCCCTTTTGCAAAATCCGTTTGTAGATAGTTTTTTTTTTCATTAATTGATTTTTCAAAATTTTATAATTTAAAAGTATAATTCACCAAATTGATATTTTTTATTAAAACAAAACCAATGATAGAAATTCTGAAACAATATTATGGAAGAAGTTATATCAATCGTTTTCCAAATTAGTGGATTAATTAATCCGAGTGGAAAAGCTAATGATTACTATGGTCCTCGTTTATCCACGGGGTCACCAATTTGCCACCCGTTCATGCATAAAGAAGCATAATTATATACATCCACTACCAACAAATTATTCATTGACATAGTTAGTTTTTTTTTTAAGTTGCGTGAATGAAAAAAATCTTATAACAGAATGAAAGTTATTCTAATAATTTTTATGTCACTTCATGATTGCAAAGATATTTTATTTAAAAAAAAGAAATTATTCAATGATTTTATGTCTCAAGAAACTAAATTCTAATAATACTAGTAAAGATTTTTTTATGAAAAAGAGAAAAAATAATTTATATTTATATTATATTTTTTAAAATAATAAAAATATCAATTTTTCTTTACTCTTTTATTACATACGTTCTTTTAAGTTTTTTTTAATTTTATCTTATATTAATTCATAATTTTAAAAATAAATATTCATATTTAAATTAATATTAATATAAATATATATAATTTTAATAAATTAAAATAACAAACATGACAAAAATGCGGACCTTTTTTATTATAAAAATATTATTTCCATTTTAAAATGTGATATTTAAGATTATACAACAAATAAGTATTAATTTTACTATTTTCAATAAATTTATTAATTTTTTTATTAATATCTTTATCATTTTAATATTTCCTTAATCAAATTAATTTTTATTTTTTTATAACAAATATAACTAAAAGACAAAATTATATTGATAAAAAAATAATTAAATTTTATAAATATTAAATATTTCAAAATAAAAAGGTCTTGCATTTTTTAAACGGAAGAGTATTTTATTTTTAAGATAATTACACATTTACCTTTGTTTTCCTTCTCATACCGTGTCGGCATTAAATGGGTCGCACCGACATTGAAGGAAATGAAACGTCATAAGTTGTTGCTGCTGCTGCATTTTGTAGTTTACCATTACAATACGATTTGGAAAGAAAAAAAATAACTTTATATCTTCATTAAGATTTTTCAAAATATAATAATATAAAAATTACAATTTAATTTTGGGTGTTTCTTTAATTGCTTTTAAGACTTGAAAGGGACGTACAAGCGGAAATTGTCTTCATGGGTATGAATAATTTTTCTTTTATTTGGGTAAATTAAGCAATAAAATTAATCTATCCATGTATTAAACATTTATTTAAAGATTTTATGATTTTTAATTTTTTCAAATGTTTTTTTTTTGTCTTATACATGATCCATTTATATTTTTAACAATTTTTTTGTATGCATGAAAACATAAAAGAACAAACTTCTAATAATAGATAAATATATTTGGTACTAATATCACATTATATATGTTTGGTGGGTAAGAATTTTTGTAGTTACAACCGACACTTATTCGGTGGTTGATATATATATAGTACCTTTTTGTTTGATTTAGGAATAGTGAATGGGAAGGAAGAAATCATAAACATCAAATATATTAGCTTCAATTTTTCTAATTCGAACCCCAAGTCCTTAGGTAGAAAAAAACGTGATGCCAGCTACTATTAATAATATTGAAGTAACATACCACACTTTTGGACCAAAATTATATAAAAAAGGTTAACCAAACAGCGTCAGTTTTGTTTCTTTTTACTACCAAAAAAAAAAATGTGTGTCTCTTCCTTGGCTGAGACACCAAAAACGAAAATAAAACAAGTGCTGAAGGATGCCATTTGCACATGTACTCTATATTTGTGTGCCATCACAATGCACCATTAATAACTACGCAAGCATATTGTCATTGGAAGAAAAAACAAACATAAAAAACCACGAAAAAGAAAAGAATTGAGTTGAGTACATAAAAGAAAGAACAAAACACCTAACTCATCACTATAATATATTGGAATTTGGTGTAACTATTTATTAAAAGTTACACATTTGTACTTTTCACTAATTTTAAATATAAATTCTTCAATTAATATATTTATTATTATCTTCACAATCCAATCCAACCAATTTAATTAATTGAAAAATAATTTAAAATCGATCCATTACTAACTAAATTTTAATTAAACTGAAATAAAAAAATAGAAAAATTAATATAAAATAAAAAAATTGATCGATCATTAGAAATAACCAATTTTGATAAAAAAATAAATATTAATTTTTTAATATAATTTTTTATAAAAATATAATATATTTTAATATTTATCTCATATTAATTATAATTAATTTTAAATAATAATAATTTTATTATATTTTAATCTTATTTTAATAATTATCTATCTTATATTAATTTTCTAATATATTTTAATATTTGTAATATCAATTATAATTTACTATAAATATAATAATAATTAATAAATGTATTATATATTTATTATATTATAAAAATATTTTATTAAATTTGTTAAAACTTTAAATCATATTTTTATTTATTTAGTTACTCGATTTAAAAAACATTGCTTAATATTTATAAGGTTTTATAAAATTATACTATCCTTCTGTTTATCACCTTATTTGTTTGAAAAATGTTGTCACAGTCATCTTCATCATTGTTTAAAAAATATTATCGTGTATTTTTCTATAAAGAATATTACTGTAAATGTTTACAAAATCTAGAAAAAATTTTGTGTAGTTTTATAAGATTTCAAATGTAATTAATGTAATTTATTAAAACACAAACAGTATTGATATATTTTATTTTAAATAATATATATATATATATATATATATATTCATTTTATAATTTTAATATATAGTTATTGTTTTCTTTTTGTGGCAGCATCCCATAATACTTTTTAGCTTTTGTTTAAAAGATATAATGTGTTTATGATTACAGGAATATTAAATTATTAGAGGAAGTAATAAAAAAATACATCTACATCTTCAAAACTTTCAATCATTAATCAAAGATTACTTAATCTCTATAATAAGTTTATCTAGTGCAGTAAGAATCTTTAATTCTTAAATGAAATTGTACTTTGCATGTGAGATCACTTTTATTTTATTTTATTTTTATTTTTAATTATAATATATACCCCCAAAATCACCGTCGCCTTGTTGCCATACTCATTTAATGCGTTTCCCAATTATTTTAAATAAAAAATTATGGAAATTATTCCAATTTTTCATAAGTTAATAATAGCAATTAAAGAAAAACTTAAAAAAATCAATTTTTAAAAGTTTAAACAAATAAATATTTACGAAAGGGATTTTTTTTTGTTTATACTCTATTTTTTTAATAATGTCGTTTAGGTTATCAAATCTGTCCAAATTAATTAGAAGCATTAACTATAACACTACTACTCCTTTACCTATAATTACTTTATACAGTAATTAATTTGACTCATTAACTACTACACTACTCCATCATCATTATTATTATTATTATTATTATTATTATTATTATTATTATTATTATTATTATTATTATTTATAAAACCTAACATCTTGAGGGTATTTGTGGTAATGGCTTAGTTTTATATTAAAATCCCCATATAAATTTTAAATTTAATTTAATTTAGTTTGATTGTAATTTTAAAAAAATCTGAATCAAATTAAATTAATATTTTACATTTTAGTTTAATATTTTTTTAATTTTTATTTTATAAAATTATGAAATGTATTATAATAAAACAATTATTAAATAAAAAATATATTATAAAATTATTATTATGGTATTTATAGTTTTAATTTATTTTAATATACTTTTCTATTTAATTTAAATAATAATAATATATCTCTTAAATTATAAAAAATAATTGATTTATTATATTATTTATATTTTAATTTCAGTATTATATATTACAATTTTTTATTTAATTTAAGTTGATTTCTAACCAAAACTATATTAAACGAATCAGTTTTAAAATTTTTAATTCAAAAAATTTAAAAGTTTAATTTGAATTAATTTTCAATTTTTTTTGATAATTTTTTGTTTAAATTTTTATTAGTTAGATTTTCAACGTCAGTATCAGATAGATTTAGTCATTTCTTGCCTACTAGGAAGAAATAACATATCTAAAATGTAATGAACTCGTAACCTATTTATGGTACATTAATTCGACCCATTAACCAATGCATTACCTCATGATTATCTCTATAAGTTAATCCGCGTATGCATTACCCTCTTTCTTATCGACGACAAGGCGAAGAAAAAAGGGCAGAGTCACGAGATCACAAATATGAGATGTCATGTTCATGTCACATGGAAGCAAATTCTAAATGTAAACCCCACGAGACAAGGGCATCATAACCAACTAACGACAGAGCAAACAAGTATAGAAGATAAAATTTGTCGTCATATTCTTTTTTTTTTATTATTATTATTAACTAAAAATTATTAAAAAATATAAAATTACGAGAAATGGCCATTAAATTTTTAATGAATTTTTTAATTAATAAGATAATATTTTTAAAGAATGTATTATTAAACTCATGGGGATTGCTATTGTGATCCACAACGCGCAAGTTAAATAGATAGCATGGGTCTACGGCACATGCAAACAAGTAATATCAAATGCACACAATGTGGTAGGGTTGCTAACCCCTTTTCGAGATGAAATAATAAATAATATATATATATATATATATATATATATATATATATATATATATATAATTTAAATTAATAAATTAGTTTTTTATATAAAAAATTGCAAGATATTTGCATTTGCACTATGATGTAGTTTTCAAGAATAGGATAAGCATATCCATTATTATACAAAAGAAGATAAAAAAAATAATGAAAATAATGTTATTATATTTAGAGTATTGATTTAATAATAATAATAATAATAAATAAGTAAATCATGTCTAAAGAAACATAAAACTTTTTATAGAGTAATATACTAGAATAATGAGAAAAGTTTTTCTTGATGTATGATGAATTTTAAATATTCTTATATAAATTTAGAGTGTTTATCGAATTTTTTGAAATATATCTTTATGTCTTTAAAAGATAAAACTATAATAAATTAAAACTTTAAAATTGAAATATTCTTATTCTTAATACAAATAATTATTTTTTTATAAAAGTTGAGTTTTAAACTAAAATAAGAAAAAAGTAAAAATATTCATGAAAATAGTTTAAATTGAAAAAAAAATACAATTTGGGATTATAGTTAATTTTCACGACTATTAGGCCTTTGTAGTGGACATTGCACAAATACTATAAAAATAATCTAACTATGCGTCCAATGCTAGCTACAAAATTGTGGCACAACAAAGGTACATGACCTATGTTATGTGTGGTACCATTTGACATGAGAAGTGTAACCACCGTGTCACTTCATTTGAGGTTACAATAATTGTCATGCTATTTCGTATCTAAGTGTCCAAAAATAATTGTCCGTTGCTTTATCACATGGTTTAATACACGAATACATGTTGTCTCACTTTATCAGCGTGTTTAAGGAGAAAACAATTGGCACGTTAGCATGTAATGTGATAGGTATAACCCTTATGTCATTTTATTCACATGTATTACAATTCACATGTTATTACATATTTACAAAAAGAATAACATGTTGTGACACTTGACTTTGACAAGTGTAATTGTTATGTTATTTCATTACCATATGGCACGTTTAAAATATAGAAATGAAGAATACATTATTATACAATTATCAATTTATTAATATTACATCAACATATTCAAAATTTCTATTTAAAATATATTTCATATATTTTTTAACTATAAGGCAAAATAATAATAAAAATTAATATATATATATATATATATATATATATATATATATTAATACGAGAAGATATTAAATTATTTTAAAAATTAATTTAGAGTTATTTTTCATCTTAATTATATATTTTCTTTTAATCTAAGATTCTAAGGATTCATTTTATTTATATTAAACAAATAAATGAAGAATGAAAAAAAAGTATTTAAAAAAAATAAAGACTAACTTTTTAATGTTTGTGGTCTCAATGGGTTGATATAAAATTTATTTGGAGAGAGTTTTTCGTAATTATTTCTAAGTGAAAAATAAATAAATTAATTTCTTAATAATCTAAAATTAGTTAAAGAGCTATTTCATATTAGTTTTTCAAAAATATATTTTTTCATTTTTTTATAAGATGTGTTGAATTTATCCAGCAATGGATCCCTCTTTTTATTTTTTTATTACTAGAAAAAATATGGGAATATCCAGCACTGAAAAAAAAATTACTCCTGCAAAAATTCATCTCTCATGATAAATAATATAATATATTAATTTGTTAAGTGCATTATAATATAGGATAAAAATTTTGAGAAATTGTTAATATATTAATATATTATGTTTTCTTTCTTTAAAAAAAATTATGAGCTTTCATGGACTTTTTTTCATAAATAATACTGTTTTCAAAAATATTTACCAAAATAGCACCTCTGCAACTTTATTTACACAACTAGCACCGTTTACTGTTCACGTAATAAAATAATATTATTTCGTGCAACTGTTTACTGTTCACTGTATTAAAATAATATTATTTCGCGTACTGAACTCTCGCTCAAGCGAAGAAAACCTTCGCTTGAGCGAGGAAACCTGTAACAAAGGGGTAATATGGGGTAAATTATCGCTCAAGCGAAGGTTTTCTCGCTTGAGCGAAAAGTATGATCGACTATTATCCAATTATAGTCGATCACTTTGACATATATGACTTTAGATAGCGGTTATTTGGCCAACCGCTATCTAAACTACTACATTAGAAAGCGGTTAAAGCCTAACCGCTATCTAAGATATATTTTTAAAAGCGGTTGTTATCAACCGCTATCTAAAGTGACTCAAGCGAAGAACACATCGCTTGAGCGAGGACAACAATCTTTTACAACAATCTTGAGCGAGGAAAAACACATCGAAAAACACATCGCTTGAGCCAGTCTCCAGCCAAATTCCAGCTGGGTTCCACTAGAATAGATGTTTTACAGACTCAACAATCTTACACCTAATCTAACACAAGAACCAACTTCCAGTTCTTGCACTTAACCTCTCCACCAAGAACCAAATTCCAGTTCTTGGAAACCTCTGCAACCAAATTCCAGCCGCAGAGAACCCAATACCCAAATTCCAGGCACCACACAGTATAACCACAAGAACCAAATTCCAGCTCCTGTGCTCAACCTCTTACCAAGAACCAATTTCCAGTTCTTGATAACCTCCACAACCAACTTCCAGCTGCAGAGAAAACTTGTGCCCAAATTCCAGGCACAACACAATACAAAGTAATGAAAAAGAATTTACAAAGAAGTTTGTTTTTAAAGAGAATTTTCAAATCTGCTGCATTAATTAATCTGTTGAAAGTTTGTTTTAATCTCTGATCGGTCATAATTTCATTCTGATCGATCATCCTGACTTCCAAAGTGGTTTTAATCGATTAAAAGAAGTTTGTATCGATTAAAATACTGAAAAATCAAGAGCTGAGAGACCTACACCTGCTTGTAGCCCAGAACTTGAGTAAGAGCATGGGTTCTGATAGATGACCAGGTCAAAACATCCAAATTTACCTGATTAGACCCTCAAGTTTTTTACTAGTCGGTTTTGAACGTCTTCAATCTGAACCAAAGTCCCAGTTTGCCCAGATTGACGCCACCACCTCTCAAGAATCTTTCTATTTGGCGCAGAAGTCTCAACTGAGACCCAGCTTTGAATTTGCCAATCCACACAAGATTTAACCCACGACAATATCGAATAATGTCTTCCTGCAGCTTTAGATGTAAGCACTCCACCTGCATCAGGCTAGAATCTTCCCAAGTCTATCACAAGTTTGAGCTACTCCACTGGTTTCACAATAAATGCTGCTCAATTGCTTCCTTGAATCCCAAGGTGGCCACCATTTCTTTGTTCGCGGAATTACTTCTTCTATAGTCATAGGTGGCATTGGAAGGATGAGGACACCCATTTTTCCAGGTGTCCTCGCTCAAGCGATGTGTTTTTCGCTTGAGTCACCTTAGATAGCGGTTGATAACAACCGCTTTTAAAAATATATATTAGATAGCGGTTAGGCTTTAACCGCTTTCTAATGGAGTAGTTTAGATAGCGGTTGGCCAAATAACCGCTATCTAAAGTCATATATGTCAAAGTGATCGACTATAATTGGATAATAGTCGATCATACTTTTCGCTCAAGCGAGAAAACCTTCGCTTGAGCGAGAATTTACCCCAGACGTTACAGGTTTTCGCTCAAGCGAAGGTTTTCTTCGCTTGAGCGAGAGTTCAGTACGCGAAATAATATTATTTTAATACAGTGAACAGTAAACAGTTGCGCGAAATAATATTATTTTATTACGTGAACAGTAAACGGTGCTAGTTGTGTAAATAAAGTTGCATAGGTGCTATTTTGGTAAATATTTTTGAAAACAATATTATTTATGAAAAAAAGTCGCTTTCATGTTGTATTATTTTTGCTAGAGAAAGATATAGTGTAGCTTTGCATGAATTTAAAGAAAGGAAAAGGGAAGTAGCAGAAAGATGTTTAAAAGGGTTCATATAATATTACATATCTATAATAGTTTCCTATCAAATATGCATTTATAATAATAATAATAATAATAATAATAATAATAATAATAATAATAATAATAATAATAATAATAATTTATAATAAAATTAAAAAAAAAAACTAACTTCAAATTTGAAACCTCACTGTGCAACTCTTTAACTGAAAGTAAACTGTAATATGATGAGAAATGGAGCCCGACAGAATGATGACCTTCTTCATTGCAAAAACACAAACACTTGCAATTTCTTATTTTTTGACTAAAGCTTGGTTGCTGTAAGTGCCGTAGTTGTAAAGCTGAAGGCTTGAAGCAATAAACAAGGCTTTGATTAAAAAAGCAAAAGAGTAAGCTTTTGTAGTCTCAAACTCTCGGACCAAAGCAAAACAGTCCAAATACCAAAACAAAACATAAATAGTAAAATAAAACACAATTCCCTGACATGTGTGGAACTCTCAGTAAGTAGCAGTTGGTACCACTGCTAGCAGAAAGAATCACAGACAAAGGCACAAAGGTCATACGTACAAAGTTTTAGATCAGATTCAAAGACACGGACAACAGAACCCATACCTCACATTTCTTTCTCTCTGTCCGTGTCTTATATAGTTTCAAAACTTTCCCTCCATTCAGTTGTAGGGAAGAAAGCAAGAAGCTATGGAAACCAACTCAGTTTCCAAGCTTCTAGTACTTGTTTTCACCATCTTGTTTGTGGGTTCTGAGTTGATCCATTGCAGTGTCACTTATGATAGGAAGGCCATTATCATCAATGGCCAACGGAGAATCCTCATATCTGGTTCCATTCACTACCCCAGAAGCACCCCTGAAGTATGCATTTATATCATACATGTGTCCCTTTTCTTCCAACTTTTTTGTTTCTTGTTTCAAGTTTGTTGATTGATTATTGCAGATGTGGGAGGATTTAATTAGGAAGGCCAAAGATGGAGGCCTTGATGCTATAGACACTTATGTCTTCTGGAATGTTCATGAACCATCTCCTGGCAATGTACCACTCTGGAATCTGGATCTTCATTTGATTGAATTCAGTTTTAAATTCTGAAGTACCATCTCACAGTGTCTGCTTTTGGGTTGTGTGTTATTTTTATGGTGTTGGATTGCAGTACAATTTTGAAGGGAGGTACGATCTGGTACGGTTCATTAAGACAGTGCAAAGGGTGGGGCTCTATGTCCATCTTCGTATTGGACCTTATGTGTGTGCCGAGTGGAACTTTGGGTACATACACTTTCAACTTTCCCTTGCAGATTTCTTTGGTTTGATGGTATGAATATGGATAATGATTGTGATTTCAAATCACATTTTTGAACGGTGTAGAGGATTCCCTGTTTGGTTGAAGTATGTTCCTGGCATCAGCTTCAGAACAGATAATGGCCCTTTCAAGGTTAGACCTTATTTTAAAAATTTTAGTTCTGTCTTTGTCTTCCGACTCTCTCTGCTTACTCAACAAGTCTTGCATGGTCTTAACCAGAAAAATACTTCTTTTTAACTTTTTTTACTTTTAGGCTGCAATGCAAGGTTTCACTCAGAAGATAGTCCAGATGATGAAGAACGAAAAGTTATATCAGTCTCAGGGTGGTCCAATCATTCTTTCTCAGGTAGGCAGTTCCTTTCACCTTTTTTAGCATATGAGCAAAATAGCTGAAAGTGTTTCTTCAAAAATTGTTTCCCACATGTTTTTTGCATGGGCATAGGCACCTTATAAAGTTAAATCTGGATGGGTGATCAAAATTCTTGGAGTGGATCTGGAAATAAAAATTCATGCTTACTAATAATTCACGACTTCAGCAAAATTCTATCTTCTTTCTTCTAAAAAATTCTGAGATCCTGGATTTCTATTTGAAAAGCTTGTGAACTATGTTACCCCAATCATTACGGGAACATATTAAATCCTGGGATACTGAATTGGATAAGTCTTTGAGCACACTGTGACTATCACATTTTGCTTCATGATTTTTGCATTTGCAAGCTACACAAAATTCATGGAGTGGATCTGGAACTCACAAAAATCATGCTAATAAATCATTATTACTTGGAGATAAAATCTTAAATTTGTCTCTACTTTTGTTTAAAATATCTAGATTGAAAACGAGTTTGGACCAGAAAGCAAGCAACTGGGACCTGCTGGTTATGCATATACAACCTGGGCTGCAAAGATGGCTGTTGGGTTGAATACAGGAGTCCCCTGGGTGATGTGCAAGCAAGATGATGCCCCAGATCCAGTGGTGAGCCACCTCAAGCTCTTAGCTGAGCTTCAGTTGTTACACTATTTGTGGGGAATGACTTCAATGATAGTCTTTTCCTCTTTCTTTAAATTCATCATAATTTTTTATTAAGGGTCTATTCAATTCTTCTCAACAGATAAATGCATGTAATGGTTTTTATTGTGATTATTTCTCTCCAAATAAACCATACAAGCCTAACCTTTGGACAGAGTCTTGGAGTGGCTGGTTAGTTATGTAGTCTTATTTTTTTTAGTTGGTTGTAAAGTGAAAAGTTTAGGTATGGTTATCTGAATTCTTTACCCTTTTGATCTTTCTCTCTCTTCTTTCTATTTTTTAGGTTTACAGAGTTTGGTGGTCCAATTTACCAGCGACCCGTTCAGGATCTAGCTTTTGCAGTTGCTCGTTTCATACAAAAAGGTGGCTCATATGTCAATTATTACATGGTTGGTGTCCTTCAATGATTTATTTCTCATTTAACAGAACATACTATAAAACAAGTATTCTCATGGGCTTTATGACAAATGATAGTATCATGGAGGAACTAATTTTGGACGATCAGCTGGAGGGCCATTCATTACCACAAGCTATGACTATGATGCTCCAATTGATGAATACGGTCAGATAATTATGCTTTCAAAACATCCCAATATTCTTTGATTATTTTTGTTTTCACCATGAAATCACTTTGTATCTATCAAGAACATGTATTTGTAATTTATTCAGCTATAATGACAACCAAGCCTATGAAATAGTACCTTTTAACTATTCAAGTAAATAATAGTACCTGTTAAAAGATAGCTTTGTCTCATAATCTGTTTTGTCCTCATCTATATTAGAAAATTGTAATTGAGTGCTTTACCATATTCAGGTTTGATCAGGGAACCTAAATATGGTCATTTGATGGACCTCCATAAAGCTATTAAGCAAAGTGAACATGCTTTGGTATCTTCAGATCCCACTGTCACATCATTAGGATCGTATGAGCAGGTCTGTTGCCTCTGATGTAAAGCACTAACCTCGTCTAGTTGTGTGCTTCTTTAAAATAAACTACTTTTCATGGTGAATTCATGTCTTAATTATCTTCCAGGCTCATGTGTTCTCTTCAAGAAATGGAGCATGTGCAGCTTTTCTAGCAAACTACCATTCGAATTCTGCTGCAAGAGTGACCTTCAATAACAGGATATATGACTTGCCTCCTTGGTCCATAAGCATCCTCCCTGATTGTAAAACAGATATTTTCAACACTGCAAGAGTAAGAATATTTAAAGGGCCTTTTATTCCATGTTAATTATGGTGGAAGAAGCTATTATTGTTCCATCAAGTATTTGTTATTTTCTTTGCCCTTTTGCACGAGTTTTTGATTGGTTTGTTCTGCCTTCATGAAGGTGAGGTTTCAAACTACACAGATACAAATGTTGCCTAGCAACTCTAAGTTGTTCTCATGGGAGACCTATGATGAAGATGTATCTTCACTAACAGAAAGTTCAAAGATTACAGCCTCTGGACTATTAGAACAGCTGAATGCCACCAGAGACACTAGTGACTATCTATGGTATATAACCAGGTGAGTTAGTTGATATATAGATTATCTTCTAGATTTTTTAACAGCAATCACTCAATGTATTTTTGAGTCATTTGCATAAAAGTAAAGCAAGAAATCCCTCGGTGCGCATTTTAGCGAGTGCTTCGAATATGAATTACCTAGGAAAGAAAATACTTTTAGAGAGAGAAAAAAGGAACACAATGCAATTTCAAGGTTTTTTGTTTTTTGGTTTTCTTTAGTAAGGCTGAAGAAAACATTCTTTTCTTTGTCTTTCAGATTTGAAGTTTTCTTATGTATCTCAAATCAATGAAACTCTGTCATTGTCTAGCTCTTATTCTCTTCTTAGTTCTCAGCAGTTGAATTCTCACTGTTTTCTGGTTTGCATGCCATACAGTGTTGACATTAGTACATCAGAATCCTTTCTTAGAGGGGGAAACAAGCCCAGCATTATTGTGCATTCTGCCGGCCATGCTGTTCATGTGTTTATTAATGGTCAATTTTCAGGTTTGTAGTTAAATTTGGTAGCTCTTATGACAGCCATCCAAGTTCAACCAACATGAGATGATTCCTATTTTCTTTTACAGGCTCAGCTTTCGGGACAAGTGCAGACAGAAGTTGCACATTCAATGGCCCTGTCAACCTACACGCTGGAACCAATAAAATAGCACTTCTCAGTGTAGCTGTTGGATTACCCGTAAGTACCTTGCTTTTGAACTCCAATTTGGACTTGATCATCCTTTTGAATGTTTCAATATGTGTATGTTGGAAGTTTTCTCATAGATTGATAGCTTTTTTTCTTTTCTTTTTCCATAGAATGTTGGATTCCATTTTGAAACATGGAAAGCTGGGATCACTGGAGTTTTGCTTCATGGACTTGACCATGGACAGAAAGATTTGACTTGGCAGAAATGGTCATACCAGGTATGATGCACACAAATCTAACTAATTCATACATATATAGTATTTGTTATACTTAAAGAGACAATAGTTTTTGACTATGGTGTCTAACAAACAGATTGGCCTAAAAGGAGAGGCTATGAATTTGGTGTCTCCCAATGGGATCTCATCTGTTGACTGGATCAGAGACTCTCTAGCTGTCCGAAGCCAGTCACAGCTGAAATGGCACAAGGTAAGAATTGTTACTGGTTTATGATATAGCAACATCTTAATGGGTAAAATGAGAAGCCTATAATTGATCCTTAACCTGGAACCTTCAGGCTTATTTCGATGCACCTAATGGAGTTGAACCATTGGCCTTGGACCTGAGCAGTATGGGAAAGGGTCAGGTATGGATCAATGGACAAAGCATAGGAAGATATTGGATGGTTTATGCAAAGGGTGCCTGTAATTCTTGCAACTATGCTGGGACATACCGGCCTGCAAAATGCCAACTTGGTTGTGGACAACCTACCCAACAATGGTACTACTTTTCAATTGAGCTTCAACGTTATTATATACTTATGCTCAGGAAAATTATACTCACTTAACTTTTTGGCTGAAAAAACCACACACCCGTCTATGCAGATCAATGATCCATTTCTGTGGTGTGCCAAACTCAAACAGACCCTGTGTAGATAAACTTTCCTATAAGTATTTATATATGACAAGAAAAAAAAATTTAAATTAAACATCTCATAAATTAAACCAACTTATATAATTCAATTTTTATAAAATTTCTTTCTTCTATCTAACATATCTAAAATGCGAGTTTTAACTTATAAAAAATGTTTAATTTATTTTGCTAGTTTTTGTTTTTCCTTCTGTGGTATTTATTTATTGAAACTTTCATTCAATCAAGTTAAATATATTTTGGAGTAATAATATCATAGTCTTCAGAGTAGTGTTTTTTATTTGTTGTTATTGCTTTGTGATTAGAAGCACTCTACGAAAGAATTCTGATAATGAGACAACCATTTTCCATAAAAACAAAGCACACAGTTAATGTGTCCTAAGCTACCCTATTTGGACATTGGACTCAACCATTTTCTATTTGGAATTTTGTAGGTATCACGTGCCAAGGTCATGGTTAAAGCCAACAAAGAACTTGATAGTAGTGTTTGAGGAATTGGGTGGTAATCCTTGGAAAATATCTCTTTTAAAAAGGACAATACATACACCATCATCTAGTGAACCCAATTCAAATAACTGAAGGAACCGTGAATAGTACAATGGTAATAAACGACATCAGAAATTGGTTGTCTATTTTGTGCAAATCTCTGGCTCCCCTTGGCATTGGTAGATCATAATGTTGATGGAATGTGCTACACTTAGTACGGGATTTGTTTTAACCGTTGACGTATTCATCTGCAATTCCACATTCTCTTGGATCAGGATGGAGCATGGTGGTTGATACAAAAAGTCTGGCCAAGTTTGCTGTCTAATTTATTCTTTGGACTTAATTGTCCATATATATGTGTACTTGGAAGAGAAAAAATTACAAAATTCAGACGTGTGTTTATTATATTCATTCGTGTAATTTGTATATCTCAATACACGAAATGCAAGTATCAATTCAATTATATCAGTGATCATTTCTCACCACTTTCCACCATTTTTTTTGTTCTACAGTTATTATCTTCTCACTATTATAACAATAAACACAATAAAAACTTCATTTGAAAACAATCATGAAAGTGATGAAGATCTTATTGAAATACTCTGTCAAAGATCTTATTGATTTGATGAAGTCAAAGTCAACTTTGTAGCGGTCAACAGTCACTTAGATAAAAGAATAGAGGGATTAGTGTGTCGCGAGCTATGCTTAGGTATAATCATTTTTATCTTTTACTGCTGCATGAGGTTTCTTCACTTAAAAGATTTTGCAAAATGCCTCTAAAAGCGTTTAAGCAGTTAAAAACAAAGTATTTTAACAAAAGCTTTCTTAAACAAGTTTTTAACTGATATAATTTCGAAATAACTAGGTTGTTTTCATTAAAGAAAGTTTTGAAAACCTTCTATCGGTGTTTTAACTGATAAAGCTTCAAAATAACCGATTAAAATCACTTAAAATGTTAAGAGAAGTGTTTTTGCAGTATTTTAATCGATACAACTTGGTTTTAATCGATTAAATCCACTTAACATTCAGGATGATCGATCAGAATGCAATTATGACGATCGAATCAGATATGATCGATCAAATTGAGTTATGACGATCAGATCGATATGATCGATCAAATTGAGTTATGACCGATCAGAAGCTTTTCAATCGATTAAAACACGTTTCAATCGATTAAAACAACTTAGAAAATTTCTACACGAGTTTTAATCGATTAAAACTTATTTTTATCGAGTTAAAATCACTTGGAAAATTTTACAATAAAGTTTTACGAGTATATTAATCGATTGAAACATGAAACAATCGATTAAATCAAATTAGAAGATTTTTTGTAAAGAGTTTTAATTGATACAAACGTTGTCGTATCAGTTAAAACAAATCTGTTAAATAATCAAGAACGCTTTAATGGATTAAAAGAAGTTTTAACAGATTAAAACTACACTTTTAACAGATTAAAAGATTATTTTAACAGATTGATTAAACCAGAGTTTTGAAAATCTTCTATAAAAACAGTTTGGCTTGAACATTTTACACAACACATTGAACATCAATCTTTAGCAATCAAGCAAGCAAACTTTAGCACTCTTTCAAGAAAGATTCGCGCCAGTTTTTGTGAAGTTCTTTGAAATTCTTTCTTGAGGCAAATTGCTTTCTTTTGGAGAAGAAACACTTCTGCAGAATTGCATAAAACTAGTTTGAGCATTCTAGTTTCTTCTTTTCATTTCTTTACATTCTTTTTGTATTGTTTGGTACCTGGAATTGTGGGCACTGGTTTCTCTGCAGCTGGAATTTGGTTGTAGAGGTTGTCAAGAAGCTGGAATTTGGTTCTTGGTGAAAGGTTAGGTGCAGGAGCTGGAATTGTGGTTCTTGTGGTAGATTAAGTGTAAGATTGTAATCTGTAAAACATTTAATCTAGTGGAACCCAGCTGGAATTTGGTTGGAGACTGGACGTAGCCCTGGTATTGGGTGAACCAGGTATAAACATCGGTGATATCTTTCTAAACCTTTCTCCTCTTTTAATTACGTTGCTTGCATTTATTGTTGATTGATTGCTTTGTGATTCAAGAACAGATCTGAAATCTTATTTTTACAAATAGATAATCTGTTAATTGCGAAAATCTTTCAAAGATCAATTCACCCCGCTCTTGATCTAAAACTACTTTTCTAACAATTGGCATCAGAGCGAGGTGCTTGAAAGTTATTCAAGTTCTTCGATCCATGGCTGGAAACAAATTTTCTGAGGGTGCTTGTATTGATAGACCTCCACTGTTTTGTGGAACAGATTATCCTTTTTGGAAGATTAGGATGGAGATCTTTATTGAATCTGTTAGTATAAATGTTTGGAATATCATTGAACAAGAAACTGATATCATTAACAAAGATTGGTCTAGCTTAAATAACTGTGAAAAGAAATTAATCTAGGATGATTGTATTGCCAAAAATATTATCATATCTGCACTTAACAGAAACGATTTTTCAGGATAGCACATTGTCAAACTGCTGCACAAATGTGGAAGATCCTTGAAATGACCTATGAAGAAACAACGAGAGATATGCCTAATGGTCAACTCGGATTCACCAAAAACCAGTGTAAGTTCTGACTCTATGAATTATAGTTCATTACAAGATGCTTTTTATGAAATACATGCAGTAGCAAAAAAATTAGAAACTTGAAAACAAAAGATTAAAAAGCATGAATAGTTTATTAGAAAACAAGATCACTATTCTTGAAAAGAAAATAGTTGATGAAGAAATCAAGAATGAAAATTTGGAATTAGGTAATAATTCCGATTGCATGTGTAATGTTAAAGATTGTAAAAACTGTCCTGAGTTACAAAAAAGATTATCATACTTAATAAAAACTGCATCTAAACTAGCACAAGGAAAAACTAGTCTTGATATGATACTTGATTCTCAGAAATTGGTTATTGACCGTGGTGACATAGGTTTTACACCGTCTATTGGAAAGAAAACCAGAGCATTTAAAAATTATTTTGCATATAGTAAATTTGTTTCGTCTCCGTTTGTTAAATGTTTTTACTGCATGAAAAGAGGTCATTCAGTAAAATACTGTAGAATTAAAAAGTATGCTATTCCTAAAGGTAGAATGAAATGGATTCAAAAGTTAAAGTCATTTCAAATAACCTAATTGGACCCAGTAATTATGAAGGGTACCAGAAACATGTTAAATTTGTTTTGCAGGAACAAAATCTGGGAGTCCCTTGGTATTCAAAACAACAAATCAGGTTCTGCTTTCATAAACTGATTATTTTAATTGATATAAAACAGTATTAATCGATTAAAATAACTTACAGAGGATATCAGAAAATCTGTCTGTACCATTTTAATCGATTGAAATGCGAATTAATCGATTAAAATGTTCTCAGGATTTGAGTTTAGCTGTTTTAATCGATTAAAAAGAAATTTATATCAACTAAAAACACTAAGATGTCAAATTTAATCGATTCTTTTTCGTTTTAATCGATTTAAATTCTGTTATCATTTTATTAATTTCATCCAGTACAAGACTAATCGATTCCTTTATGAATTAATCGATTATTTCACTATAACATTTTCAAACCTAGTATTAAAGATCAAATTAATAGGTTAATTAGTTGGTTAATCGACTAATTTGTTTCTGAAAATTAGTTTTATAACATCCAATTGAAAATTGGTAAGCAAATCAAAATCAAAATCCCAAGTTTTTATGGTAATCAAAATCTGCATAATACTTTTAAATATTCTTTGACCAAGTCAAACATCTTCCCAAGAACAGTTTAGCTGATACACCCACTGTACAAGAATCTGTGCCTGTGTTCTCAGTCAAGGGGACATATGCAATTAAAGCTGATTTTGCAGGTTCTGTCTAAAGTAAACTGCAATTCACGAAAATTGACATCCAGTGAATCTTCGGTTTGCTCTCTTGTAGCTCATTGTTCTCGAGTCTTCTCTTCCTGGTTCAAAGTGCTTCTCCCTTCTTTCCTTGTACACACGTCTCAGAACCCCTTCTCTGAAAATACAACAAGATGCTGAGAAGATCTAAGTCAAGAAAGAAGCAAAAAGGGGAATCTTCCTCTGCTGCAAATCCCGGTGGCCATCTGGAAACCTGGTTTGATGGAGATATAGGAAAGATGAACACCTTCATCTCTGAGTTTAGTCAGAAACAAATTGTTATTCCAAAATTTATCAAATTTAGGTGGCTGGACGAAGAAGGTTTTACTAGTCTGAGAAGAAAGTTAAAAAGTCAAAAGCTAAAAACCTTCATGGAGTTCACAGGGAATATTCAACCTGATCTGGTTCGGGTCTTCTACTCAAATTTAACAGTGAATGGTTCTACAATCAGATCTCAAGTGAAGGGAGTGAATATGGAAATTACTCCTACTTGTTTGGGAGCAAGTTGTTGGCCTTAAGGATAGAGGTGTCAAAGTTTCAAGGGGAATATTTACGAGATTCCTGAGTTCAACAAGATTCAGTTTTTCCGGTCTTGCCTTAAGGATCCAAATGATTCGGTAAGAATTCTAAATGCTGGAAAACTTGCACTTGAACATAGATTACTTGCTTTTATTGTGGCATAGATGCTTACTCCAAGAGGGAGTAATCATGCTATTCTTAATGAGGGAGATCTTGCCCTCATGTATTGCATTTTTAACAATGTTCGGGCAAACTGGGTGTATGTGATCAAAGATCACATGTTGAAAGCTAAAAGGTTGGCAGATTTCAAATTGCCATATGCTATGTTAATCAATAATTTCTTTAGATATTTTGAAGTTGATCTTTCACGGGAGAGCATTGAAACCCCCAAGGCATCAAATGAAATTGACGACTCCACCCTAAGAAAAATGGGATATATAAAAGTTGATGATGAATGGATCTCCAAAATTGATGCTGTGATGTCTGAGGGTGAGGAAGAAGATGAAGATGAAAATGAACAAGGCCAAATTCCTCCCTCTCCAGCTGCTTGCAGAGGTTCCTGAGTCAACCAGATGGTCAAGCCTCATATGAAAATATGGAAATTATTCCTTACATGGAGCGGCTGGCCGTGGGACTCCTTTATCTCGGTTTGAAAGAACAATGCTTTCTCAAATGGTCATTGTGCAGGAAAATCGAGAGAAAGCATATGCGAGATGACATTCCAACACTTCCGAGCAAACAAACAATCAATTCGCATCCCTTGAAAACCAAATTGTTGATATCTACACCAAGTTTGGAAGATATGTAGGTGAACCAAGGAAGCTGGGATGATTGATTTTATGGATTAAAAGGGTCCCTTCTTATCCTTCTTTTATTTCTTATTTTGATGTTAATTTCAATTTACAGTCCGTAATATTTCTTGGTTGTATACCAGGTACAATATTTTTAGCTTTGGTTAATATAATGTAGGTTTTAAATCAAATCAAACTAGCCTAGATAGAATTTAACATAGATCCCTGATAATTTTAGCTGATACAGAATGAACTTAATCGATTAAATCGATTAAAGGAAACACTTTCACAACAAAACAATCGATTAAACTGCGTATCAATCGATTAAAATCTATATAAATCAGTTTACATCAGTTAAATTAGCTAAATAAGATTTTATTCTAATTTTGATGGATCTATTGGTTAAAATTTAATCGATGTAGTTGATATTATTGTAAAGCATCTTTCTAAATGATCGGTTTTCAAAACTTACACTGGATTAGGCATGATAAATTCGCATAAAACATTACTTAGTTTGCAAAACTAGTTGTTTTAATCAATAAAAAATCGTTTAAATCGATTAAAAGGATTTATACAACATTTTTCTTTACTGCTTTAATCGATTAAATGTCGAATTAATCGATTAAATGCACTTATGTTTCATACTTTCAAAGTCCTTCACTGTTTTAATCGATTAAACCTTTATTTCAATCGATTAAAAGCATTAAACAAGAACTTTTTAATCGATTTTGTCCTGTTTTTAATCGATTTTTATTCTGGAAATAAAAATTAAAGGTTTTAGTTAATGGTTGTTCTTGTAACATGCTACTAAAGCGTGATTCCCTTATCTTTACACGTGTTAATTGTATTCATTACAAACGTGTTAATGAAGATAAGTTTGAATCAACTTTGATTGATCTTTACATGAGTAAGATATCGTATTCATTTTTTCCCAATTTTCAAAATCTCAAACTTATTACATACATTTGCATTATTTCTCTTATGTTCCCTATTTTTTTATGAAGTCAAAAGGGGAGAATAGTTTCTTTAGTTGCTTTACTTTTGATCAGAAATAATTCTTTATTTAGGAAGCAACAATTTAGGGGAGAAATAGGAAAATAATTCATTTCTTTATTACTCACTAATCTGTTTTATCAAGTGACTTCTTTTGCAGAGTTATTATTCAAAGTGGTGTTTGTCTTCATCAAATAGGGGGAGACTGAAACTGATGAAGATCTTATTGAAATACTCTGTCAAAGATCTTATTGATTTGATGAAGTCAAAGATAAAGTCAAAGTCAACTTTGTAGTGGTCAACGAGTCACTTAGATAAAAGAATAGAGGGATTAGTGTGTCAGTGACTATGCTTAGGTATAATCATTTTTATCTTTTCTGCTTGCATGAGGTTTCTTCACTTAAAAGATTTTGCAAAATGCCTCTAAAAACGTTTAAGCGAGTTAAAAACAAAGTATTTTAACAAAAGCTTTCTTAAAGTTTTTAACTAATATAATTTCGAAATAACAGGTTGTTTTCAATAAAGAAAGTTTTGAAAACCTTACTGTCGATGTTTTAAGCTGATAAAGCTTCGAAATAACCGATTAAAATAACTTAAAATGTTAAGAGAAGTGTTTTTGCAGTATTTTAATTGATACAACTTGGTTTTAATCGATTAAATCTACTTAACATTCAGGATGATCGATCAGAATGCAATTATGACCGATCAGAATCAGATATGATCGATCAGAATTGAGTTATGACCGATCAGAATCAGATATGATCGATCAGAATTGAGTTATGACCGATCAGAGTTTTTTCAATCGATTAAAACATGTTTCAATCGATTAAAACAACTTAGAAAATTTCTACACAGAGTTTTAATCGATTAAAACTTATTTTTATCAATTAAAATCACTTGGAAAATTTTACAATAAAGTTTTGCAGTATATTAATCGATTGAAACACGAAACAATCGATTAAATCAAATTAGAAGATTTTTTGTAAAGAGTTTTAATTGATACAAGCGTTGTCGTATCAGTTAAAACAAATGCTGTTAAATAATCAAGAACGCTTTAATGGATTAAAAGAAGTTTTAACAGATTAAAACTACACTTTTAACAGATTAAAAGATTATTTTAACAGATTGATTAAACTAGCAGTTTTGAAAATCTTCTATAAAAACAGTTTGGCTTGAACATTTTACACAACACATTGAACATCAATCTTTAGCAATCAAGCAAGCAAACTTTAGCACTCTTTCAAGAAAGATTCGCGCCAGTTTTTGTGAAGTTATTTGAAATTCTTTCTTGAGGCAAATTGCTTTCTTTTGGAGAAGAAACACACTGCAGAATTGCATAAAACTAGTTTGAGCATTCTAGTTTCTTCTTTTCATTTCTTTACATTCTTTTTGTATTGTTTGGTGCCTGGAATTGTGGGCACTTGGTTTCTCTACAGTTGGAATTTGGTTGTAGAGGTTGTCGAAGCTGGAATTTGGTTCTTGGTGAAAGGTTAGGTGCGGAAGCTGGAATTGTGGTTCTTGTGGTAGATTAAGTGTAAGATTGTAATCTGTAAAACATTTAATCTAGTGGAACCCAGCTGGAATTTGGCTGGAGACTGGACGTAGCCCTGGTATTGGGTGAACCAATATAAACACCGGTGATATCTTTCTAAACCTTTCTCCTCTTTTAATTTTGTTGTTGCGTTCATTGTTGATTGATTGCTTTGTGATTCAAGAACAGATCTGAAATCTTATTTTTACAAATAGATAATCTGTTAATTGCGAAAATCTTTCAAAGATCAATTCACCCCCCCTCTTGATCTAAAACTACTTTTCTAACAAATCACTCAGACGTGATTCTAACTATAGTTGTAGAAGCAGCATTTTATTGTTACAGTTAAAACAAACCTTGATTATGAAGCACTAAACTACTCTTTTAGTACTTTGTTCACACCTTCATTCACTACAACAAAATCATAGAAATAGGGCACAAGTCTAAACATCATCATAAATGCTAATAGAATTTGTGGGTAAATTTCCATTCATTTGCATGTGAATAGAAGGTTCTAATTCATCACCAGTGTTTCTGCAAAGTGCATAGCCATAGAGAATACATGCACACTGACTAGAAAATGTTAGAATGTTTTATTAATGTTGTTGATTTTTTTCGTTGGGTAATCCAATTGTGAATCTAAGTCTTATATTGAGTAAGAATCAGAAAGTTGAACAACATATAAAAAAAGTTGAGCATCATATAAACAAGTAAAATCTATAACCTAATGTTTTAAGATTTTGAATTGGAGGTGGTATCAATCTCTTAATTGGATTTGAGCTCATCTCATTGATATTGTTTCTCTTCCAAAGACCGGTAGGAGACAAATGCTTGGTTATGGTTCCTTGCAGCTTTTCCTTCTTAGCACCCATAATCTTGTCCACCAACTTAACTTCTTTCAAGAAGAGGAAGGTTGGCATAGCCTTAATGGACCACTGCTCAGCCACACTGTGAAAACATCAATGCAATTGAACAATTATTAGTATATTACAAAGCAACTAATAGTCCACATTGAGTTTTAAGGTTAAAAATAGAATAATGTGACAGTAGATTCACTTGTGTATGTAAGTGCTTACCCTCAGTTCATCCACATCCACCTTCAGGGAGATTACTTCAGGTGTCTTCCTAGCAATCTCTGCCAGAATTGGGGCAATAAATCGGCATGGACCACACCAAGAAGCAGTAAAATCCACCAGTCTAGTAATTTAAGAAGAAGGGATAGTGAAAAGTTTTTTTATATATATATATATATATATATATATATATATATATATATATATATATATATATATATATATATATACATGTATATTACAATTTTCTTGTACCTTAAATTCCTAATATATTCTCATTTTGAAAATTATATATTTTATTTTAAAATATTTTTTTGTCATTTCAAATATCACGTGTTATACCAGCTAAATTGATTACTCCCCTAAGTACATCCACATCACTTTTCTACCATTTTTTTAGATTCTATTAATTTATACTTAAAAATATAAAAATACCATAGAAGATTAAGACAGAATAAAATTATAATTAATTATAATTTAAAGTTATAGAGGATTAAGACAGAAGTAATATTACATTCTTTAAACACATTTAAATCTGGAAATTTCCAGATTTTAGAAATTATCCAATATAAAAGAATTTATCTCGTACCATTCGTCATCTTAATGCAAATCAAAGCTATAAAGAAAATAACATTTTATAAACAATTATTAAAAAATAAATTATTGTACCATCCAAAACTATGTAGATCAGGCAAAATATATATATTAGAATTAATATATTAAGCTATGACATGAAAATTGACCTAACCAAAATTTTCCGACCATCTAATATAATTTAATGTATTTTAACTTTGTTTAATTATAAAAAAAATGTCATTCTGTTTTTTTTTTTCAATTGGGTTTTGGAGATTTATCTAGGAAATATATATATATATATATATATATATATATATATATATATATATATATATATTGAACGTTAAGTAAGTGAAGAATAGAGAAAATAACTTGAAAGAAAAATAAAAAGAATTATAGGAAAATGATAACAGTCCATCCATTGATTAATTACCCGAATTTGTTCCATTGTTCATCCAATGAAGATTTTTTACAGGGAAAATGTTAACTGCCGTCTAATATTTTTTATTAGGTTTAAATAAAATATAATTAATGAATTTCATTTTACTCTTCAATTAATTAATTCGATTTTTAATTTCTATCTTTATTATTGTCTGAAATTTTATTATTATTATTATTGATAAAAAATTAAGTGATTATTTCATATTATACTTACAAATGTTTCTAATGTAATGTTGACACATAATATTAAAAAAAAATCATTAATCTATCTTCAAATAAATAAAAATTTAAGAACAAAAACATTTAATAAAAATTTAAGAACAAAAACATTTATTTCAATTTAAAAAAAATAAAAAAATATATTTCACAAAGACCAAATCTAAAATTCAGTATAATTCTATAAAATATTAAATTAATAATTTCAAACTTTAAAGATATCATATATAAATAAAAATTTAAAATAGTTAAAATAAAAATTTACGCATCTTATTTATTATAAAATAAAAAAAATCTCATTTATAAAATGAAAATCATATATAAGTCTTTTAAATATTTTTTTTAAAATTTGATATTTTTGGTGTTTTAGTTTGGAAGAAGAGAAAGACATATGAGAATATTGTATTAGTGTGGAATTGAATAGAATGATTAAAAAACAAAGTCTACCTACAACTAAAGCTATGAGTCTGCTTTAACCCTTAATGAGTTTTATAGAATTTCAGTTTGTAAAAGTGCTCAAAAAATGTGAAAAATTCTAAGAGTAACTCATGAAAGAATCGATGACGTGAAAAGAGCAAGGAAAAAATCATTGATACAAGAATATGAGATGTTTCGAATGCAACAGGGAGAAACAATTTTTTATGTTCAAAAGCGTTTCACACACATTGTGAACCATCTCTTTGGGCTTGGTAAGAATTTTGATACTGACGAATTAAATGTAAAAATTCTTAAATCTTTGGACAAAAAATGACAACCTAAGGTGACTGCAATCACAGAGTCACAAAATCTTGCGACAATGACAATGATGACTCTCTTTGAAAAATTGAGAAAGCATGAACTTGAACTAGGAAGGCTAAATGATGAAGAAGACTAACATCAAAAGAGAAACTTAGCCTTCAAAACTGAGATTTCTAAAAACAAGAAAAAGAAGGAAGAAGAAAGTTTCGATGGTGAAGAAGATGAAAACTTGAGTGTCATGATAAAAAAATTCACTAAGTTCATGAAAGCCAAAGGGAGGCAATTATTCAAAGGTAAGAAGAATGAAAAAGAAGGATCTACATTAAATTACAAATGTTATGGTTGTGGTGAAACATGTCATGTAAAATTTGAATGTCCCAACAAAAGGAGTGATGATTCTAAAGGCAGGAAATCTTTCAAAAAGAAAGCCTACATAGCATGGGGGAATAGTGACTCTAGTTCAAAGTCAAGTGATTCCGATGTTGAAGCAAACCTTTGCTTAATGGCAAATAACAGTTTCTCTTCCGACGGTGAGGTATCTACTAAATCCAAAAAATCTATGTGGTACCTTGATAGTGGATGTTCAAGACACATGACTAGAGATAAAAAGAAATTTACAAGTTTCATCAAGAAAGAACAAGGATATGTAACTTATGGAGACAACAACAAAGGTAAAATCATTGGTACTAGAAACATTGGTGGTACAAATACTTTGGAGATAAAAGATGTGCTCCTTGTTGATGGGATACAACACAATCTTCTAAGTATAATTCAACTTTGTGATAAAGGACTTAATGTAATTTTTGAAAGTAATTTTTGCACCATACATCTTAAATATTCTAAGGAAGTTGCATTAAAAGGTATTAGGCATAACAATATTTATTTGATTGACTTGGATTGTGCATCTAATGTTGATATAACATGCTTGGTTGCTAAAGAAGAAAACTCATGGTTATGGCATAAGAGAGCAGCTCATATAAATATGCATCAATTAAACAAATTAATATCTAAAGACTTAGTTGTTGGATTGCCTAAATTAAAATTTGAAAAAGATAAATTATGTGATGCATGTCAAAAAGGTAAATAAGTAAAATCATCTTTCAAAACTAAGAATATAATTTTCACATCAAACCTTTTAGAACTTTTACACTTAGATTTATTTGAACCATCTAGAATCAAAAGTTTTGGTAGAAATTATTATGCTCTTGTAATTGTTGATGATTACTCTAGATTTACTTGGACATTTTTCTTAACCTTGAAAAGCGAAGCTTTTAAAGCCTTTAGAAAGTTTGCCAAGCAAATTCAAAATGAAAGGGAATTAAAAATTAAAGTGTTAAGAAGTGACCATGGTTGAGAATTTCAAAATGAATCTTTTAAAAAGTTTTGTGAAGAGAATGGTATTTTACATAATTTTTCTGTACCTAGAACCCCCCAACAAAATGGTGTAGTTGAAAGGAAATATAGATCTCTAGAGGAACTAGCTAGAATAATGTTGAATGAATCTAATGTTCCTAAATATTTTTGGGCTGATGTTGTAAGTACTGCTTGCTATGTTTTAAATAGAATGCTCATTAGACCTATTGATGAGCCATTATTTTCCCGCATTTTCTTATCTTTATGTACTTATCTTAATTGGTGCATTGTGTTTAATTGTCTATTATTAGTGCATTTTCATTGATTGGGCTTCATTGGGCCAATAATTTAGATTTTAATTAATTTTAATCTATTTGATCTAATTTTTACTCATTATTAATTTTAGGACGAGTTTAAAGCAATTTTGGGCTTGAAAAATTGGGCCAAATGTCATATTTTATTTTATACGGGTACTAACATTAGTTTACTGTTTCATTTATCATTTTTTTCTACATATCTCCAAATAACATTATTCTAAAATAATTATAAACTAGACACATTGAGCTTTCCACAGGATCCAAAATCATTCAATTCAGAGCTAAATTGGATTTTACATAAATTATCCAAAACGGGTCAAGCGCACCAGGCCAGCCCAATAGACATGCTTCAGTAATTTGAGTTTCCTTAATTCATTAGACCTCCAAAAATAGTAGAAACAATGGCGTTTTAAAGCTAGCTCAAAAGGCTTTCAAAGGAGACCAAAATCGCTTAATTTGGATAAGTATTGAAAATACTGCACGTGTTTGAAGTTCATGGACTTGCACTGAAGCCAACTTATGATGTGTTTCGTGGACTAGTTGAGCCCAAACCTCGATTAAGATTAGGGTTAGGGTTATTTATATAAGAGAGGCACATCACACGAAAAACAACACACAAGGACTGCGCAGCCACCACACAACCGCCTTTCATCTTCTGCAATTTATATTCAAGTTTGTTTACTCTTCTGTCATTATTTTAAATTCTTGTTTCGATTTTAATTATGTTTCTTCTACTGCGTTTTCGAATTTCCATGGATAGCTAAATCTTTGTATTGATTTTCTGAGAAGAATGCAAGTAGATCTTTGAGGTTTTGTTCTTCAATTTCATTTTGTTTATCTCTTAACTCTTCATCTTCTAATCTCAGTGTTGAATTATAATCTGTTTATGCTTAATAAACCGAAACTAATATCACGGTTTGCTTAATTCTATGTTAGAGATGAGATTATGTGATGTATGCAATGCTTAATTGTATAAGGATAATTTGGGGTTAATCTTCACTTAGTTGGTTAATTTCATGTTGGAATAAGGGTTAAGGAAAATTTGGGATTAATCTTCGCTTAGTTGGTTAATTTTGAATTGGAACAAGGGTTAAAGCTAATTTGAGATTAATCTTCGCTTAGTTGATTAATTTCGAATTAGAATATAATTTGGGATTTATCTTCGCTTAGTTAGTTAATTTCGAATTAATTTGGTAATCTAGGATAAGTGACACTGCATTAGAATCAGGAAATCAATTGCATTTTAATCTGTTTTTAATCCGCATTTTTATAATCTGCTTTTGTTCTGTTTCATCTAATATTTTAATTTTGAAAAATTCCCCTTTTTTTTGTTACTGTTCTAAATTTAAAAATTGATAAGCTTTGATAGAAATTTGTGGTCTTTGGGAGACGACCTAGGAAAACTTCCTAGTACTACATTTATCTGTTTTAATTATTTGACCAAGTACGACATCGATCACCTATCTTGGAAATGACTCCTTATGAGCTATTTAAAGGAATAAAACCAAATGTAGCTTATTTGAAAATCTTTGGTTGTAAATGTTTATGTTAAATAATGGTAAAGATAATCTAGGTAAATTTTATTCAAAAGTCGATGAGACTATTTTCTTAGGTTATTCACTTTCTAACAAAACATATAGGGTATTTAATAGAAGAACTTTGAATATTGAAGAATTTGTGCATGTTACATTTGATGAAATTGTAGACCTTGAGGGAAACCCTCTTGAGTCAAGAAAAGAATATGCAAGTGATGATGAGTACATAAGGGAAGCATTAGAAGAAACGTACCTAAATGAAAATGATCAATCTCAACCAACGGAATTGGTAAAAGAGTGGCAACCACCAAGAGGACTTTCAATTGACAATATAATTGGTGACATCTCAAAAGGGGTAAGTACTAGAAATATGACAAATTTCAGTATGTCTATAGCTTTTGTTTCATAGATTGAACCCAAGAATGTTGAGGAAGCCCTCAAGGATGATCAATGGTGTATTGCAATGCAAGAAGAACTAAATCAATTTGAAAGAAATCAAGTCTGGGAACTAATTCCAAGAGAAGAATCTCATCAAGTAATTGGAACAAAATGGGTATTTAGAAACAAGCTTGATGAAGATGAGAACATAACAAAGAATAAAGTTATACTTATGGCAAAGGGGTACTATCAAGAGGAAGGTATAGATTATGATGAAACTTATGCTCCTATTGCTAGGTTAGAGGCTATACACCTACTTCTTGCATTTGCCTCAATGATGAAATTTAAATTGTATCAAATGGATGTTACAAGTGCTTTTCTAAATGGTTTTATTAAAGAAGATGTTTATGTAGAACAACCTCCAGGATTTGAAGATTTTAAATATCCTGACCATATCTTTAAATTAAAGAAAACACTTTATGGATTAAAGCAAGCCCTTAGATCTTGGTATGAAAGATTAAACAATTTTTTAATATCAAATGATTTTTCAAGAGGACTAATTGACTCTACTTTGTTTATTAAAAGAGTAGGTGAACACATTCTATTAGTTCAAGTATATGTTGATGATATTATTTTTGGATCAACTGATAACTTTGTGTGTGAAGGATTTGCTAGTATAATGCAGGGAGAATTTGAAATGTCCATGATGGGAGAATTAACATTCTTTCTTGGACTTCAAATTAAGCAACTAAAAAATGTCACTTTTGTGTCACAAACCAAATACTGCAAAGAAGTTCTCAAGATTTTTGGGATGGATACTACTAAAGAAGCAAACACACCAATGGGAACATCCTGCTATCTTGATAAGGACGAATCAGGTTTAGAAATAAATCAATCAATATATAGAGGTATGATAGGTTCACTGTTATACTTAATTGCAAGTAGACCTGATATTATGCATTCTATTTGTGTGTGCTAGATTTCAAGAATGTCCAAAAGAATCCCATTTAATTGTGGTAAAAAGAATTTGAAAATATCTAAAAGGAACTACAAGATTTAATTATGGTATCCATCTGAAGTTTCTCCTAGCTTATTAGGTTATTCTGATGCTAATTATGGAGGATGTAAAAATAGATAGAAAAAGCACTAGTGGAACATGTCATCTATTAGGATCATCCTTAGTATCTTGGCATTCTAAGAAACAAGTTTGTGTTGCTTTATCCACAACTGAGGCTGAATATATTGCAGCTGAAAATTATTGTGCTCAAATTCTTTGGATGAAGCAACAACTAGAAGATTATAATATTTTTCTAAATAACATTCCTTTGATGTGTGATAATACAAGCACAATTAACCTTACTAAGAATCCTGTTATGCACTCTAGAACTAAGCATATAGAGATTAAACATCATTTCTTAAGAGATCATGTTAGTAAGGGTAATTGTAAAATTGAATATATTGATACCAAGCATCAATTAGCAGATACTTTTACTAAACCTTTTCCCAAAGATAAATTTTATGAACTTAGGAGAGATTTAGGGATATTGGAAATATCTTATCTTTGAAAATTTTTCAGGAAATGATATCTTGCTGGAATAATCGATTATCCAAGGTAATAATCGATTATTCTGTATCTCATTGATCTTCAATTTTGCATGCTTCTCTAGAATAATCGATTATTTGGGCTGAAAATCGATTATTGTTGCTTCAATGTGATACTTGTAAAATCTTTCTGGAATAATCGATTATTTGGGCTAATAATTGATTATCTGTAATTCAATGTGCGAATACAGTAAAAACTCTCTAGGATAATTGATTATCTCAGGTGATAATCGATTATTCATGCATATTTCTAGGCAGTAGTTGAAGAAATAATCGATTATCATAAGTGGATAATCGATTATTTTGCGACGTTGGCCATAAACTAGCCGTTGGCAATGACTCTCTTGGTCTTGAAACTCATGAATATAGCCGTTTATAGTCGTTGGAGAAGTTCTCTATATATAGGAAGCCTTAGAAACTCATAAAACCATCTCCAAACTTTTCTTCTAAGTAATTTGCATTGATTCCAAGCTCATTCTTGTCTCTTGCTTTTGCTTATCTCAAATCTCAATCTTTCTTTCTTCCCTAAATGGCTTCATCCTCTAGAAGAAAGATTCCAACCAGGAAAAGATCTGCTCTTGCTGCTCATCCCTGCCCAAATTTTGTTGAATGGTGGATTTCTGATGAAGAGAACCGATAAGAATTTCTTACCTTTTGGAAGGAGAAGAGTATCATCTCTCCAAAATTTCTGATAGGAGATCACTTTATCAATCGAGGATTCATCTTCCCAAATCTTCTTGAAAATCAAGGAGTTTTACCTTTTATTGAAATGCAAGGTATGAATTATCCAGATTTAGTACGGGTATTCTACTCTCGCTTTAAGTATAGAGATCACGTTGCTACTTCTCGGGTAAAAGTAGTCACCATCATTCTTAATAATGACATATGGGAAAACGTAGCAAAATTTCCCATTCGAGATGATGCCATCAACGTCTTGATGGATCTTGATGATTTCAACCGAATTCTGGCATATTGCTCCTTCCTTCGCAATCCTACCATGGAGATCGGAAGACAGCTTCTTGTAGGACCTCTAAAGAAAGAGGAACGTATGTTACTTCATCTCATTGTCTGGATTCTCTATCCTAGAGCCACCAATCATGCTCAGTGTTCTGCTGCTGATCTTCGTATCATACATGCAATTATGAACAATGAGCCATTTGATTGGCCCAGTCTTGTTACTTTGACAATGCTCAAAGCCAAGAGACATCTTACCTTTAATATTCCTTATGCTCTTCTCATTTCCAGGATTCTAGAATACAAGGGTGTTAATGTTGAAGGAGAACAACATGCCCGAACATTAAATTCAAATCGGATGCTTGATGGAACTTTATCTCAGCTTCAAATGGTCAATGTTAATGGAACATACTTCCATAAGGATGATGTACCCCATGCTGCTGAGGTTGCTGCAGATTATGATGATGAAGAGATGCCAGTTGCTGATATTCCTGTCACCAAAACTTCATCTGGTGCTCATACTGAACCCCACTCCTCTATTGAGGATATGCTTGTCAGCATGAACCAAAGAATGCAAGACTTCTTTTCCATCTCTGCAGAATGACATCAAGAAATTATCCATCGCATTTCATATGTGGATGAACGTGTGTCAAATCTTGAAGACAGATTTGACATGAAATTTAATAGTGACTCTGAAAGTGAAGAATTTTAGCATTTTTTTCTCTCTTTTTAGGCTTAGTAATTTTTCTTTCTTTTAGCTTTCTATATTTTTTATTGTTTTGCGTAAACTTCAATAAATATCTACTTTTGCACATATTAAGGGGGAGTTGATTATTTTTATGCACATGTTGAGGGGGAGCTTATATTTTTTTATTATGATAAAATAGGGGGAGAAAATATTTAAAGCTTGGTATGTTTAATCTCTTTTCTATGTTAGTTTTGATAGTAAAAACATGTTATTACAAAGGGCTTTAAAGCAGATTTTAATCATCATAAAAAAGGGGGAGATTGTTGAAAATACAAGGATATGATGCATGAAGATTTTGATGATGCTTTAGAGACAAAGGACTTCAAGATTATAAGACTCATATATAGTTGTATTTACTTGTAATAACTCTATTTTATCATTTTGAGTCTGTAAAAATAGAGTCCAAGATATCCAACACACAGTCTGTCCATGGAAAGTTCATTTTTATCCAAAACCCACTGTGATAATCGATTATCACCTATGGATAATCGATTATTAGTAATCAATTATTGATAATCGATTATCACTCGTGATAATCGATTATCTTAGCTCTTCTGGGTGTCTGAAAGTCTCTGAAATAATGGGCTTAGGTAAGACTTTTAAAAAAAGACAACAAGATTCTATTAAATCCAGTTGTTTGTGAAAAAAAGGTATTTTAAAAGTCCTTATAGACTTTTTACCTCCTTTAACATGACATTCAATTTGTGATTTGAACATATTTTATCTCATCAATTATATCCTATAGAATAAATAATGATAAACTTAAAAATATGGTTTCAAACTTGTAACAATAATCATTGAATGTTGTGTACCACATAATTCCCCAAATCCTATTTTTGGGTGTAGTAGGTATAATATTGCATGTGCTGAAATAGTAGTTGTTATAGTCTTTTAGGGGTGGTTTAGATCTTAGTTTTGGAGGTTTACACATTTATGACTAGGTCCAACCATTGATTTATGCGATTTAATAACCTAATTGGGTGGTGCATCCATTGGTCTTTTGTTCGTGGATCACAACCATGTCCTAACGTTCTTTAAAGCTTTCTTTGTCTCAAGTGAACCTTTGTCTCAAGTGAACCTTAGTTGCCTAAACATGTCAACCTCCACAGAAACCATACCCTCTTGATAGTCAAGCTAGCCTTGACACAAACCCTAAATAACACACAAAATTCAACTCATAATCACCTCATGTGAATGTTTCCTTTAATCTTGTGTGAATGTCTTGACTTCTTAGTTTGCATGAATGCTACCTCTCATTGTTTGTCTTTCTCTTCAAACATGTTATGAAAAACAACTACATTAAAGCACAAAAGGAAAAAAAATTAAACATTGTTTAATTCATAAGAAAATATGTCATTTTGTTCTTTATTTAAAAAATAAAATAAAACATGTGAATAATTTGATTTGGAACTTTAATGTCATGTAATATAAGAAAATAATAGGGATTACAAATATCTTTTTACTAGAGACCAAAAATAACAAAAAAATTATGAGGGTAACACAAAATTAGAAAATTTATTTGGGACCAAAACATTATTTAAGTCTTTTAACTCTTATGAAAAATAAATTGTATGTTATTGCATTGTTCCTATAAGGTCGAGAACTCTCCCTACATCCTTTTGTGACTCCTTAATTAATTTGTTATGGTTTCTTATTCTTTAGAGGAGAATCTCATAAATGAAGAAAGGTAGTTGTTTGTAAAAATACTTTGACACTTAAGTCAAGTAGTGTATAAGTGATGCAATAAATTCATAATTAATAAATAATCACTAGTGCAAAAATGACATTTTACGTCACCCAATTGTCGTTGCATATCAAAATATTCGACGTAAATAAAACGCGGTGGTAATTTTGTAAATAAGAGGTGAAACTTTTACATCGCATATTGTAGGAGGTGATGTTAAAAACCTCTTTTACGTCGCACTTGGTACAGCGCGACGTAAAAGAGAGCTTTTTAAGTCGTGTGGGGTGTGCGTGACATAAAAAGTGATACTTTTTACGTCACGTGGGGGGTGCACGACGTAAAAAGTATCATTTTTTACGTCACATGGGGGTGTGTGACATAAAAAGTGATACTTTTTACGTCATGTGGGGGTGCGCAACGTAAAAAGTATCACTTTTTACGTCACATGGGGGTGCACGACATAAAAAGTTATACTTTTTACGTCACATGGGGGTTGCGCGACGTAAAAAGTGCTTTTTACGTCATGCACCCCCCACGCGACGTAAAAGAGGCTTTTTACGTCACGTGCTAGGGTGTGCGACGTAAAAAGTTCTTTTTATTCTCTTCCAGACCCACTCCCGCATCTCGCGCCGCAAGGGTTTTTTAGAATGACAATGAGAACGACGACGACAACTATCTTTCCACACCATTTTCGATCATTTTGGCAGTGAAGAACATCAACATTGTGTCTCATTTTACGAATTTGACATTTCTCCCCGATTGGATTCGAGTTTGAAATCGTTTTCGTGTTTACTCGAGGTTAGTGTTCTATGTCTCCTGATATATGTTCAAATTGAATCCGTGATTGTTTTTGGGGATCTCAATCACGTCATTGTATGAATGTCTCCACTGGATTGTTATTGGAATGTCATTATTTTGTTTGAGTGCATTTTTGGTTTACACACTCCATATACGTGCTTTGTTGTTTGTATATTAATTTATTTTTAAATATAAATTTTGAATCTCTAGGAGTGACGAAACTTTATAACATAATATGAATCGAAGTTGGATGAATGCACGTCGTATTAGTGAAGAGTACGAAAAGGGAGTTGATGAATTTTTGAAATTTGCTAGTGAAAATGGAAAAGGTATTGAATAATATATGGCTTTTTTCATTTAGAATCGTGTCTATAACTAATGTTCTAAGTGGAAAACCCAGAACAAAGACTTTGCAGTTCATTTATCCTAAGGTTAGAAACTTATTATAATAAGTGAATACCATAATTATTGTTTGTATTTAAATTTTGAAAATAACATTATATTTTATTCATCATTTCAGTGTAATAAATAAACAAACTCATTTGAATGTGGTTACTATGTTATGTATTGGATGAGAGCCATAGTTTGTGCGGGTATAACTGATTCTTGGACGGAGGTAATTGCTTTCAGCATTAATTAAGTTTATTTAACTTTATGTGTCTTGCATGTTTACAAGAGTCAAATTAATGTTTCAGGTATTTCAAGATCCATCTCCATTGTCAGAATATGATATCACACAAATTAGAGAATAATGGGCAAGGTTTTTTGTTCAACAATTCTAGTACTTAATTTTTTAGGTTATTGTTTATATTATATTGTGTGTATTATGTAGTTTAGGTAGTTTAGTTTGTACTAACTTTTAGTTTGTATTAACTTTTAGTTTGTAGGTTATTGTTTGTATTATATTGTTTTATTACGTAGTTTGAATTATATATAATATTATATTTTTTAATTACATAGCTAAAGAAACCTCAACCTTTGGATTGTTTGGTTATAATATATATTTGCAGGTTTTGGTTGTAAGACAAAATAAACCCAATTTTTTTTAAAAAGGAGCAAATTTACGTCGTGTATAACAATATGTGACGTAAATTTGCTCCAAATTTTTTAATTTTTGATACTTTTTACGTCTGTTTAGTGTAAATGCAACGTAAATTAACGTTGGGTCTCGATAATTGACGTGAATTTACGTCAGGCTAAGGGTCCGACGTAAATTTACGTCTCCCGTTTTAACGTCAATCTTAAATGCGACGTAAAAAATCCAAAATACCTGACGTAAAAAGCCTTTTTTGCACTAGTGAATATATACCTTGGGATCCCTATTATTTATAGTGCTATGAATAGGCTTTTACTTAATGGACCTTTATGTATAATCTAATACATCCTCTAATCATACTTTTGTTTAACTATTTGGATAACCTTGATTAATTAGACTTTAACTTATTTATATCTAAATCCTCTTAGTAAGCTTAAGGACCTAACTGAGACAAAGAGTCTTTATAAATCAAGAAATAAAAATTTCATTTTACTAACACAAAATCCTTTCGATCAAACTAATAATATACCATACTAGCTCCCTAGGCTCAAGACCTAATGGGGGATGAAGAGTATTTGTAAGTTAAGAAAGAAATATTCAATTTTCTTTGCCCAAGAACCTTTGGTCGGACAAGTAATATACCATACCAGCTCTTCAAGCTCAAGGACTTGATAGAGACAAAGAGTGTAAATCAAGAAAGAAAAAAAATATTTCTTTACCTAGGAACCTTTGAGTCAAACTAGTAATATACTATACTAGCCCCCCAAGCTCAAGGATAAGACAAGGATGAAGAGTCTTTATAAGCAAACAAGTTGAAAAAAAAAATCAATTATTAACGTTGTTAACTCTACCAGATGATTTATCATGATTTTAGTGAGTGTCTTATTGATTTAACAACTTTATATGAAATTCATCCAATAATGATAGTTGGATCTGCTAGTGAGAGAGATGTGATGCCTCATTTTCTAGATTTTGAGTGCCTATAAAATATTAGTGCAAATTATGTCATTAAAATGCCTTTTTCTCTGGAAAATGCTCATATTATTGCTTGCAAGGTAAACATGTTGTCTTCTACCTTTTTGTCTAATTCTTATTTTGATTCTGAGAGATCTTCGAGTGGGCAATTACTATTAGTAGAGGGCATGGTGGTGCTTGTTTAAGTGGGGACAATGTTGAATTAGGCTTTAAAGTTAACTAGTCAACTATTATGTCTAACAAAGGGGGAACTACTTCATCTACGTAGGATGATACTAATAACAATGATGATGGTACAAATATACAAGGAGCTTAAGATTCATTATTTGAGTGTGATGATTATAATTGATAGTTCGCTGTGTTTGAGAGTAATTTTTGAAATATAGGTGGTAAAGAGTTTTAAGGTCATATGTGACATATGATAACCTTTTAGAAGGTGTGTTGACAATATTGTAAAGGTGGATCATTGTTAATCCATTAATAATGTTTGTCATGGTAGGTTGGATCATCCAAAAGATTTTTTTATATGTATTCTACTTATTCCCAAGCATTCATGTTCACCTTTCCTTTAACGACTCCATAATGGGACTTTTGAGGGTTTTGAATGTTGCCCCTACTTAACTAAATACAAATAGATGGGATGTTTTGTGGGCTCTTCATATTATATATCATGAAGCCTACTCCTCAAGTGTTTTTATCCCACGACTAGATGATGTAGTGAATTTTTTTATCATTGATTGACCATTCAACATCTTCGTTTTTGCTCCATATATCTTGTCATATAATAATTTTAAGACTAGGTTTTTAAAAGTAGTTGTTGAGTAAGAGGTTTGCACATATTTATATGATGGTAATAGGTCAACATTTCCCTTTTAATGAACTTGTGATCCTTTGCCCTATTAAAGTTAACCAAAGTTCAAAAGGATTATGAAGGATGTAAGGATGTTAGAGAGTTTTGACAAGTTGTCTTGATGGTTGTCAACTCAAAAAATCCTTAGGATATATCACCCTAACTATTTTCATTCAAATCTTGATGGTATGTGTTCCTTTTGTATGTATCATTTCAAGTTTTTACTTTGTTGAATTTTTGGTTTCGTGTAAATATTATGGTCATGAACATGTTGAAGAACAAAAGTTTCTTGAAATACTTCAGTAGGATTGTGCGCTATTATCCAAGAAGGAAAATCAATTGGAGTGTAAAAATATATCTAGCCAACTCTTGATTTAATGTCTTTGCAAGCGGAAGCAAGAAAGAACCATAAAATAAAGAAAAGAATTTTCATAATCACCACAACTTAACTCTCCGATCATCACCGAAAAGGATGAGGCCTCATATAACGAGTCTAGAGTCAAACTCTTACACAACTAACAAATGTTTGGGTCATGATCATTAACTAGGCTCCAAAGTGATTGTGGAGATGTCAGTTGTAGAAAAAAATGTATGTATACCTTAACTAATGCTGATGAAAGATTACAAGATTTTATTGAGCTATAAACATATGCTCTAGTTCTTGGTTGCTGACGTGTTAAAGGTCGAGAACAACATAAAATTGAGTTATGTAAAGGGGGAATTGCCCAAGACATCAACCTTTTTAAAGGATGCTAACTTAACTCTAAATGTCAAAGTCTTTAAACAATATGATTAATGCTTAAGCTTAAAGGTTGATAATTACCTACTGAGGCGAAGGTGTGAAGGGGCCAAGTCATATAAAAGAAAATTGAGAGCAAATATTATTGACTAAGAGAAAAAGTTAATAAAGGTTATTGTTGCTATAGAGATTGAACTCAAATTAAAGGAGTAAGCCTGTCAAAAAGTGCTAGAGGCCAAATAGTTGGTTCTTCAAGAGCATGTCGAAGGCTTTCACAAAAATATTCAACAAGTGCACTTATTTGCTCAACAAGGAATTGTGTTGAGTGATGCAAAGTTTGACGTCAAACATGACCTATAAAGGGTTTTCTTTTCCATGTTAATGACAAACAATGAGGCTAACAAAAAGGTCAAAAGACTACCTATTTCTTCCTTAACTCTTCTGAAAACTCATGCTTCTCTATATTTTACATGAATTTTGTTTGTTTAACTTTGTAAAGCTGAAATAGGTTTCTAGGCTGTTTGTGGAATTTATTTATAAGGTTATACTACCTCTTACAACTAATAAACTTATTTTTCCTTTGTGGATCCTAACTTGTTATTTTTTTTAATTTTGCCACTATGAACTTCTTAATTGCTTTTACCTACTTGTTGGTCTGCTAGTGCTCCATCGAGTTGGTGACATGTCTAATATGCAATCCTTTATAGAAGTTTGTCAAACCTTTCTTGATGAATTCTTTTTTATTATCCATTATTATGGATTGTAGAATGTCAAATCAACAAATGATAATTTTTCACATGAAAGGTTGCGATTGTTGATTCATGATTCTTGTCCGTGGTTCCATTTTGATCCACTTGGTGAAGTAATATACATATAACAATAGAAAATGACATTGCCCTCTTGTTAGTAGAAACTATATAATTATGTCCATTCCCCTTATTGCAAGTGGTCATGAGAAGATTAATTGATGTAGTTCTTCTACATTTGAATTAATGAGATTGATGTGCTTGTAACATTCAAGACATTTTTTGGTATATTTAGCATAGTGAACTCGTATTATAGGTCAATAATAAACAAAAAGTAGTAATTTTCTATTTATTGTTTTTCCACCTGAATGTAATTTGCATATCCTTTATGAAACTCTTTTAGGATGTACTTTGGATATGAATTTCAACACTCTCTTGTCCTGAGATATAGAGCTAAGCTATTAACATTTCATACTCTGGTAGTTGAAAGATTTATAAGTAAAGAGCAATTATTGCTCTATCAACAAGATGTTTGGTCCTTCAAGAACGATGTTTGCTCCACTCCCCTTCTTATTTGATGATCAATCAATGTACAACATTTACTATTGATACTCAAAGGAACTTCTAGATTTATTTAGTTTATGCAATCCACCAAACTTTGAGCCTTAATTGGTCCTCTTGCCTCGTACTTGATGCTAAATTCTGTGAATTCTATAAATCATGCAATCGACTAGTTTCAATCTTTAGAGGTTATTTTTAGATGAGATCATCATAGTGCACCACAACGTTATGCTTTTGGAAGTAAGGTCGACCTTTTCAATTGTTTGGTTCTTGTTTGCTCATTTTGTAAAACCCTGCTAACATCGTAAAACGACTTATGCCCTTCACCTTTTTCATGAATCAAATAGAGCTTACAACCCCATCCAAGATTGGAAGGTACAAACAGAGTGTAGCTCCCGTAATTGGTTTTTGCAAGATCGAAGGGGTGGTAAGAAATTCTGTGTTTTTTTAAAACACTTTCTCACATGCCTCATTCTGAAACAACCATAAGGCTAAGAGGGGAACCATCCCTCAAAAGCTAGCTCAAGAGGTTGGAGAACCTCCTACCTTATAAGAATGTGGGGCTTGTTACAATACCACCCCGTTCGAAAGCCAGCGTCCTCGATGGCTGCACTCCACGACACTTCACTCACCGGCACTTCACTCACTAGCACTTTACTCGGCTTTCTTACCGGTCAGAACCCTCTAGTGGTCAGAACCCTCCGGCGGTCAGAACCCTCCATGGGTAGCCCTTCTCGAGTTGGCTGGCTCTCAACGAAAGCACCATTGAAACAACCATAAGGCTAAGAGGGGAACCATCCCTCAAAAGCTAGCTCAAGAGGTTGGAAAACCTCCTACCTTATAAGGCCTCCCTGGTAAGGAGACCTCCCCAATGTGGGGCTTGTTACACATTCCAACAGAAGGTATTTGCTTTTTCCATCAATTTAATGATTGGTTTTGTCTTGGTGAACAATTTTGGAAGGAAACGAAATAGGGACATGAATTTCCCTGAGACACAAGACCACTTTTATGTTCTTTAGGCTTCATATGCCGTTTATAACTCAACACTAACCGGGATTTTCCTCAATTCCTTTATGGGTCTGCATTCTTATACTTTGTTCGGACCAATGTAATATGTGTACATGCGTCACTTACCATTCGAATTCTTTACTAATATCACATTTGCGACGCATATGGTACAGTGAACTTTACTGATGAAACCGATTTCTAACAACTTATGGACTTTTCCCTTCGATGCTTGGTCATCTTTATTGTCCTATTTTCCTTCCTCCATGAATAAATAAGTTATTTTAAATAAAAGATTTGAAGGTAGATTCATTTAGCATAAATGAGAAGTGTAAATAGTGGGAGCCATTTGAGTTTGAATCGGAATGGATTCACCCGAACAGAAACAGCCCAATGGGTATCAGGCCTAGAAGACCCCAAAATAGTAGAAAAGATAAATAATATAAATACGGTTTGGTGGAGCTTCGATGGTATTGTGTTTAACACACATTCAAATTTAATGGAATCTTTTGTTATCTATGTATTATTATTTTAAAGTTATATTTTATCAACGATTTTTTTCACTTGTTTTATCATTTTTTTTTCAATATTTGTGTATTTTATAACGTAGGAGACCGAAATAGAAAGAGTACAAGTAGTCATTTATAAATTACGAAAACAAAATGGTAAAATAAGATACACATTTAAATTATGAAATTTATTAAGTAATAATAATTAATATAATAAAATATGTAATTTAATTTATATCATTAAAGTAAAACTCTAGATATAATGTAATGTTGAAGATAGTAAAACTATACATAAAAGATATTTCTTAGAAACAGAATACCCGGGTCGCTGAGTCCCACGTGGAATATTCTCTACCACTTACACACTATATCCACTCACTTAGCCCTGCTTCCCCTCAAAGCCACCAAAAATTCCAAGCCAATCCAAATCTCAAACATATATAACAACAATCATAGCAAGTGATGCACCTTACTTCACACTCCCAATTCCAAACATCGACAAAAAAATGCCACAACAAAACCATCTTAAACACACAAACATCCAGTAACTCATGCATCCCCTGTCTCCCTTGTTCTGAAAAAAAAAAAAAACACAAAAATGGCATCATTCCCAATGCCACAGCTTCTGCCATGCACTTCTCTCCCTCAGAGTCACAGTACCAGTACTGCATCGTCGCCGTCCTCTTTGTTCCGCCATCGCCGAAGTCTCCACTCCCTCCGGTGCTCGGCGTCCGAGAAGCCTCCGCCGCACGAGGACGCGGTGGAGCTGCCGCTCTTCCCTCTCCCTCTGGTCCTCTTCCCGGGCGCGATTCTCCCCCTGCAGATCTTCGAGTTCCGGTACCGCATCATGATGCACACGCTCCTTCACACCGATCTCCGCTTCGGCGTCGTCTACCACGACGCCGTTTCCGGCACTTCGGACATCGGCTGCGTGGGCGAGGTGGTGAAGCACGAGTGCCTCGTGGACGACCGCTTCTTCCTGGTGTGCAAAGGCCAGGGGCGGTTCCGCGTGAACGACATCGTCCGCACCAAGCCCTACCTCGTGGGACGCGTGACGTGGCTGGAGGATCGGCCGTCGGAGAGCGACGGCGGAGACGATGCGGAGGAGCTGGCGCGTGAGGTGGAGGGGTACATGAAGGAGGTCATAAGGCTTTCGAACCGTTTGGGGGGGAAGGGGGAGAAGGAGATGGGGGATTTGAGACGGAACCTGTTTCCGACGCCGTTTTCGTTTTTTGTGGGAAGCACGTTCGAGGGGGCGCCGAGGGAGCAGCAGGCGCTGCTGGAGTTGGAGGACACGGCGAAGAGGTTGAAGAGGGAGAAGGAGACGCTGAAGAACACGCTTAACTACCTCACTGCTGCTTCTGCTGTCAAAGATGCTTTTCCTTCTTCTTGATTGTTGATGTTCAGTCCATACCAAACTTCTACAGGTTGTAAATTTTGATGTGCTTTCTATTACCAACCAATCATAGTAAATATAGTTTTGCAGCTACCAATGTTCTTGCATCTTATGGATCAACGTGCCATTACTAACGCACAAGTAAATTTCTTAGAAAAATAGGATTGGCATGTTTGATTGGGCATTTTCATAAATAAATGTGAATCAACTTGAAGTAAGGATCGTGCTGCTGTGGTGTTTGGAGATGGAGATTTTACATAATTTTGCAGTTACAAAATATTATCTAAACCCAGCATGATCACGCTGAGAAGACAGAACTTGGTGAGAGGCTCGGCAATTCATTTAAATCACTGTGCGATATTTAAATTTATATTTTTATATGTTGTTTGTAATAATTAATCCACGTTCATGTCATTTATCAAAAAGAAATCAATTGAAATAATAAAAAATAGCTTGTATCAATTAAGATTAATTTATATAAGATAATTCATGTAGAAAGCTGAATTGATTGAATGAAGTTGAAACAATATAATTAGACAACTTAAATACAAATATTCATGCCAGTTTTTATATATATAGTTGTCAAACAACTTCTTTTCTTATTTCTGCAATTCTTCTCTGACTCAAGTTTAAAATTAATCAAATAGTAAATTTACCGCTTAAAAATATGTGAACTTTTCAATTTAACCTTAAAAAATTTAAAGGAAGTAAAACATAATTTTTATCTTAATCTTTCACGTCCTTATATATATATATATATATATATATATATATATATATATATATATATATATATATATATATATATATATATATATATATATATATATATATATATATATATATATATATATATATATATATATATATATATATATGTAGAATTGGTGCAAGAGGATTTAAACCAAAATTGTTAATTTACTAATTATTCATTTAGAGAAAAATTTTATTGGGTGAAAAAAAAACTTATTTAATCCTTTATTTCATAAATAACTTATTTTTTAAGAAAACAAATAAGGATTTCTTTCAAGTTATTTGAAACAATTCTAGTTATAATTATATTTGTCACCTTATCAATCTTAGAGTTGGACCTAGAGATGACAATTAAACTCGTATTCGTGAGAGCCGATCCGTCCCGTTCTCGAGTTTAATGAAAAAAACTGAGTTAACCGGAGACAGGGTGGATTCGGGTTTTTCACGCTTTCAAAAGTCGGGGAGGGGATGGGTAATGCAATCCCCACCCCGACCCCGTCCTCGTCTCTGCCCCGACTTTATATTTAAATTTAAATTTTAAAATTAGTTATTTATTTTCTTTTTCTATTACATATAATGTTATTTTTTTTATATTTTACTATTTTTACTTTTCTTCTACCTACTTTTTAAATTTTTTGTCTTTTTTAATATTTTATATCAATTGATTTATTATATTATTTTTTTTCTCTTGTCTTTCTATTTTTCACATTTTCTTAATCTTTCCAATCAATTTGTTTTTTTTTTCAATCTTCTCAACCAATTTGACGAACACAAAGTTTTTTTTTCTTCTTTATCTTTTTCTAAATATTTTATGTAAATGTTATAGTAATTACTATTATTTTATTTATAATTTATATTTATTATGTCATATTTTTTTAATCTTATTATTCTTATTTGTCATATATCAAAATTTCATCTTCATAAAATAATTGTATTTTAAAATATTAAAAAGAATTGATAATTTAAACTTTTATTACTTCAAACTAATTAAATAAGAATTAACTTATTAAATATTTCCTTATAAACTATATATTTCATATTTTTAAATGACAACTTAAAAATAAATTAATTTATACACATAATCAAATGTTTGAATAATAATAATAATAATAATAATGATAATAATAATAGTAATAATATAAGTATTCAAATATTTGAATATAGTGTTATAATAATAATAATGTTATAAATATTCTATATATATATATATATATATATATAATGATTAAATATTTCTTTTACATGCATATTTGAATATAAATATAATAAATTAAAATATATTTAATTAATAATAATTATAGATTATAAATATTTATTCACATATATAAATACATAATAAAACTAATTTATTATAAATATAATTATCTTTTTAAAAATAATATAGATCCAGGAGGATCATGTGGAAGTCCAACCAAAATAGAAGAAGGAGGATTAAAAAAAGTTAAGGTTGAGGAGAAAAAACCCAACCCCGGATTTTGCCATGCCTAGTTGGTGTAATTTAGCCCAATCATTAGTCCCAGACATTTAACTTTTAGGCTTTGTTTGGTTGGAGTGATTTGAGAGAGTGGAATTGAGAGAGTGGAAAAAGAGGGATTTGAAGAGAAATGGAGATGATTGAAAAGTGAAAGGAAAGTTTATGGGAAATTGTGAATGATTTGATTGATATGAGATATAAAAATTATAATTTTATGTTGATTATTTAAGAAAATTACCATTTTACCCTTTGTATAAAATAAGGTTTAAATGATTATAAATATAAATTTTTAATTAATTATCCATATTTTAACATTGATTATATATTTAAAAGAAAAAACAAAATTAAAAGTGTTTGTAATTGGAAACAAATTTAAAAAATTAACTTTTTTTAGATAGTTATTAAAAATTATATAAATAAACAATTACAAAATTATGTACATTGCATATCCATATTCAAATAATGTTGACATATTAAATAAATTATTTGACTAATAATTAAATAATTATAAAATATAAAATAATAATTAATATTGATTGATAATAACAAATAATTATGAAAACTAATAATATAATTGTACATTATTATTTAAAACAAATATAAAATACAAGTGAAAATAGAATAATAATTAAATGAAACATTACTAAAATTATAAACCTATGCACACTAATGCTCTTCAAACAAATAATTATAATGTTATTCATCTTTTGCGATCAAGTCCTCCAGTTCAGATCATTCAATCACTTCCACTCAAGAACATGAACAACTGGGAGAGACGTAGATGTCCCATATATCTGACTCCGAATGTTGAAATGTTGATGATCGTCTCATCACATTAACTTGAGATAAAATAATTACAATATAATTTTCTACTTTAAGAATTAATAATATAATTAAACTCAAAATTGAGAATACTCTTATACATTTTGAACTCTTTTGGATAAATTTTGTTTTCCTAATTTTTGATAAAGTTAATTTTAATATTTAAAATTATTTAACATTTTGAATTCTGAAAGGTTTTCTCTAATAGCAAATTAAAAAACATAATATTCAAAAAAATATTTTAAGATTCAGTCTCGGGTTGCATTTCGCTCGAGCGACTATATCTCGCTCGAGCGAAAAATGATCCTGATCGATCATAATTTGAAATGATCGATCATAATTGGAGGATATAATAGCGGTTCCTCTGTAACCGCTATCTAAAGTGTATATTAGATAGCGGTTCCAGTGGAACCGCTATCATATACAACCATATTTTAATTTCTTGAGTCTCGGGTTGTGTTTCGCTTGAGCGACTATATCTCGCTCGAGCGAAATATGATTCTGATCGATTAGATTTTCGAAATGATCGATCATATTTCATAATTTTTTCAAATAATTAATTCTAATCGATTATTTTTCTAAATTATTGATTAGAATTGATTAGTTTTTCAAATAATAGCTTAGAATTGATTAATTTCGAAATATATATTAAAAAATTATAATTAAAAATATAGATTATTTAAGAATATTAACTATTGTAAAGATAAAGTAGAACATGGGAGGAGATGGGGATGATAATATAATGATAGAAGTTACAAAAATGTAGAATTGAGAAGTTTGAAACAAAAAAAAATTAAGAAAATAGAGATTTAATTACACTTTTAATAAATTGAAGATAATTACAATATAATTTTCTACTTTGAGAATGAACAATATAATTAAGAAGATCAAGTGTAATGTTATTGATGCTAATTTTAACAATAATACAATAATATTATTTTCGAAAATGCCCATATTCATGTGAATATTTTGATTATTATTATATAAAATAATTAAAAGAATAAGGTAAATAGAAAAGTAAAATGCATGGTTATACCACTTTCCTTTTAATCTATAATTAGTTAGGTATGAATCAAATGTAAAGTCTAATGTTATTGATGCTAATTTTAAGAAGATCACAAAATGTAAATTAAATAACTACAATATAAATTTCTACTTTGAGAATGAACAATATAATTAAACTCAAAATTGATAATACTCTTATACATTTTTGAACTCTTTTGGATAAATTTTGTTTTCCTAATTTTTGATAAAGTTAATTTTAATATTTAAAAGTATTTAACATTTTGAATTCTGAAAGGTTTTCTCTAATAGCAAATTTAAAAACATAATATTCAAAAAAATATTTTAAGATTCAGATCTCGGGTTGCATTTCGCTCGAGCGACTATATCTCGCTCGAGCGAAATGCGATCCTGATCGATCATAATTTGAAATGATCGATCATAATTGGAGGATATAATAGCGGTTCCTCTGTCACCGCTATCTAAAGTGTATATTAGATAACGGTTCCAGTGGAACCGCTATCATATACAACCATATTTTAATTTCTTGAGTCTCGGGTTGTGTTTCGCTTGAGTGACTATATCTCGCTCGAGCGAAATATGATTCTGATCGATTAGATTTAAGAAATGATCGATCATAATTAGAGGATATAATAGCGGTTCCTCTATAACCGCTATCTAAAGTGATATATAATAGCGGTTAAGATTTAACCGCTATTAGAAGTGATATATAATAGCGGTTATGTTTTAACCGCTATTAGAAGTGATATATAATAGCGGTTAAGTTTTAACCGCTATTACAAGTGCTATTATAATAGCGGTTAAGATTTAACCGCTATCATATGGAAGAGGGTAATTTGGACATTTCATTATCTCCAGCAGACTTTCGTCTCTTTTCTTCGCAGATTAGCGAAGAAAGTCTCTCTCCCCTCTCCCCCTTTTCCTCGCCTGCATTTCTTCGCAAATCTGTTCAACCAAATGTGGGTGAATCTCATGCTTCTGTCTTCGTGAACAGTATTTCGTCGCAAATCAGTTCAAACAAACACAGCATTAAGGCTGTGTAGTAGTTAGAATAGCCCATTCCCCATCATCCGATATTAAGTCTTATCTCGACCATTGATCTCACCCTTATGTTTCATCCCGATATCTTGTCCTGAAACTTACATCCGTTGACTTGAGAATAACGCCATTAGATAATAACCGACTAACCAAAAGGCCCATAAAATCTAGATAAAATTAGGTCTAAGGTTCAAACCCTCACCTTCACTTTTTGACCACAACTTTGGTGTCGTTTGTGGGAATTCGAAAACAATTTTTTTTCCCACTTCCACACAATGGTCACACACTACACGAGCAAATTCCCAACCTGTGGTGACGACCACATCACCATTCAACGAATGATGATGATGGTAGAGCAATTGCAAAAACAACATGAAGAGGCACAACTAAGGGCGGAGAGGGCCCATAACAAACAGGTTTAGCTGCGACAAAAGAATGACGAACTCCAACAAACCCTTCAGCAGCTCTTAGTACAAAGAGGGGAGCACAATTACCTGTCATTGGTGACTAGAGAGTTCCAACCATTCTCGGTCGTCATTATGGGCGAACCCATTTTGCCTCGTTACCTGGTCCCCAAGATGCAACCTTTCGATGGTACTAGCGATCCATCGACTCGCCTGAAAACTTTCCAGGCCCAGATGCTCATTAGTGGAGGCATAAAGGGTGTGCGCTGCAAAATGTTTATCAGCATCCTCACTGCCACGACCCTGTATCGATTTAATGGGTTGCCAAATGCAACCATCACATTGTTTAAGATCCTCTCAAGGATGTTTATGGCCTAGTTCGCGACCAACAAGCTTAAAACACCAAAATTAAGCAACCTATTCGACATCAAACAGCCAAACAATGAGTCGTTAAAAGACTATTTGCGACGATTATGGGAGATAACAGTATCAATTCCATAGCCCGACGAAGCCATGTTCATCAATGCCTTCATGAAGAGGTTAAGCTCGGGTCATTTCGTGGACTCATTGATTCAAATACCACTTACTGATATGTCTGAGGTTAGGTTCTGAGTTGCCTCACATATAGAAGCAGAGGAAGTTATGAGTTGGAAAAAAGCCGAGGAAAAGGGCTACAGTTCTCAGTAGAGATCCCCGAATGACCGATGGAAGAAAATTAATAGGCGTGGAGGCAACACTCGAAGATAGCCCGGTCCCTATGATTGGTGAGATGAAGATAATAGTCGACCGACAAGGAATGCACAAATTCCTTCCACAATGATGAACAAGCAGATATTATGGGACGTTAATTCTACAAGGTTACTTACTTACACACAAAGAGTTGACCGACAACTAGGCCCGAATCAAGATGCATGGTGAGTTCCATCGCAATGGGGGCATGACATATAAAAGTGTTACGCTCTCATTCACCAGATTGAGGAGTTAATCCGACTAGGAGGACTAAGTCGTAAAGACCCATAAGAAAGTGACGAACTTTAAAGGGAGAATGTGTCGCTGACGAAAGACGAACACGAGATGCCCATCTTGGACGACTTCAACACAATAGCTGGAGGATTCGCTGGTGGAAGTAGCACAAGCTCGGCCCAAAGGCGATATTCAAGGGCATCTGCCCAAGTGATGATGCACCTTTCTCGCACTACCTCGACATATTCGACCACTCGTCATAAGCTGGTTTTCTCGAATGATGACCTAGAGGGTGTCATGCCGCCACCAAGATGGCCCCGTCGTCATTAGCATAGTCATCATGAGCAGGAACATGCATTGCGTCCTAGTCGACCAGGCAGCTCGATGGACATCATGTATTGGGACAAATTTGTCAAACTAGGAGTCCTAATGGACACATTAAGGCCCTTCGACGGAATGCTAGTCAGTTTCGCAGGAGATCAGGTGGAGATTTGTAGACATACAGAGTTACGAACAACTTTTGGCTCCTAGGATACCGCTGTTGGTAACAGGAAAACAAAAAAACGCTCTCAATTTTTCTCCTGATACAATTTCAAATGAGTTGTTACAATTATTTATGGCCAAAATATTTGCCTTTTCAAATACCAAACGTAAATCATAATACCTATTAAATAGGTTTACAACTCATTAGTTATACCACTCGTAATTAAAACCATTATAGGAATACTAAACGTCTAATTTAAGTTTTACAATAAATCTCCCCCTTAAACTTAAATACTCTTCCCATCTCTTATTCCAATAAGTCTTTTACAACTCTCCAGCAGTGTAGTTGGCAGTGGTTTGGTGAATATGTCAGCAGCTTGAGCTCGGCTTTCAACATGCTCCAGCTCAACCTTTCCTTCTCTAACTTGTTCTCGGATGAAATGAAATCGGACGTCAATGTGCTTGCTCCTTCCATGATTAACCGGGTTCTTTGTCAACTCGATCGCTGACTTGTTGTCAACTCGAATTACAATCCTTTCGTCTTGGATCACTCCCAGATGCCTTAGTAAATTTGAAAGCCAAACTGCATGACACACACTCCAAGAGGCCGCCACATACTCAGCCTCACAGGTTGACAGAGTTACAATGGGTTGCTTCTTTGACAGCCAAGTAAAAGCTGTTTTTCCGAGTAGGAACACATAACCTGAAGTACTTTTCCGGTCATCAATATCACCACACCAATCACTATCCGAGTAACCCACTAGTCGGTAGTCATCCGATTTTGAATAGAATAGACCAAGTGATAAGGTTCCTCGAACATATCTCAAAATTCTCTTTAAGGCCTTCCAATGTGTGTAACTTGGATTCTCCATGTATCTGCTCGTTATCCCAACACTCAACATTAAGTCGGGTCTTGTGCTTGTAAGGTATCTCAGACTTCCGATTAAGCTTCGATATCTCCCAGAATCAGCTCGTTCTCCTCCATCAAACTTTGAGAGTTTAGTGCCTGGTTCCATTGGAGTAGAAACCGGGTTACAGTCCTCCATTTTAAATTTCTTTAAAATTTCAAGTGCATACCTCTCTTGGGATATAAAAATTCCTTCCTCTGACTGCTTCACTTCTAGACCAAGAAAATATTTCATCAGCCCTAAGTCTGTCATTTCGAACTCTTTCTTCATTACCTCCTTGAACTCCTTAATTAGCTTCGTATTGCTTCCAGTGAATATGAGATCGTCAACATAAAGAGCAACTATCATCATATCCTTTTTTGATTTCTTTGTGTACAAAGCATGCTCATATGGACATTGTTCATACCCATTTTTCTTGAAATACCCATCAATTCTCTCATTCCAAGCACGAGGAGCCTGCTTCAGCCCATAGAGAGCTTTTCTTAATCTCAGTACCTTTTCCTCATCCCCTCTCTTCATGTACCCGAGTGGTTGCTCAACATACACCTCTTCCTTCAGCACTCCATTTAGAAATGCTGACTTCACATCCATCTGTAGAATCGACCATTGATTCTGAGCAGCTAATGAGATTAGAAGTCGGATTGACTCCATTCTCGTAACAGGAGCAAATACTTCATCATAGTCAATTCCCTCCTTCTGTTTATAACCCTTCACCACAAGTCGAGCCTTGTAACGTTCAACCTCTCCCTCAACATTCATCTTCTTTTTGTACACCCATTTTACTCCAATGGGTTGAGCTCCTTTAGGAAGTTCAGTCAGTTCCCAAGTTTTGTTGCGTTCAATCGCTCCAATCTCCTCATCCATGGCTGTTCTCCACTTCTCATCTTGGACAACTTTCTCAAAACTCAAGTCTTCAGAATTAGCCAAAAGACATACAACATGAACTTCATTTGTAGTGTCGTATATATCCTGCAGACTTCTCATCTTGGGCTGTTGTGGCTCTATTTCTTTATCTAAGGACTCAATGGTTGTTATTGTTGAAGGAAAAATAATTTCTGAACTAGTTTCTTCTTCTGTCGGGTTACTCCAGCACCAATGCTTTGTTTCTTCCACATGAACATCTCGGCTTACCACCACTTTATTATTAACAGGATCAAACAATTTATAAGCTTTAGATTTTCCATCATACCCGATAAATATGTACTTCTTACTCCGATCTTCTAATTTAGTCCTGTGCTGACTTGGTACTTGCCCATAAGCCATGCTACCAAACACCTTTAGATGAGAGACACTTGGCTTCATACCACTCCATATCTCCTGAGGCGTCTTCTCTCCTAGCTTTGCATGTGGACATCTATTTTGCAAATAGACTGCGCACTGCACCGCCTCTGCCCAAAACTTCTTTGGCATATTCTTCCCTTTCAACATAGATCGAACCATATCAAGAATGGTTCGGTTCTTTCGTTCTGCTACACCGTTTTGCTACGGAGAATATGGGGCAGTCAGGAAATGTTTGATCCCATGTTCCTCACAGTATTTGTTGAACTCAGTAGAAGTGAACTCGCCTCCTCTGTCAGATCGGAATGCTTTGATGACTTTGTTTGTTTCTTTCTCCACCATAACTTTGAATTTCTTGAAAGTTTCAAACACTTCTGACTTCTCCTTCATAAAATAAACCCATGTTTTCCTTGAAAAATCATCAATGAAAGAGACAAAGTATCTCTTACCACTGAAAGATTCTGGAGTTATTGGCCCACACAAATCAGTATGGATCACTCCGAGTTGCTGCTTTGCTCGACACTCAGAACTTCTTGGGAAAGAAGTTCTCGCTTGCTTCCCAATCACACATTCTTCACAGAACCTTTTTCCGAATTCCATTTTAGGCAATCCGAGCACCATCTCCTTTTTCACCAGCGCAGTCAACCCACCAAAATGAAGATGACCAAACCGCAAATGCCACCTCATGACCTCATCCTCCATATCAAATTGCATACATTTATCTTGAATTGTCTTCAGCTCAAGTTTGTACATGCGATTTTTCTTCATTCCCACCAGAGCAACAAGCCTCCCTAATTTATCCTTCAGTTGTAGTTCTCGGTCCTTCATCAGAACCGAGTACCCCTTCTCCATTAACTGTCCCATGCTCAATATGTTGCTTTTGAGATCAGGTACATAGTATACATCTCTGATCTCTCCGATTTGCCCATTTCTCTGTTGATACCATATCGTTCCTTGACCTTTGACAGCTACTTTCGAAGCATCACCGAAAGAAACAGATCCGGACTCCACCTTTGAAAGTATTTTGAATAAGCGCTCATCACCACACATGTGGTTACTAGCGCCGGTGTCTAAGTACCAAATCGAGTTATTAGAACAGTTCGGTTTGATCTCAGTTTCTGAAGTGTTTGTCACCATCAACAATCCTTCATCTTCTTCCTCAGCAAGAAAGTTTGTTGGTTCCTCCTTTTTCTTCTCAGACCTACAATCTTTGGAAATATGACCTAGTTTTCCACAATTATAGCATTTTACGGATTAACAGTCCTTGGCAACATGCCCATTCTTTCCACAATTATAGCATTTTACCGTGTAACAATCCTTGGCAATATGCCCATTCTTCCCACAATTATAGCATTCAATATTGTTTGTGTTTGTCTGGCCACTCCGAGCCTGTCCTTGGCCACGCCAGTTCTGTTGACCGTCTTGCTCATTTCCTCGTCCTCCTTTTCCTCTACCACCACGACCTCTGCCTTTTCCTCGGCCTCTGGAGCTCTGAGCATATAGCACCTTCTCCTCTTTTATTGTCGCCTTTGTCTGGAGTGCCTGTTCAAGGGACTCCCCCTTCTTGTTTTTCCTTCTCTGCTCATGCGCTTCTAGGGACCCAGCAAGCTCTTCAAGGGTGAGCGTTGACAGATCCTTGGACTCCTCTATTGCGCACACGATGTTCTCGAAATCATCTATCAATGATCTTAAGATTTTTTCAACAACTCGGTTTGATGAAAGACTCTCACCATTTTGATTCAGCTTGTTCACCACAGTCTCCACCCGAGTAATGAACTCGGATACGCTTTCAGGCTCTTTCATCCTCATGTTTTCAAGCTCGCCCCTAAGGGTTTGAAGTCGAACTTGTTTCACCCTTTCATCTCCTTTCTTTGTTTTTTCAAGTGTATCCCATGCTATTTTGGAAGATTTTGCGTTAGCTATCTTCTCAAAGCCAGATTCGTCGACGACTCGGTATAGTAGATACAGAGCCGCCTTGTCTTTTTCTCGAACGGCCTTCAATGCGTTCAGTTGGGCATTTGAATACCCATCTATGTTTGCCGGTTCCTCATACCCATTCTCGACCACATCCCAGTTATCTTGGGAGCCGAGAAGAGCCTTCATTTGTACCTTCCAGTTGTCATAGTTGGTGCCTTTCGTCAACTTGGGTAGCGGGATGCCATTGGTTAGACCTGCCATTTCCTCTCAAGTGTTTGCTCTCAACTCACACACCTCACAAAGCTTTAAGTTGCTCCTCTCACACCGAAACGTTCTCTCTTGAGATTTGGTAGGTTCTCTCACACTTACCTCACACACAAGCTCTGATGCCAATTTGTTGGTAACAGGAAAACAAAACAACGCTCTCAATTTTTCTCCTGATACAATTTCAAATGAGTTGTTACAATTATTTATGGCCAAAATATTTGCCTTTTCAAATACCAAACGTAAATCATAATACCTATTAAATAGGTTTACAACTCATTAGTTATACCACTCGTAATTAAAACCATTATAGGAATACTAAACGTCTAATTTAAGTTTTACAATAACCGCAAGGACTATCATGCTACGATACTTGGTCGTAAAAGCACCCTCATCATATAATATCCTTTTAGGTCGCCCATCCCTAAACCGCCTAGGAGTCGTTGTTTCTATAGTCCATTTAAAAGTCAAATATCCAGTCTACAATGGGATGGTGGGAACGTTATCTGTTAATCAAACCATGACCCGATGACGATGCTACGAGAGTAGCTTGCGCGACAAGCGTACTTTCTACCTCACTTGCTCAACAGATGGGGAGGCACTATCCGATATCAATCTCCACTTGGGGACAAACGAATATGACCAAAACCGGTGGGTGAAGTAAAGGAGATATCCATAGCGCCAGACAAGAGGGTAAAGATTGTCGGTAACCTCGACCTTGGCTTAGAATACAGGCTCATCAGCATACTTCAAGCAAAGTTACACGTATTCGCATGGTCAACTCGGGATATTCCTAGCATAGATCCCAATTTCTTATGCCACAAGCTTGCTATCGAGCCGAAAGCAAAGTTGGTGATGCAACGACGTAGGAAGTTCGGGTACGAGAAAAGATAAGCGATCAAAGAAGAAACTCAAAAATTACTCAATGTGGGTCACATCCGCGAAATATAGTATTCGACGTGATTGTCCAATGTTGTCATGGTTAAAAAGAGCTCGGGCAAATGGCGGATGTATACGAATTTCACATAGCTTAACAAAGTATGCCCAAAAGACTCTTACCCTCTACCTAATATTGACAACTTAGTCGATGGGGCATCGAGATGTTAATTACTCAGCTTCATGGACGCTTACTCCAACTATAACCAAATATTCATTCATCCCCAAGAGGAGGGCAAGACGACATTCATGGCTAAAATAGGTAACTATTGTTATAAGGTTATGCCGTTTGACCTGAAGAATGCAGGAGCGACCTTAAAGACTGATGGATATCATCCTCTAACCACTACTCTGTTCCCGTGTGGAAGCATATGTTGATGACGTTTGGCCTGAAGAAACTGTCTCGCCAAGCGGGAAGGCGGTCTCGACCTTTTAGGTGGAATTCTTTATTTTTTCTGTACAAAAAACCTTTCTACTCTAATATGGGGCCTATTAGTCTATTTTAAGGACCTTTTAGGACTTGTCCATCTTTGAATTAGAAGTCTTTTGCTCTTTATTTTAAGGTCGGGCAAGATTTGGGGTAGATTTGGGGTCTACAACTGCCCTCCCTTCACCTGACTAGTCGACTGTTGGTTTGTTATGCCAAAAAGATCGATTGGAGGGTGAAAGAGTTAACCCTCTTGCTCGGTTTTCCTTCAGATGCTTCCTCTTGCAGTAGGCGAACCTTTGGACGAAAAATGTGTGTGTGCGCATCCAGGATGCTCCTTCATGCGGTAGCCGACCCTTTTGGTTGACACGTGGTATAACCTCATGATGCTCCTTATTACGGTAGCCGACCCTTCGTTTGATGAGTATGAACCCCCATCCGGTTGGTTGTGGCTTCGGGATGCTCCTTTTTGCGGTAGCCGACCCCTTAGCTGACAAGTGGTAGAACCTCAGGATGCTCCTTCTTGCGGTAGCCGACCCTTCGGTTGATGAATATAAACCCCCATCCGGTTGGTAGCGTTTACAATCCATCATTTTTAGGACTAGATGAGTATAAACCCCTCATAGGCTGGTATGGTCCACAGTGTAGGACCGGCTGCGACTTACTGCTCTGGCTCACATGCAGGTCATGCGCAGGTGGATGGGTATGAACCCCTCATCTGGCTGGTGCAGTCCACTTCGTAGGACTGGTGGTGGTGGCGGCTTACTGCTCTAGCTTATGCGCCAGTTCTGTAAGGAATGCTCTCTTGTTTTGATTAATGTTTTTTGATTTTTTTCGGTAGGGTCGTCCGATGTGCCGGGGATGTTTTTGAGTGGGCGGGTGCTTCATTTGGAGGCTTGTTTTTGAGTGCTTCCTATTTTCAAATGCAAGCACGAAGCTAATCCCCTTACATGATTGCTTTTTGTTTTTGTAATTCGCCTAGTGGTTCTTTATGTTTTTTCGATTTTGACAAAGTCGTCTGGTGCGACTATTTGTGTGGATGTCTTAAATGCAATCTACTTTTATTTAATGCATCTAGAAAGTGACTGGTGTTTTTTTTTTTTTTTGTTCTCTGATGTGCTCTTATTTTGATTTAGCCATATCTTTTACCTAGATCGTCATTTGCGGGTTTTCGACCTAGCAGGCCGCCTTAGTTTTTGCCTAGGATATCTTAGCGGACTTTTTCCTTTTTATGAGTGCCTCAACTTTTGCCTAGATCGCCCTTTGCGGGTTTTCAATCTAGCAGGCTGCCCTAATTTTTGCCTAAGAATGTCCCAACAGACATCGTTCCTGTAGACCCCAAATCTTGTCCGACCACAAAAATAAGAACAGAAGACCTCCTATTCGAAGATGGACGAAGCCTAAAAAGCCACTAGGAGAGACTATTAGGCCCCATATTAGGATAGGAAGGATTTTCTGTATAAAAATAAAGATTTTCGCCTTCAGGAGTCGAGACCGCCTTCTCGCCACTTGCCAATGGCGAGACCCCCCTCCTATTTGGCGAGAAGGCCCTCTCGTCTTTGGAAAAGTCGATACCACCGTCTCGCCAAACGATACGGCAGTCTCGCCACTTTTACAAGTCGAGACGGCCGTCCTGAATGGCGAGACGGCCGTCTCGACCTTGTTAGACGAGACGGCCGTCTCGACCTAACAGACGCGAATCCCTATAAATAGTGAGCGCTCCCCCCCTTCATTTCACATAGTTCTTCCACTTTCCCTTCTACAACTTCTTCAAATTCTCTTCCTAGAGTCCCCCCAAAGCATTTCCGGTGTTTCTGAGAGTCTTAGAGAGATTTTTATAGCGTTTCGAGAGAGTTTTCGGCATTGTAAGAGCGAAGGGCTACCAAAAAGCACCCTACTTTCAAGAAAATTAATCAAAAGCTTGCCTCAGAGGTTTCTTCATTCTCTCCCTCTCTTTTACTGTCTTTATTTTTATGAATAAATTGCATAATAGATATTAGGGCCATGTAGTCATTATTTTAATTCCGCAAATAAAAGGGTAAAAGCATCTTTTCAAGTTCATTATAAAAAAAAGTTGGCCTATCATAGAGAACCCGAAAGGGGTGTCGTAAAGGGAACTAACACTTCCCTTACACTTAACTAACTCCCTTACCCAACTCTGGTTCTAACGACCAAAGTTGGTTTTCGAAAACCAACACCTTTTCTCCCCTTTTTCGATGTTTCTAATAAAAACATCGGTGGTGACTCCATAAGAACCTTTTTAAATTAGTTCTTAGGTCAGCCCGGTTATCGGACGACCTAAGAACACCTTTTCGAAAACCTCGCCCTTAGGTTCAGCCCGGTTATCGGACAACCTAAAAGCGTTGTAACATCACCCATAAAAACGCAAAAAACGGAAAAGTCGGAATCATCACGTCGCTCCGACCGCCTCTTTTTGACGGAGGCGACAGATGGCGACTCCACTGGGGAAGCCTAGAGAGTTGATCTCATTTAGTGATGGGCCAGCTTAATAAATAAACTAAGAAATTACATTTTTACCCTACCTTGTATTATAACATGTTTTAAATGCTTGACTTTAATAACTGTTGTTTGTTTCTTTTACGCAATTGTTTGAAATAAAAACTGTACACAAACCTTTGCACACAACAGTTCCCTCTATACCCGGAGGCAAGTGAGAAATCCATAAGGAGTGGGTGGCATGTACAGTTCGTTGTAGTGATGGCCTTGAGCCCACCAGTGTGATCGGAAACCACCACTCAAGGTGATAACCTTCCTCTTTTGGCACAAAGACTGACTATGGCCTTAGTGCTAAGCATGGTCGGAAGGCTGGAGAGTGGGGACCCTATAATGGGGACACCTTGGGGGCCTTAGCCTTGGTGAGAACATTTGTTTGTTTGTTAAAATGACTTCTCGCCTATTCGCGGATGATTTAATTATGTGCGCATTTGTTTGTTACATTTGATTGCATAGCATAACCAAACAACAGAAAAATGACAAAAAACTTTTTTTGCAATAAACACCTTTATCTCGGACAATCTGCCTTTTAGTTAGCCTGGTTTCAGGTTCTTTGTAAGCTACGTAGCCACGCAGTCCGACAGAAGAGATAAGGGACGCTAAACATTATTCTTTCACATAAGCAATTTTTATCTCGGACAGTCTGCCTTTTAGCTAGCCTGACTTCAGGTTCTTTGCAAGCTAAGTAGCCACGCAGTCCGACAGAAGAGATAAAAGGCTCTAAAATAAAATCAAATAAATGTGTTTATGTATGAGAGATTTTATTATGATGATGCTTATTGTTGCTGCCGTCAAAAGAGGCGATTGGAGCGACGAAATGGTTTCGACTTCCGTTTTTGCATTTTAGATGGGTGGTATTACAACGCCTTTAGGTTGTCCGATAACCGGGCTGGACCTAAGGGCGAGGTTTTCGAAATGGAGCTTTTAGGTTGTCTGATAACTGGGTTGGACCTAAAAGCAAGGTTTTCGAATAGGGTTCTTATGGAGTCGCCACCGATGTTTTTACCGAAAACATCAGAAAAGGAAAAAAGGAAGGCGTTGGTTTTTAAGAAAAACCAACATTGGCCATTATAACCAGAGTTGGGTAAGGGAGTTAGTTACGTGTAAGGAAGGTATTAGCTTCCCTACGATGCCCCTTTTGGGTTCCCTATGATAGACCAGTTATTTCATAAACAAACTTTAAAATGACGCTTTTACCTTTTTATTTGCGGAATTAAAAGATAGTGACTACATGGCCCTAGTAGCTAATGCACAAATAAATATAAGTAAAAAAGACGCTAAAAGAGAGGGAGAAAGTGAAGAAACCTCCGGAGCAAGCTTTGATTAATTCTCTTAAAAATAGGACGTGTTTTGGCAGCCTTTCGCTCTACAACGTCGACTTTTCTCTCTCGCAATGCTATAAAAAGCTCTCTAAGAACACTAAGAAAACTTCAGAAATACTTCGGAGGGACTCTAGGAGAAGAATTTTAAGAAATGCTAGAAGGAAAGGTGGAAGAACTGTGTGAAATGAAGGGGAGAACGCCCCCCTTTTATAGGGATTCACGCCTGTCAGGTCGAGACCGCCGTCTCACCTGGCAAGGTCGAGACCGTTGTCTCGCCAATCGGGACGGCGATATCATTTTGACAAATGGCGAGAAGGCCGTCTTGCCAAATAAGAAGGCGGTCTCGCCATAGCAAGTGGCGAGACGACGGTCTCGACCTTGCTAATGGCGAGACGGCGGTCTCGACCCTTCAGGTGCAAATCCTTATTTTTTCATACAAAAAGCCTTCCTACTCTAATATGGGGCCTAATAATCTATTCTAAGGACCTTTCAGGACTCGCCCATCTTCGAATTGGAGGTCTTCTGCTCTTTATTTTGAGGTCGGGCAAGATTTGGGGTCTACAACTGCCCCCCCTTCACCTGACTAGCCGACTGTTGGCCTGTTATGCCAAAAAGATCGGCTGGAGGGTGAAGGAGTTAACTCTCTTGCCCCGCTGTCCTTCGGATGCTCCATCTTACGATGACCGACCCTCTAGACAAAAAAAAATGTGTATGCGCCTTCGGGATGCTCCTTCATGCGGTAGACGACCCCTTCGGTTGACACGTGGTAGAACCTCAGGATGCTCCTTCTTACGGTAGCCGACCCTTCGGTTGATGAGTATGAACCCTCATCTGGTTGGTTGTAGCTTCGGGATGCTTCTTCTTACGGTAGCCGACCCTTCGGTTGATGAGTATAAACCCCTCATCTGGCTGGTAGTGTTTGCAGTCCACCATTTGTAGGACTGGACGAGTATAAACCCCTCATGAGGCTGGTATAGTCCATAGCATAGGACCGGTTGCGACTTACTGCTCTGGCTCATGTGCAGGTCATGCGCAAGTCACACGCAAGTTGATGGGTATGAACCCCCCATCTGGCTGGTACAGTCCACTTCGTAGGACTGATGGTGGTGGCAGCTTACTGCTCTAGCTCATGCGCCGTTTGATGTGAGAAATGCTTTTCAGCTTTGATGCTTGTATCTGGTGTGCTGAGGATTCTTTCGGCTATTTCGGTGGTCATCCAGCTCGTTGATTGCGGGGAGTCTTTGTCTTGTTTTTTTTATATTGGTCGTTCGACTTCGCTCGTCGTCGGGAATTTTTGGTCAATGTGGTTGTCCTGCCAGTCTGTCTTGGCTAATGTTTCGGCTTTAATCCTGCCTTTTTCCGTGGTTTATCTTTTTTCTCGCGACTTTGGATTTTGGCTTTTTCGGGACTAAGCATAAGACTTTTTATTTTTTAGTCTCTTTTGTTACACTGACTTTTTCGGAAAGAGAGAGTAAAGATGAACGAATTTACTAAAATATTTTATTCATGATAAAAATTTAGTACAACAGTTATTTTGGTAATGTCCCTAAGACGGCGGTGGACTCGAGCCGAGAGACGATCCGGGAGGGGAGAACTGCCGATACATATGCCTTTGAAATTCCTCCTGGCTCCAGATTGAGCTGAGCTGGTCTTGCCGAATAGGTGCCAGGTCTTGTCTCATCCCCTCCTGCATTTGGCCGAAGGTCTCCAGCCGGGTCTCGAAGACATCTTGTCTTAGGGACATCTGTTGAAACAGACAAGGACATGAATGTTGAACTTACATGGACATGAAGCTTGTTGATTTTGATGATGATTCAGGAACAATGAACTTAGAGAGTTGAAGACTTGTATTCTTGTGTAATAACTCTGTTTTGATGATTTTGAGTCTGTAATATTAGAGTCTAAGATAGCCAACACATAGTCTACTCTTTAGAAGCTTCAAAAACTCATTTTTATCAAAAACACACTGGTTTAATCGATTAAAAGGCTAAATAATCGATTATTACAGAGAGAAAAACCATTTTCTGTATCAGCTCTCTGGAATAATCGATTAACAGCTGAAATAATCGATTAACAGGGTTGTTAATCGATTAACAGGCTAAATAATCGATTAACTGGCGTGGTTATGGGTTTCTGTTGATTTTGGCTCTGTAATAATCGATTAACACTCAAGATAATCGATTATTTCAGTCAGATATGCATTTTAAACTTCAAAATTAGACCAAGTTTCGAAAACCCTAGTCCCAATACACCAAGTTTCGAAAATCCCCAATTCCCAAACCCTAATCCATCTACTTAAGGTTCTCTAAGGCTCTCTGCAAAATAGAACAACCTTTTTCAAACAAAATTTGAGAGTTGTGACTATCAGAGAACTGTTTGTTGGAGGAAAAAGGGGCTTTTGGAACCTAGTGTGGGCTAGAAGCGATAAGAATCACTAAGTGGAGTTCTTGGTGGATTGTGTGTTGTACCGTCTCTAGGGAAAGTTGTTCTTCATCTCTTGTGTTACTCAAGAGAGGTGTTTTCGTTACCTTATCTTTTCATTTGTAATTCTATTTACGTTTACACAGCATTTTAATCGGTAAAATTTGGGAAAATTTTTAAAACCTAATTTTTGTTAAGAAACCAATTCATCCCCCCCTCTTGGTTTTTGTCCGTTCACGCAAAAATTCCACTGCGCGATTTTAACAAGTGGTATCAGAGCTTGTTTTGATAGTCATTCAAATTTTTCAAAAATGGCCGGACAAAATCAAACGTTTGCCGAGGGTGCTTCTATCAATAGACCTCCACTTTTTGCGGGTCAAAATTATCCTTTCTGGAAAGTTAGAATGAAAATCTTTTTAGAGTCTATTGATAGAGGTGTTTGGGACGCTATTTTAAACGGTCCCTATATTCCTAAAGTTTTTGAAAACGAAGTAGATGTTCTCAAACCATTTTCTAGATGGACGGCGGAGGAAAATAGGAAAGCTCAATTTGATGTAAGGGCAAGAAATATTATTTCATCTGCATTAACCCTTGATGAGTTTTACAGGATCTCCGTTTGTAAAAGTGCTCAAGAGATGTGAGAAATGTTGAGAGTGACCCATGAAGGTACTGATGACGTTAAAAGAGCACGAAAAAATTCTTTAATCCAAGAATATGAGATGTTCCGAATGCAACAAGGAGAAACGATATTTGATGTTTAAAAGCGTTTCACACACATTGTGAACCATCTCACCGGATTAGGTAAAATTTTTTATGTTGATGAATTAAATGTGAAAATCTTGAAATCTTTGGATAGGAAATGGAAACCTAAGGTGACGGTCATCTCGAAGTCACAAAACCTTACCACAATGTCTATGGCGACGCTCTTTGGAAAGTTGAGAGAGCATGAGCTAGAACTAGGAATGTTAAATGATGAAGAAGGCCAACACCAAAAGAGGAACTTCGCCTTCAAAACTGAAATTTCCAAAGGTAAGAGTAAAAAGGAAGAAGAAGACTCGGTGAATGATGAAGAAGAATTGAGTCTCATGATTAAGAAATTTACCAAATTCATGAAAGCCAAAGGAAGGCATCTATTCAAAGGTAAGGGAAAGGTAAGAGAAAATACTTCCTTAAATATCAAATGCTATGGTTGTGGTGAAACAAGACATGTGAAGACCGAATGTCCAAACAAGAAAAATGAAGATAACAAAGGCAAAAAGTTCTTCAAGAAGAAAGCCTACATCGCTTGGGACAATAGTGATTCGAGTTCGGAGTCAAGTGACTCGGAAATAGAAGCTAATATTTGCTTTATGGCAAATGACAATATATCTTCCGATTTTGAGGTAAGTGATTCCAACTCATCTTCAAGTGATGATGAAAATAATTTTGATGAATTGCAAAATGCATATAATGAATTGTTTAATGCTTTTAAGGACTCGAAAAATGAATACAAAGCTGTGAAAAAGTGTTTAAACAAATCCGAAAAGGAAGTGGAGTCCTTAAAAACGAAAATTGCATGTTTAGAGGAAAAGGAAACCTTAGAAACGAAAATTGTATGTATAGATGAAAAAGATGATAAGAATATAGCATGTGCATCTTGTAAAGAGTATGAATATGACATTGATATACTTAATCATCTGCTTGATAAAGCCGAGAAGGAATTAAGTAATAATAATAAGGATAAAGTTGTTATTGCTCAAAATAGAGTAAACCATCATGTTCCTTTGAAAAATCCTAAAATTAAAAATAGAAGAGTATGGGTTGAAAAAGAAACTAAAACATCTATTGTTAGAAATGTATCATATTCAAAAGATGCATCTAAAACATGTTTTTATTGTATGAAACATGGTCATACTTCAAATAGATGTAAAATCAAACATTTTGGTGTTCCTAAAGGAAAATATATTTGGGTTCCTTTAGTTAAATGAATTGTTTGTCTCTAACCCCAAGGATCCAAAAGTTATGGGGACCTAAGTTTACTATGTTCTTGTTTTGTAGGAAACTTCCAAATCAAAGAAGTCTATGTGGTATCTTGATAGTGGGTGCTCTAAACATATGACCGGAGACAAAACGAAATTTGTGAGTTTCAAAGCTAAAGAACAATGATATGTAACTTATGGGGACAACAACAAAGGAAAGATTCTTGGAATTGGAAATATAGGTGGTGCAAACACTTTAGAGATTAAGGATGTGCTTCTTGTTGATGGGCTAAAGCATAATCTCCTTAGCATAAGTCAACTTTGTGATAAAGGATTCAAGGTAATCTTTGAAAGTAAGTTTTGTACCATACATTTGATAGATTCCGAAAATGTAGCATTGAAAGGCATAATAATATATATTTGATTGATTTGGATTGTATACATGATACTAGTATAACATGCTTAGTTGCTAAGGAAGAGAACCCATGGTTATGGCATAAGAGAGCGGCTCATATAAATATGCATCATTTAAACAAATTGATATCAAAGGATTTAGTTGTTGGTTTGCCTAAGTTAAAATTTGAAAAGGATAGGTTATGTGATGCATGTCAAAAAGGTAAACAAGTAAAATCATCATTTAAATCAAAGAATGTTATTTCCACATCAAAACCTTTAGAATTATTACATTTAGATTTATTTGGTCCTTCTAGGATAAAAAGTTTTGGTGGAAATTATTATGCTCTTGTGATTGTTGATGACTTTTCTAGATATATTTGGACATTTTTCTTAACATTGAAAAGTGAAGCTTTTAAGGTCTTTAGGAAGTTTGCAAAGCAAATTCAAAATGAGAAAGACTTAAGAATTAAAGTTTTAAGAAGTGACCATGGTGGTGAGTTTCAAAATGAAAGGTTTGAAAATTATTGTGAGGAAAATGGAATATTACATAATTTTTCTGCACCTAGGACTCCCCAACAAAATGGTGTAGTAAAAAGGAAAAATAGGTCATTAGAGGAACTTGCTAGAACAATGTTAAATGAATCAAATGTTCCTAAATATTTTTGGGCTGACGCTGTAAGTACTGCATGTTATGTTTTGAATAAGATGCTTATTAGACCAATTATAAAATCAACTCCTTATGAATTATTAAATGGTAGAAAGCCTAATGTTGCTCATTTGAAAATATTTGGATGTAAATGCTTTGTGTTAAATAATGGAAAGGACAACTTAGGAAAATTTGACTCAAAAGCCGATGAGGGCATTTTCTTAGGTTATTCACTAACTAGCAAAGCATATAGAGTGTTTAATAGAAGAACTTTAAATGTTGAAGAATCTATACATGTTACTTTTGATGAAATTGTAGACCTTGGGGGAAATCCTCTTGACTCAAATAAAGAACTTGCAGGTGATGATGCGTACATAAGAGAGGCTCTTGAAGAACTGTATTTGAATGAGAATGAGCCTTCTCAACTGACTAAATTAGCTAAAGAATGGTTATCACCAAGAGAACTTTCAATGGATAATATTATTAGTGATATCTCAAAAGGGGTAAGAACTAGAAATATGACTAATTTCTGCATGTCTGTAACTTTTGTGTCATAGATAGAACCCAAAAATGTTGAGGAAGCCCTTAAAGATGACTAATGGTGCATAGCAATGCAAGAGGAACTTAATCAATTTGAAAGGAATCAAGTCTGGGAATTAATTCCAAGAGAAGAATCACATCAAGTAATTGGAACTAAATGGGTATTTAGAAACAAACTTGATGAAGATGGAAATATAACAAAGAATAAAGCCAGACTTGTTGCCAAAGGTTACTGTCAGGAGGAAGGTATTGATTATGATGAAACTTATGCTCCTGTTGCCAGAATTTGCTAAGATAATGCAGGGAGAATTTGAAATGTCTATGATGGGAGAATTAACATTCTTCCTAGGACTTCAAATCAAACAACTTAAAGATGGCATTTTTGTCTCTCAAACCAAATACTGCAAAGAGATTCTCAAAAAGTTTGGAATGGACACTTCAAAGAAAGCTAACACACCCATGGGAACTTCATGTTATTTAGACATGGATGAATCAGGTTTGGAAATTAATCAATCTATGTATAGAGGTATGATAGGTTCACTGTTATACTTAACTGCAAGTAGACCTGCTATTATGCATTCTGTTTGTGTGTGTGCTAGATTTCAATCATGTCCAAAAGATTCTCACTTAACTGCAGTTAAACATATTTTAAAATATTTAAAAGGAACTACTGGTTTTGGTTTATGGTATTCATCTGAAGCTTCTACTAGTTTAATAGGTTATTCTGATGCTGATTATGGTGGATGCAAAATAGATAGAAAAAGTACTAGTGGCACATGTCATTTGTTAGGATCATCATTAGTGTCTTAGCACTCTAAGAAACAAGCATGTGTTACTTTATCCACTACTGAAGCTGAATATATTGCAGCTGGTAATTATTGTGCTCAAATTTTATGGATGAAGTAACAACTAGAAGATTATAGTATATTTCTAAATGATATTCCTTTTATGTGTGATAATACAAGTGCAATCAATCTTACTAAGAATCCAGTAATGCACTCTAGGACTAAACATATAGAAATTAGACATCATTTCTTAAGAGATCATATAAGTAAAGGAAACTGTAAAATTGAGTATGTTGATACAAAGCATCAATTAAAAAATATTTTTACTAAGCCTCTTCCCAAGGATAGATTCTATGATCTTAGAAGAGACTTAGGAATATTAGACATTGCTTAAATTTTGCTTAATTAAACAGTTTTTGGATGATTGTAATGTTATAATCAATTATGTAGAGTATTAATAGATTATCATGTGTCTAAACCTCAAAAATTTGATGATCTCTCTGGAATAATCGATTATTTGAAGCAATAATCGATTATCTGCACCTAAATGTCCAAAATCTGAAGTTACTCTCTGGAATAATCGATTATTTCAAGAAATAATCGATTAACTACAACTTTAATCGATTAACAGCTTGATTTAATCGATTAAATGGGTCTGTTACTGGTTTAATCGATTATTTCAAGATTTAATCGATTAAACCTGATAGTTTTTGTTTACTAGTCATTTCCAACGGCTCTTTTGGCCCCTATGCACTCCCAAATGACCGTTGGAGATGTTTTTTATAAATAGGAAGCCTTCATTTCACTTCTCCACACCTCAAACTCTTGAATTCAATCATTCTAGCATCATTCAAGCCTTCTTGCCTTCTCCTAACATCACTTGTCTTCCTAAACTCTCTTGTTATTCTTCTAATCCTAAAATGACCTCATCTTCTCGATCTATAATTCCCACAAGAAGAAGATCTGTTCCTGCCTCTCATCCCCGTCCGAATTCTGTCGAAGGATGGATCTCAGATGATGAGGGCCGACAGGAATTTCTCACTTTTTGGAAGGAACGAGGTATCATTACTCCAAAATTCCTTATTGGTGATCAATTCATCAATAAGGGATTTAATTTTCCTAATCTTCATGAAATTCAAGGTGTTCTCCCTTTTATCCAAATGCAAGGTACATACTATCCTGACTTAGTTAGGGTATTTTACTCTCGCTTTAAATTTAGAGATCAAGTAGCTACCTCTTGTGTAAAGGGGGTAACCATTATTCTTGATGATGTTATATGGGAAAACGTTGCACATTTTCCTATAAGAGATGATGTCATTAACATTTTTGCTGAGTTAGATGACTTTGACAGAATCATGGCTTACCGTTCTTTTCTCCGTAACCCTTCCATGGAGATTGGGCGTCTTCTTCTAGCCGGTCCATTAAAGAAGGAGGAACGCCTGCTCCTGCATCTACTCGTCTAGATCTTATGTCCCCAGGCAACCAACCATGCCCAATGCTCTTCAATAGATCTTCGCATTATTCATGCAATAATGAATAATGAGCCAATAGATTGGGGAAGCCTTGTCACAATGACTATGTTGAAGGCCAAACGTCATCCTACTTTCAAAATTCCCTATGCTCTCCTTATCTCTCGTATTCTAGAGTACAAAGGAGTGAATGTTGAAGGGGAACAAATGGTACGAACGACAAACTTAAACTGAATGCTGGACAACACATTAATCCAACTTCAAATGGTGCGTGTCAATAATATTTATGTTCACAAGGATGACATTCCGAACATAGATGCAGATCATGAAGATTCTGACGAAGAAATGCCTCTTGCTGCTGAGTTTCCCTCTGATCAGATTCAAAATGCTGGAACATCTTCTGGTCCTCCTGAAACCCGTCAATCTGTGGAAGACATGTTATTTGATATGAACCAGAGGATGCATGCATTCTTCACTCTCTCTGGAGTACGACATGAGGAAATCATTCGCCGTATCTCCGACGTAGATGATAAAGTGTGTCACTTTGAGAATAAATTTGATGCTCACTTTAATAGCGATAGTGAAGAATTTTAATACTATTTTCATATCTTCTTGTTTTGTAAATTATTTTCATTTATGAAATAAAATTTGTCTTGTTGCTTTGTTTAAGGGGGAGTTATTTCCTAATTATGCATATTTTGAGGGGGAGCTCTTAACTTATTTTTTTATCATAATCAAAAAAGGGGGAGAAATATTTAAAGCCTCTTATGATTGAATTTAAATATTATCTGGTATGTTTAATGTTTTTGTTAGTGTGACAGATAAAACAGGTTATTACAGGGCTTTAAAAGAAAATTTTGATCATCATCAAAAAGGGGGAGATTGTTGAAACATACAAGGACATGAATGTTGAACTTACATGGACATGAAGCTTGTTGATTTTGATGATGATTCAAGAACAATGAACTTAGAGAATTCAAGACTTGTATTCTTGTGTAATAACTCTGTTTTGATGATTTTGAGTCTATAATATTAGAGTCTAAGATAGCCAGCACATAGTCTACTCTTTAGAAGCTTCAAAAACTCATTTTTATAAAAAACACACTGGTTTAATCGATTAAAAGGCCAAATAATCTATTATTACAGAGAGAAAAACCATTTTCTGTATCAGCTCTCTGGAATAATCGATTAACAGTTGAAATAATCGATTAACAAGATTGTTAATCGATTAACAGGCTAAATAATCGATTAACTGGCGTGGTTATGAGTTTCTGTTGATTTTGGCTCTGTAATAATCGATTAATACTCAAGATAATCGATTATTTCAGTCAGATATGCATTTTAAACTTCAAAATTAGACCAAGTTTCGAAAACCCTAGTCCCAATACACCAAGTTTCGAAAATCCCCAATTCCCAAACCCTAATCCATCTACTTAAGGTTCTCTAAGGGTCTCTGCAAAATAGAACAACCTTTTTCAAACAAAAGTTGAGAGTTGTGACTGCCAAAGAACTGTTTGTTGGAAGAAAAAGAGACTTTTGGAACCTAGTGTGGGCTAGAAGCGATAAGAATCACTAAGTGGAGTTCTTGGTGGATTGTGTGTTGTGCCGTCTCTAGGGAAAGTTGTTCTTCATCTCTTGTGTGACTCAAGAGAGGTGTTTTCGTTACCTTATCTTTTCATTTGTAATATGCTTGTATAACTTTGATTATAGTGACAGCATTAATCCTCTGTTTGAGTGATTAGCAACTGGACGTAGGGTCTGTTGATCCAAACCAGTATAAATCTTCTGTGTAAGACTCTATCCTTATTCTATTTATGTTTACACAACATTTTAATCGGTAAAATTTGGGAAAATTTTTAAAACCTAATTTTTGTTAAGAAACCAATTCATCCTCCCCTCTTGGTTTTTGTCCGTTCACGCAAACATTCTGCTGCGTGATTCTAACAACATCTAGTCCAACTGCTGGCGCATGTTGTAGATGTTGCGGTTGATGCCAGTGAAGTTGTCCCCGTACTGCTGTTGTTGTTGCTGCTACTGGAATTCCGGGGGCGTTGAAATGTCCTGCATCGCCACCAAGTCTTGGAGGTCCAAGGTCATGGCGAGCATAGGGTGGAGGGCCATCTGGGTCCCCTGTCGGATGAGCATCCTCATGCTGACAAGAATGGACCCGCTGATGTACTCGGGTCAAAGATCGTAGGGGATGTTTCTCTGCCGCGGCACCCCCATTTCTCAGCTAGTGGGGTGATGAGGGGACCCATGAAGATGGCTCCCATAGGACGGCACCTGAAATCTTTGAGGGCCTTCACAAAAAAGTAGTCGGGATTGCACCGGCGCCCATGGAGCATGCAGTGCAGGGCAAAGAGGTCAGGGTGGGCGACCTTTCCCTGACTCTCCTTCCGCCCGTGGATGGTTCCCGCCAGCAGCTTGTGGCAAATGCAGAGGGCGGGGATAAGTGCGGACCCCTTTAGTAGCATCGGCAGGACTCACGTTCCAGTGAGATCTTCCGACATCTCACCGGCTGTGAGGGTAGGGGGCCGCTCAGAGATTGCCCCATGGTACTCCGGGGTCAGGACATCCTCGGGCTGGACAAAGCCGATGGAGACGTTGAATTCGTCCAACGTCGTCGTCCGATAGGAGTCGTTCATGAAGTACGAGACCATCTTGACTGGAGGGATGCCCGGGATCATCGTGGGGAGCTTGAACGACGTAATGGAGGCAAGAAACTCCATTACTGCTTGCGTATATATCCAGGTGGGGGGAGGCTGGAGGAGGAAGCCTCACCCGATGCTCTCAAAGTACCCACGCACTTCGTCCTCCCATCCGAATTCGACGAGGAGGTGAAAGTCTAACCTCAGCATGGGGCGCTAGGCATAACCTCGGATGTGCTCGAGCCGGGCCTGGAGCTGGGGTGTTAGCTGGGTCGAGTCCGGAGGAACCGGGGCTGCAGATGTGCTTGGGCCGGAACCCCGACCTCTCTTCCTGGAAGACTCTCCTCTATGAATCTTTGGGTAAGAAAGCTCAGAAATATAGAAGAAGGTGTAGAGAAGGCAAGAAAGGATGCTCCAAACCACCCTCCATGCCCTCCTATTTATAGAGTTTTTGCTGCAGGTCGAGACCTTCGTCTGGGATTTCAGGACGACAGTCTCGATTTAACGAGACTCGGGACCGCCGTCTGGAACTTCGAGATGGTGATCTCGTTTTTGGCTTACAACGAGATGGACTTCTCGCCAAGCGAGAAGGCGGTCTCGTTTTTGTCCAATAGCAAGATGGCGGTCTCGAAATTTGGGAAGGCGGTCTCAATTCTACACGGGTCGAGACGGCGATCTCAAGAGTCGAGATGGCGGTCTCGCTTTTTAGAAGGATTTTTTGTTGTTGAAGAAATAGGACCTTATTCAAAAACATTTTATGCATGCAATGTTTGTTAGAATCGCGCAGCGGAATGTTTGCGTGAACGGACAAAACCAAGAGGGGGGTGAATTGGTTTCTTAACAAAAATTAGGTTTTAAAAATTTTCCCCAAATTTTACCGATTAAAATACTGTGTAAACGTAAATAAGAAAAGGATAGAGTCTTACACAGGAGATTTATACTGGTTTGGATCAAAAGACCCTACGTCCAGTTGCTAATCACTCAAACAGAGGATTAATGTTGTCATTATAATCAAAGTTATACAAGCAGATTACAAATGAAAAAAGATAAAGTAACGAAAACACCTCTCTTGAGTCCCACAAGAGATGAAGAACAACTTTCCCTAGAGACGGCACAACTATCTCAAATTCTCAAAGGAATGAAAGTTATTTTCTATAGTAACTACTAATTCCCTAGTACATTCTTCTAACTTTCTTTTTTCATTATTTTAAAATTTAATTAAATAAGATTTATTTATTTTTGTCAAGAATTACTAAATATCAACCAACTTGAATTGTTGAGTGTAATATTCCAAGAAAGAATATTATTTTGATACACTTATGAGTTATATATGTCTTAGAAGTTGAGATTAAAGATAAGTTATATGTATCATCATCTCTCAACTCAACAAGACGTCTTTAAAGACAAAATCATGATAGACAAGAGAACTCAAAAATGGGCAATACTTCGGATATGAGAATTAACTCTAATGATGTTATCATAGCAGAGACCGAAACACTTTTAATCCAATACGAAATATTAACGTCAATCATGAGGCTAAAAATACTCTATCCATATATATCCTTTAATACTCGATTAAAGAATTATGTTCTGATATGCTAATTAATCTTATATATGTCTTAAAAGTGAAAACCAAAAATAGTTTATATACAGTATTTCTGTCTCTACCCATCAAGATATCTTTAAGGATAAAACAATAAAAAAAAAATTATTATATAAGAGATAAATTCGGAATACTCTTATTCCAAAGAAAAATAATTACTGAAAATGCCTATACATTTTGTAACAAAGTTAACGTTAGATATTAACAGACTACAAGTTTCAATTTCAATAATATATTTGATATTTTTCTAATTTTGAAAGTTATTACAATAGCACCTCAAAAATCTAGGAGAGATTACGTAACAAAAGAAGAAGACAATTTTTTTTTTTTTTTTTAATTGTGGTTTAAGTTTGCTAGGACTTTTACATTTAATTCAAATTGACGTTGCGTTTCGTTTTCCACGAAATATGAAAGTCAACACTATAGTTTGAGATCAAATGAACCTGTCAGTAGTAGTTACATGTCTCATCGAATTGAGGGTCCCCTTGTTAACTTCCATGTTCTGCCCCCCTTTCATTCATGTTACAACTTGCACTGACCTTTATCCTAAAAATGAATCCGCATGTGTTGAATTTTTACACCAGTGTTATGTTATGTAGATATTTTGTATCGATTTTTGTCTCTCTTCTAAGAGCTTAAAAGATAGGACCATATTAAATCTTTTTTACATATAAGTGAAGAGAGATAAACAAAATTATTTCTCATGGAAGGGTGGTGTAAAAATTCAACATGGAGAACTTTTTTCATTTGTTACTGGGATTTTGGTCCAAAAAGGCTGCCTCAATGTTAGTCTGAAGACTTCTCAGTTGTACACAGCAAGCGCGTCTCAGAGACTTGGACAAACCCTTTTCTTCAATTGAATGATTAAATCAACATGAAGCCTTGTAACCATGGCAAACCATCACAAACAAAAATGTTAATAATGGTACGCATTTTCTGCTTCTGCCTCGTTTCCACGTTATTATCTATACAAGGCAGCCTTACTCTTACTCCAAATGAGTCAATCCAAGGCAATAGGACCTTGGTTTCTTCTGCTGGAACTTTTGAAGCTGGATTCTTCAACTTCGGAAATTCACAAGGCCACTACTTTGGTATATGGTACAAGAACATAACACCAAGGACCATTGTGTGGGTGGCCAACAGAGATGCCCCAGTGAAAAACTCAACAGCATTTCTCACACTAACAGAACAAGGAGTTCCTGTTATTCTTGATGCATCAAGGAGTGTTGTGTGGTCCTCCAATACATCAAGAACTGCTAAGAAACCAGTTATGCAGCTTCTAGACTCAGGAAATCTTGTTGTGAAAGATGAAGACGATACAAAAAACCTTTTGTGGGAAAGTTTTGATTACCCTGGTGACACTTTCCTTGCAGGAATGAAACTTAGAACAAACTTTGTTACTGGTTCTTTTAGGTCTCTCACATCTTGGAAAAACGCTGAAGATCCTGGCTCTGGTGAGTTTTCATATCATATAGATGCTCATGGCTTTCCTCAACTGGTTACTACAAAGGGAGAAATTTTGATTAGTAGAGGAGGGTCATGGAACGGCTTTGTTTTCAGTGGAGTTTCTTGGCGAAGAATGCTTACACTCGTCAATTTTTCCCTAGTGATTAACGACAAGGAAGTCATTTATCAATATGAAACCCTACAGGCTGAAATTGTTACTAGGTTAGTGATCAATCCACAAGGCTTTGTGCAACGTTTGTTATGGTCGGGTAGGAACCGTGGCTGGGAGATTTTATCTACTCGTCCCATGGATCAGTGTGAATATTATGCCTTTTGTGATGTGAATTCCATGTGCAATGTTACTAACTCTCCAAAAATATGTACATGCTTGGAAGGTTTCGTACCACAGTTCTATGAAAAGTGGAGTTCATTGGATTGGTATGGTGGGTGTGTTAGAAGAGTAAACTTGAGTTGCGATGGTGATGGGTTTCTAAAGTACACAGGAATGAAGTTTCCAGACACTACTTCATCTCGGTATGACGAGAGTTTGAGCCTTGAGAAATGTGAGAAATTATGTTTGAAAAACTGCTCTTGTACAGCATATGCAAATATAGATGTCAATGGGACAGGGTGCTTGCTTTGGTTTGGTAACATTTCGGACTTGACAAGACACACAGATCAAGGACAAGATATTTACATACGACTTGCAGCTTCAGAGTTAGGTATTTTCAATTCCCATGATTATATGTTGATTTAAATCAAACATGGCAGAAAGAAAAATAAATGCGTTTAGGGAGTTTGTAAAATTAAAATCCACATTCCTTGATGGAACTTGAAGGCAGCTATTGGGGTGTACAATTTCTGAAAGAAATTCATTTAATTGTTCTAGAAAGCAGAACAAGTGAAGTGAAAGGATGTTTTATGGTAACAGTAGGTGGTTATTGTTTCAGACATTGTGACAGTAAAATGTAGTTTATACACCAACCAAGGTGGAGGAACCTTTTGTGACAACCAGCTTCAAAATTGAAATATGATCTAAACATGTTCTTTTGTATTCCTTTACTTTTCTTTTTCTCTTAAACTGAAACCTTCATGCAGTTTGTTTGTTGACATGGAATGCTTTATTATTCCTCAGATCATAGAGGGAATAACCAGAGCTTCGATAACAAGAAGCTTGCAGGGATACTAGTAGGCATTGCGGCATTCGTCATGGTACTTGGATTGGCCACATTTACATATATGAAGAGGAAGAAGGTCTCGAAGGGAGGTGTGTTTATGAAAAAGTAAAATTTGACTCTTTATGATATAGTCCAATATTAGAATGCAATATAACAACTATTAGAATGAAGAGAAGTGTTCAATTCTAAAGTCTGATTCATGTTCTTCTCATTATAATTTATTTTGTTTACCATACCAAATTGGAATTTCCTACCATTATTTCAGAGGTGCTAAAACTATTTCACTGGAAGTATAAAAAGGAGAAGGAGGGTGTGGAGTTATCAACTACATTTGATTTTTCAACCATCTCTAATGCTACAAATCACTTTTCACCCAGTTACATGTTAGGAGAAGGTGGCTTTGGACCAGTATACAAGGTAGGTAGATTTGACCTCAAACAAGCCTTGGTTAATAGGATAAATCATTTCTATTCACCAAAGTTTCAAAATTTTCAAAATTACTCCCAGGGTATATTGCAAGATGGGCAAGAGATTGCAGTCAAGAGGCTTGCAAAAACTTCTGAACAAGGAGCAGAGCAGTTCAAAAATGAAGTCATATTAATGGCAAAACTTCAACACCGGAATCTTGTAAAACTTCTTGGTTGTTCTATTCACCAAAAAGAGAGGCTCTTGATCTATGAATACATGCCTAACAGGAGCTTGGATTACATTATTTTTGGTTTGAAATTTCACACTACGCAAATTATGGCTCTTCATTTTACTCATTATGCAGTTCTAACACTAATTTAAAAAGTGAATTTTGTTAGATTCAACTCAAAGTAAACAACTAGATCTGACAAAGCGCCTTCAAATTATTGATGGTATTGCACGAGGGTTACTGTATCTTCATCAAGACTCTAGATTAAGAATCATCCACAGAGATCTCAAAGCTAGCAATATTCTTCTAGATAATAATATGAATCCAAAGATATCAGATTTTGGTTTGGCTAGAACATTTGGAGGAGATCAAGCTGAAGCCAATACAAAGAGAGTGATGGGAACATAGTAAGTAGCTAAGGAGTCACGTATTTTTACTGTGTTTTAACCCCATTTGACATCAAAATTTTAATTTCATGGTTGTGCTGTAGTGGTTATATGCCCCCTGAATATGCTCTACATGGACATTTTTCAATCAAATCTGATGTATTTAGCTTTGGTGTGATGGTACTGGAGATAATTAGTGGCAGAAAGAATCGGAATTTCCTTGATTCTGAGCATCATCTTAATCTTCTAAGTCATGTAAGTTTAAAGGCTATTTATTTCTTCATCTTTGCGTATTATTCCTTGCTGCTATCATCAAATACTATCTGTTGGATTCTAATGAATAATCCGGGATGCTCTAATTTGAATAGGTAGCAATAAAAAAAAAGTCAAACAATTGAAAGTAAACTCATTTGTATTCAATACCTTGAATTTTGGCCACTCCTTTAGCATGAAGTTGAGTATAAAATAGTCTATGTTTGAAAATTCAAACATTTAAGGTGTTTTTTCAAAACTCTTGATTTTATGCTAGCAATGAAAACATAAAATAATGGAATAGGTATTGACTTTCACTCGTTGGCTTTCATGCGTTGCAGGCATGGAGATTGTGGATTGAAGATAAACCACTTGAGCTAATAGATGACCTATTAGATTATCCAACCACACCAAATGAAATACTTAGATGTATTCATGTGGGTCTATTGTGTGTACAACAAACACCACAAAACAGACCCAACATGTCATCTGTGGTTTTAATGTTGAATGGTGAAAAGTTGTTGCCTGAGCCTAGTCCACCTGGGTTCTACACAGGAACAGGTCGGTATCCCATTCAGGTAGAATCTTCTTCCAGAAGTTGTGGAGCTAGTTCACAAAATGAAGTTACAGTGTCCTTGTTAGAGGCACGATAGAATACATTGTGTCGATGATTCAAGGATTCAAATCTCTTGAAGAACTTACTTACAGCTTATGTATATAATACTAGTATCTGCGAGAAGATGTCCTTTTGTTCCATGAACCTGGACACTTGTAGTTAGGACCCTCAATTTTTTTTAATGTGCATATAACAATTTATAAAAAGTTATTTTATTCTTGCCTCTCCTTTTATTAATTATGCCATGTAATAAATAATATATAGGAGAAAGATAGAAAAAAAATTATTGTTTACAGTTTGTTGTATGAATTGTTGTACAATTTATATATAAATTTATATATTTATTAATATTAAATTAAGTTTTTTTATTTAAATAGTCTGGTTATAGAAATAATAGTACGTAAGTATAATTTGTCTTTTTTTTTCATCATATGTTGTATTATCTTTTTATAATATATTTGTAAAAACTGAAAAATTGTACTATTTTATCATTTTTATTTGTTTAATTTTCTTTTTAAAGTTGTAAAATAAATTATAATACACATAGATACTATTTTTTTTATAATTAATTAATAAACAAAATTTCCGACTCATTTGTAATTTTGACTTACTTTCTTTTTTTTAAATAATTGCTTAATCCTGAATATTAACACACAAGCATGACCAAGTTACCTAAAATATAAAACAAATCAATAATTACGAGTTGTTTGAGTGATTTTGGTTTCACTTCAAAAAAAGGTATTCACCAAGAATAATCACGGCTTGTTTGAGTGATTTTGGTTTCCCTTCAAAAAAAGTATTCACCAAAGTTATTATTACGTAGAAATTTTGTTTTCTTATATATAAAACTTGATGATAGAAAGAGATTGATGAAAAATATATATTTAATTCAATTTTACAAGATTTGTATCTCTCATTTAGCAATTATTTAAATTAAAGAATGAATTAGAGGGAGTGAAAAAGGAAAGAGTAGAAAATAAATTGTCTTGATGGGTATTATTGCAAAAAAATACAAAGAGATCAAAAAGAAATATAATGACAATTTTAAAATTATTGTTGTTGAAGCTGTTATTAAAAGTTACAAAATTAATATTGGTTTTGACATGTCGTTGTTACCGATACGATAAAAATTACAATAATTATTATCATATGTTACATATAATGATGATTATAAAAAGAATCATGTAAAAAATTGTTGGACATATGATAATTAATAAATAAACCATTGTTAAAAGGTTGAAATTAATTACAAGTATTATAAGTTCTTGAACACGCAACTACTATTTCCAGTTGTGCAAATTGTGCCCCAGCCCAGGCACTACAAGAATAGCCGCAAAATTATAGATGGACAATTTACAAGAGACAAAACAAAACTGCTGCAGAAATCAACACTCAAGTTTAGATATATACTCAAAGCAAAGGAACAAGAATGCCTCACTCAGACATTTTCTCAAGAATTTGAACGAATAAGATGATCTTTTTTACTCAGTAAGATTCTTAAAATGTTAACAAGAATGTATTATTAAAATATGTTTAATTTGAAAAATCATATTTGTTTATATAGAAGTGTTCGAAGAAAAAGTTGTTACTTTTTAATCGATTAATCGTCTTTTAATCTATTAAAGTAACCGAAGACAGTTGGAAGAAAATCTTGTTTAAGTTGTTTTAACTTATGTAAATTTAGTTTAATCCATTAAATCATTTTTGAGAATTTTCCAGAGATGACTTAATTGATATAAAATTTGATTTAATTAGTTAAAATAATTTTATGATTTTTCCAATAACAATTTAACTGATAAAAATATGTTATTAATCGATTAAAATAATTGTGTCAGTTTTTAGTTTGTTGTTAAGAACATTTTAATAGATTAAAATTACTATTAATCGATTAAAACATCAAACCTTGAAATCCCTTTTATGTTTATGTGATTTTAATCGATTAAAATGAAAATGAATTGATTAAAATTACGAAAGAAGAACATATTAACATATTAAAAAGATTTTTAACCGATTAAAAATATTTTGAGACACTCTTTTACTTTTGCATTTTGTAAGAGAGATTCTAAGACATGAAGTAAGGATTAAGGATTAGTGCTTACATTAACTGTAGACTACATGCATATGTTAAGTATTAGATAAAAGTATAAGCACACACAATTAAAATAAAAAGATGAAAAAATACCGACAATAGGCAAAAAGGTAATTTCACTAATGAAAGAAATTACAATCATTCTCTCTACCTCCAAGAAAACAATAATACCCTTTCTTGAAAATAAAAGAAAATCAACTCTAAGAGAACCTTCAAGGATAAACTATTTTTCTCTCTTAATTTATCTCTCAAGCACTAAAGCAAGAGAAAGAAAATGAAGTAATTTTTGTGTGATTTACAAGGTAAACACTATGCACCTTTTATAGTAAGAAAAGTAAGCACTAAAGTAAGATTTGTCTAATGTAGGACTTCTCTTCTCACAATCTCCCACTTGAAGATTTTGATTAAATTAATGAAATATTCACACCATGTTTGTTTTATTCTTGTCATCCATGTTGCTTATTTTTCTGATAAGCCACAGTAGGATTGACTCCATATAAACTTGTCAACACTAGAGGGGGTGAATAGATGCACAAATTAAATTAGATGCTAAATTAAAAATTTATTTGTTTAAGATATCCAATAATGTGTTAATTCAATTTTAATTATCAGATAAAATACAGATAAAGCGGGAGTGATATAATCAGAGAGATAAAGGGAAGAAAATAAGTAGATGTAAGCACAGAGGTATAAGGAAGAGAAAAAGACACAAAAATTTATACTGGTTCGGGTCAAGCCAACCCTACATCCAGTGTCATGTCTCCTTTAATACGGGAGAGACATCTCAATTCACTATCTTTATAATTCAGTTTACAAATTACAATCAACCTTGTAAAAGAACCAGTAAAAAACAAACTAATTAAAAAGATAATCACCTCTCTAGAATCCCTCTAGAGATAAACACCTCCTCTGAATAAATCAAAGGATGAACAATTCCCACAAAGGAAACTAGGGATGGCAAAACGGGTCAGGTCCAGCGGGCTGGCCCGCCAGCCCGCCATAATATGGCAAGGCGGGTTGGTGTTTTTAGCCCACCAGCCCACTTTGGCCCGCCTCGCCAAGCCCACTGGGCCAACTCGCGGGAAATGGTGGGCTAGCCCGCGACTCCGTCTAATTAATAAAAAAATTATTTTTTTATTGTAATAGAGTTAATTATAAAGATAATATATAAAGTTAAAAATTTTAAAAAGAGAATTAAAAAAGTTTCACTCTCACGTAAAATATTCTCCTTACTCGAAACACAAGTTTCTCTCTTCTTATTCATCCTAAGCACTAATTATTTTTATCCTTATAACTTGAATTAAAGGTGTAAGAATTACTCAACCAAGAATAATGTGAAGTTTTATAAAAAAAAAGATATAAGTATTTAAAATTTTCAATATAAAAAATATAAATTTTATAAGTTTTAACATTATATATATATATATATGTTATTATTTATTATTATGTAAATTTTATTATTGTTCTATATAGAAGATTGTTCAAACCGCTGGTTTAATTAATCTGTTAAAACAATCTTTTAATCTGTTAAAAGTCTTGAATTAATCTGTTAAAACTTCTTTTAATCTGTTAAAATGTTCTTGATCATTTTTCAGATTTGTTTTAACTGATGCGACATCGTTTCAATCGATTAAAACACTTTGTAAAAAATCCCTTAAGTTGTTTTAATCGATTAATTCACCTTTTAATCGATTAAAATACTGCCAAATGTTTTCATAAAACTTTCTAAGTGATTTTAACTGATAACAATCTGTTTTAATCGATTAAAACACTTTGGAAAAAATCTCTTAGTTGTTTTAATCGATTATTTCGCATTTTAATCGATTAAAGTCCTGCCAAATAGTTTCATAAAACTTTCTAAGTCATTTTAACTAATAACACATCGATTAAAATCCTGACAGAACTTCTTTCAAAAACTTTCAAGTGGTTTTAATCAATTAATTCGTATTTACATCGATTAAAATACTGACAGAACATATTTCCAAAAACTTCAAGTTATTTTAATCGATTATTTCGAGTTTGTATCGATTAAAATACTGCCAGAACACTTTTCAAAACATCTTAAGTCATTTTAATCGATTATTTTGATTCTACATCAATTAAAATACTGATAGAAGGTTTTCAAAAACTCATTTAATGAAAACAATCGATTAATTCGAAGATATATCGATTAACACAGTTCCAGTGTATGTTTTAAAAGGTTTTAATCGATTATTTCGAAAACCTATCAGGTAAAAACCTATTATGTAAGTGTTAAGAATATTTTAACTGATAAAGCTCATATAATATCGGTTAAAACAATTGCTTAAAAACCATTTAACCGATTACTTTGGTTTTTAACAGATTAAACACGTTTAGAGGCATTTGCAAAATCTTTTAAATGATGAAACCTCATGCAGTAGAGAGATAAAAATGATTATACCTATATATAGACGCAGACTCACTAATCACTCTACCCTTTTAACCAAAAATCTTTGACTTCAACAGAATAGCCTTTTGACTTCATTTTGACTTCATCAAATCAACAAGATCTTCGTTTTAATCAAATGATTCAATTAAGATCTATATCACTTTCAGTCTCCCCCTATTTGATGAAGACAAACATCTCTTTGAATAATATCTCTGCAAAAGAAGTCACTTGAATATATAGATTAGTGAGTATTCAAAAATTAATCATTTCTCCCCCTAGATTACTACTCCCCCTAAAATAGTGAGTATATAAAAAACAATCATACAATCATTTCTCCCCCTTTGACTTCATCAAAAATAGGGAAGAGAGGAGTAAAACAAACAATATGCATGACATGAAAAAAATCCATGATACCATTGAGAAGTATTACTCTTTTAAGAAACAATTAAAGTTGATTTAAACTTATCTTCATTAACACGTTTGTAATGAATACAATAGATACGTGTAAAGATTAGGGAACCATGCTTTAGTAGCATGTTACAAGAACAGTCATTAACTAAAGCCTTTAATTTTCTTTTCAGAGTAATAATCGATTAAAAACAGGGCATAATCGATTAAATTGTTCTTGTTACTGATTTTAATCGATACAAATAATGTTTTAATCGATTAAAATAGTAACGAAAGTTGAAATCTAAAAACTTAAGTTCATTTAATCGATTAAATTGACATTTAATCGATTAAAATTGTATGAAAAAGTTTTGTATAAGTGTTTTTAATCGATTAAAGCTCATTTATATAAAATAAAATATTCAGAGTTTGAAAACTAAGTGAAGTTTGATGTATCTAGGATTACTAATTTATTTCGAATTTTGTACAAACAATTATTAAGAAGATGTTTTAAGATAATGTCAACTAGATTGATTAAGATTTAACCAAAAGATAGAGTAAAATCAGAATAACATCTTATCTAGTTGATTTAATTGACGTAAACTAATTTTAGTTGATACAGATTCATGATTTACAGTTTTTAATCGATTAATACGTGAATTAATCGATTATAATGGTACGAGTTTCCTATGTAAATGTTTCTTTTAATTGATTTAATCGATTTAATCGATTTTGTATCAGCTAAAAATATCATAAATGCATTTTTTATTATATCTAAGCTCTCTTAATTCAAATAAAAATCTGCATCATATTAAGAAAAGTTAAAGGATTGTTTCTGGTTTAAGATCAGTTAATATTACAGTCCAAAATAAAAGTAGCAGTAAAAGAAACATGACATAAAGAAAGAAAAAAGATTATGATAGAAAGGGACCCTTGTTGTCAAAACTCAATCATCCCAATTTCCTTGATTGAGTTGCATGTCTTCCAATTTGGTATAGATATCAGCAATCTGATTTCCCATGTTTGTGAACTGTGTGTTGGTCTGCTGGAAGTGTTGATAAGTCATTTGCATGTGCTTCCTCTGATTTTCTTGCAATGAGGACATTTGAGAAAGCATAGTCCTTTCAAATTGTGAAAGTGGAGTCCCACGGTCAGGCTGTTCTATGTAGGGTATTATCTCAATATTCTCATATGAAGTCTCCCCACCAGTGGACTCAGGAAATTCAGCAACTGGAGGAGAAGAAATTTGGTCAGCTTCTTCTTCATCTTCATCCTCATCTCCAGACATTTCAGCATCAATTTTTGATATCCATTCATCATCAATTTTGATAAACCCCATTTTCCTTAGAGTGGAGTCATCAATTTCGTTTGAAGCTTTAGGGGTCTCCACACTTTCTCTTGAAAGATCAACTTCAAAATATCTAAAGAAATTGTTAATCAACATGGTATATGGCAGTTTGTAATCGAATAACCTTTTTGCTTTCAACATGTGATCCTTGATTACATAAACCCAGTTGACCCGAATATTATTTGAAATGCAGTACATGAGAGCAAGGTCACCCTCATTTAGCAAAGCGTGATTACTCCCCCTAGGAGTGAGAACCCACGCAACAATGAAAGCCAATAGCCTAGGTTCAAGCAACAGTTTTCCAGCATTTAAAATTCTTACCGAATCATTTGGGTTTTTGAGACAGAACTTGAAAAATTGAATTTTGTTGGAGTCTGGTATTTCAGAGATGTTTCCTCTGGATACTTTAACACCACTATCCTTGAGGCCAGCAACTTGTTCCCAAACAGAAAGATTGATTTCCATATTAACTCCTTTCACCTGAGATTTGATTGTAGACCCATTCATAGTTAGATTGGAATAGAAAACACGAACCAAATCAGGTTGAATATTCCCAGTATACTCCATGAAGGTCCTTAGTTTCTGACTTTTCAGCTTTCTTCTTAGAGCTGTAAATCCTTCTTCGTTAAGCCATTTGAATTTGATGAACATGGGAATAACAATTTGCTTCTGACTGAATTCAGCAATGAAGTGTTCATTCTTCCAATATCTCCATCGAACCAGGCTTCTAAATGACCACCAGGATTGGCAGCAGAGGAAGATTTTCCTTTATGTTTCTTCCTAGATTTTGATCTTTTAAACATTTTTAGTCTTTGAATTCAAGGATAGAAACAAATTCGAGAGAAGAGTGAAGAGAATTTGAACCAGAGAATGAAAGTGAGAGAAAAGAGTGAAGAACAAAGCTGATAGACTCAAGTGTGCAGAACCATGGGTTTCGAATTTCAAAATTTTGTAAATTGAAGTCCAATTTGACAGAACCTGCAAAGTTACAACTTTAATTGCAAAATGTTCCCTTGACCAAAGACAAAGACAATTTTTGAACAGTGGGTATATCAACTAATTTGTTCTTTGGATAAGTTTTGACTTGGTCAAAAAGGAATAGTAAATGCTTTTGCAGAATTTGATAAACAATTAATCTTGGAAATTAGATCTTTATTAGCTGAAAATTCTCTAATTGACTGTAATTAAAATGGTTTTCTAAGAACGAATTAATCGATTAATCAACAAATTAACCAATTAATTTGATCTTGAAAATTAGGTTTGAAAAAGCAACAGTGAAATAATCGATTAAAAACATAAAAGAATCGATTATTTTTGTACTGAAAGATTTAATGAAATGATAACAGAATTTTAATCGATTAAAACGAAGAAGAATCAATTAAATTTAACCTTTTAATGGTTTTAACTAATATAAATCCTTTTTAATCGATTAAAACAGAGAGAACAAAACTATACTAAACATTTTAATCGATTAATTCGTATTTTAATCGATTAAAATTGTACTGACAACTTTTCCGGTATTCTCTGTAAGTGAAATTAATCGATTAAAATAGTTTTATATCAATTAAAATACTCAGTCCATGAATCCAAAATCAAAATTTGTTGATTGGGTACCAAAGAACTTCCAGATTTTGTTCCTACAAAACAGATTTAACAAATATCTGGTACCCTTTTTATAATCATTGGGTCCAATCAAGTTATTTGAAATGAATTCTTGGGAATCCACTTCATTCTACCTCTTGATATAGCATACTTTTTTATTCTACAAAACTTAACAGAATGACCTCTTTTCATACAATAGAAGCATGTAATAAATGGTGACGAAACAGATTTACTATATGCAAAATAGTTTTTAAATGATCTAGTTTTCTTTCCAACAAGAGGTGTAAACCCAATACCACCACGATCAATAACCAACTTTTGAGAATCAAGTATCACATCAAGACGAATTTTTCCTTGTGCAAGTTTAGATGCAGTTTTTATTAAATATGCTAATTTCTTTTGTAACTCATGACAATTTTCACAATTTTTTTTATCATTACACATGCAATCAGAATCATTACCTATTTCATCATTTTCATTCTTAGTTTCTTTATCAAGAGTTTCCTTTTCAAGAAGAATGATTTTGTTTTCTAATAAACTATTCATGTTTTTTAATCTTTTGTTTTCAATTTCTAATTTCTTAGCTACTGCATGCATTTCATAAAAAACATCTTGTAATGAACTGTAATTCATAGTAGTTGTTGAAGTATCAGAACTTACACTGGACATGGGAGAATTTGAATTGACCATCAAACACATCTTTGTTGTTTCTTCATAAGCCATCTCAAGAGTTTTCCACATCTGTGCATCAGTCTGGCAATGAGATACCCTGAAAATTTCATTTCTGTTAAGTGCGGATGTGATGATATTCTTAGCATTACAGTCATCTTGAATTTGTTTCTTTTCATAATCATTCAAACTAGACCATTCTCTGTTAAAAACATAAGAGCATTGTTCAATAATATTCCAAACATTTATATCAACAGATTCAATAAAGATCTTCATTCTTATCTTCCAAAATGAATAATTTGTACCACAAAATAGTGGAGGTCTATCAATACAAACACCCTCAGAAAAATTATTTTCAGCCATTTGGATCGAAAGACTTGAGTAAATTTCAAGAACCTTGCTCTTGATACCAATTGTTAGAAAAGGAGGTTGAGATCAAGAGGGGGGGTGAATTGATCTTTGAAAGTTTTTTTCGCAAGTTACAGATTATCTGTTTCAAAGATTAAGAGTTCTGACCAATTCTTGAATCAAACAATCAAAATAAAGGCAGCAGCAGAATTAAAAAGAGAAAGGTTTAGGGAGATACAACCAAGATTTATACTGGTTCACCCAATCACAGGGCTATGTCCAGTTCCCAGCCAAATTCTAGCTGAGTTTCACTAGATTGAATGTCTTACAAATTACAATTCCAATCACACACCCAATCTACCACAAGAACCAAAATTTCAGTCCTTGCACCTAAACCTTCACCAACTTCTAGTTCTTGAACCACCCTGCAACCAAATTCTAGCCACAGAAACCAGTGCCCACACTTCCAGACACCCAATCTTACCACAAGAACCAAATTCCAGTTCTTGCACCTAAACCTTCACCAAGAACCAAGTTTCAATTCTTGAATCAACCTGCAGTCAAATTCCAACTACAAAATCAGTGCCCACACTACCAGACACCCACAATACAGTAATGAAATATAAAAGAACAAAGAGAAGAAACTGTTAGAAAAGTAGTTTTAGATCAAGAGGGGGGGTGAATTGATCTTTTGAAAGTTTTTCGCAAATCTCACATTATCTAATTCGAAAATTAAGTTTCTAAAAATCTTTTTGAATCACCAAGCAATCAAACAATATAAGCGCAGCAACAGAAATAAAAGAGAGAAAGGTTAAGAAAGATTTCACCGGTATTTTATACTGGTTCACCCAATACCAGGGCTACGTCCGAGTCTCCAACCAAATTCCAGCTGGGTTCCACTAGATTAAATGTTTTACAGATTCAACAATCTTACACCTAATCTAACACAAGAACCAAATTCCAGTTCCTGCACTTAACCTCTCCACCAAGAACCAAATTTCAGCTCTTGATAACCTCTCGCAACCAAATTCCAACTGCAGAGAAACCAGTACCCAAATTCCAGGCACCACACGATATAAGAACCAAATTCCAGTTCTCGCACTTAACCTCTCCACCAAGAACCAAATTCCAGCTCTTGATAACCTCTACAACCAAATTCTAGTTGCGAGAGAAACCAAGTGCCCAAATTCCAGGCACCAAACAAGTACAAGAACCAAATTCCAGTTCCTGCACTTAACCTCTCCACCAAGAACCAAATTCCAGCTCTTGATAACCTCTACAACCAAATTCCAGTTGCAGAGAAACCAGTGCCCAAGTTCCAGGCACCAAACAGTACAAGAACCAAATTCCAGTTCTTGGAAACTTCTACAACCACCTACCACACTACAAGAAAAACATCAAATAGTGACCGAAAATTCGGTCACTAAATGTGCAAAATCGGTTACTAATTAAAATAGTAAGTGACCATGAATGAATCAGTGACTCAATCTGAGAATCGGTGCCATCAATCGAATCAATGAAAAAGTTAATTATTTACATTTTTATTATATCTATTATTTATTTTCCCTATCTCTTAATGATATTATATTTTTGCTTATTTAAGTTTTTATTTATATTTATTTCCCCTATCTCTTAATTATATTATATTTTTTAGAAGTTTAACTTATTATTAGGTGGTTTATTGTCATTGTCGGGATTCGAACCCGGTACCTTAGAGTTGGAGATTGAAACTCCAACCATCGAGCTTACTAGGATCTTTTAATAATAACTTACAAATAAATTATATTTATATACAAATAAATGTATATCCAGTACAAATATATAAATATAAAATTTATAAATAAAAATATATTTATATATTTTAATATATATTTAAATATTGATATATTTATATATTGATATATTTATATCTTTATATATTTTTACATATATTTATATTTTTATATATTTATATCTTCATATTTATATATAAATATATTAGTTTTCTATACAAATAATATTATAATATAGTATATTATACTATTAGTATAGTATACAAATAATATATTAGTATAGTATAGTATACAAATTATTAATTTTGTAATTTATATACAATGAAAATAATATAATGGTATATTAGTATAGTATAGTATATTTGTATTCTAATTTTTAATTAAATTAAAATTATGCTAATAATGTATATTAATATATGAGGGGATAATATTGATATATTGATATATTTGTATATATATATATATATATATATATATATATATATATATTTATATATATTTATATATTGATATATTTATATATTAATATATTAATATATTTATATATTTATATTTTTATATTTTTATATTTTTATATATTTATATTTTGATATATTTATATATTGATATATTTATATATTTATTTATATCCTTATACATTTATATCTTTATATATTTATATATTTGAAAAAAAAATATTAAATTTTAAAAATAATATTATATTTTTAAAAATAAATATTAGAAAAAGATTTAAAAATATATATAAATTATATTTACATTTACAAAATATTAAAGATATATGTTTATATCTTTATATATTTTTATATATATTTATATGTTTATATTTTTACATATCTTTACATATCTATACTAACAGTTGTTGCACCATCGCTCGAGCGAGATTAGAGTCGCTCAAGCGAAATACAACCCGAGAATGCCACTTTTGTGCAGGGGCGTTTCGCTCGAGCTAGAATTTTTCGCTCAAGCGAAATACATTTTAGATAGCGATTAGAAGGGAACCGCTCTTAAAAGCTCACTTAGATAGCGGTTAAGCTGAAACCGCTATTATATGGTTTCAATTATGATCGGTCGGAATGCGGTTATGACCGATCATAATTAAAACTTACATTAACTATTTTTTTATATTATGTTTTTAAATTTTCTATTAGAGAAAACCTTTCAGAATTTAAAATGTTAAATACTTTTAAATATTAAAATTAACTTTATAAAAAATTAGGAAAAAGAAATTAATCCAAAAGAGTTAAAAAATGTATTATAATATTGTCAATTTTGAGTTTAATTATATTGTTCATTCTCAAAGGAGAAAAATATATTGTAATTATTTTAATTTAATAAAATATAATTTAAAATTTTAATACTAAAATTAAAAGATTAAATAATAATAAATTTAATTCTTTAAATTCAGTAGCTAGAAACTAAAATTATAGTTTCTCTGTTTGAAATAATTAAAATAAATATTTAAAAATAAAAATCAAAACTAGTATTATCTTAAATTTATTAAAAGTGTAATTAAATCTCTATTTTCTTAATTTTATTTGTTTCAAACTTCTCAATTCTACATTTTTGTAAGTTCTATCATTATATTATCATCCTCATCTCCTCCCATGTTCTATTTTATCTTTACAATAGTCAATATTCTTAACTAATTTATAGTTTTAATTATAATTTTTTAGTATATATTTCAGAAATTAATCAATTCTAATCTATTATTTGAAAAACTAATCAATTCTAATCAATAATTTAGAAAACTAATCGATTATAATTAATTATTTGAAAAAATTATCAAATATGATCGGTCATTTTGAAAATATAATCGATCAGAATCGGATTTCGCTTGAGCGAGAGTAGTCTCGCTCAAGCGAAATACACCTCAGATATCTAATATGCACTTTAGATAGCGGTTATGAGGAACCGCTATTATATCCTCTCAATTATGATCGGTCATTTCAAGTTATGATCGATCAGGATCGTATTTCGCTCGAGCGGAGTAGTGTCGCTCAAGCGAAATACAACCCGAGAATGCGAATTACGTGCAGTTGGAGTTTCGCTCGAGCGAGAATATTGTCGCTCAAGCGAAATACATTTTAGATAGCGGTTCCACAGGAACCGCTCTTAAAAGTGCACTTCTAATAGCGGTTAACCATTAACCGCTATCTTAATTATACTTTAGATAGCGGTTAAGGTGGAACCGCTATCATATCATCTCAATTATGTTTTGCAAAATGCCTCTACAAATGTTTTTAACAATTAAAAACAAAGTATTTTGACAAAAGCTTTCTCAAATGCCTCTACAAAGTATTTTTAACAATTATATTGAGTTTAATTCTACAAATTAAAAGATTAAATAATAATAAATTTAATTCTTTAAATTCAAGTAGCTAGAAACTAAAATTATATAGTTTCTCTGTTTTAAATATTTAAAAATAAAAATCAAAACTAGTATTATCTTAAATTTATTAAAAGTGTAATTAAATATCTATTTTCTTATTTTTATTTGTTTCAAACTTCTCAATTCTACATTTTTGTAAGTTCTATCATTATATTATCATCCTCATCTCCTCCCATGTTTCTACTTTATCTTTACAATAATCAATATTCTTAACTAATTTATAGTTTTAATTATATTTTTTTAGTATATATTTCAGAAATTAATCAATTCTAATCTATTATTTGAAAAAATAATCAATTCTAATCAATAATTTAGAAAACTAATCGATTATAATTAATTATTTGAAAAAATTATCAAATATGATCGATCATTTCGAAAATATAATCGATCAGAATCAACTATCGCTCGAGCGAGATAGACTTGCTCAAGCGAAATACAACCCGAGAGTACTAATTTTGTGCAGGGGGCATTTCGCTCGAGCGAGAATGTTGTCGCTCAAGCGAGATGACGTTTAGATAGCGGTTACACAGAACCGCTCTTAAAATATGACTTAGATAGCGGTTAACCCTTGAACCGCTATTATATGGTTTCAATTATGATCGGTCAGAATGCATTTATGACCGATCATAACTATTTTAATCGATTAAATCTCGTTTCAATCGATTAAAACAGTTTCTGCATAGCGTCTTAATCGATTAAAACTTGTTGTTATCAGTTAAAATAACTTGAAAAGTTTTAGGAGAAAGTTTTGCAGTATTTCAATCGATTGAATCGCGAAACAATCGATTAAATCAACTTAGAAGATTTTTTGTAAAGTGTTTTAATTGATATAAACGTTGTCGTATCAGTTAAAACAAATATGTTAAAGAATCAAGAACGTATTAGTGGATTAAAAGAAGTTTTAACAGATTAAAATTGCACTTTTAACAGATTAAAAGAATCTTTTAACAGATTAATTAAACCAAGTAGTTTTGAAAATCTTCTATAAAAACAGTTTGGCTTGAACTTTTTAACATACATTGAATATATCATCTTTAAAAAATAAATAAATTTATATATATATATATATATATATATATATATATATATATTTTTGCATTTTAATTTTCAAATATTAATTTTTTATGAAATTATTTTTAATTAAAAAAATTAAAGTGATATATATATATATATATATATATATATATATATATATATATCCAACTATTAAATTATTCAAGATATTAATATAAATTTAAAATATCAATTCAAGTAATTAAAATAATTTTAATTTTTTATAAATACATTGAAATACATTTTTATTAACATACAAGTAATATATATATATATATATATATATATATATATATATAAAGAGACTAAATTAATAATTAATTTAATTATTGATTTAGTGACCGATTCTAGAATCGATGACCGATGACCGAATCGGTGATCGATTCAGTGACTAATTTAATAATCAATTTTAATTTTTTTATTCACATGCTAAATAAAAAATAAAATCAAATAATTATATTACTAAATTATTTAATAAGTTAGTAAACAATTTTTTTAAAATATTTATAATGTTATTAAAAATGTTATCAATTATTTTAAATTATTAAGTAAATTTATATTTAAAATATTTTAAATAAAATATTTATATAAATGAAAAATAGTTATCGAGTGTAAAAATTATTTTTTTAGTGACTCGAAATTTTAGTCACTAAATCGAGTTACTAAATATAAAAAAAATTAATAATTACATAAATTAAATATAGATTAATTAAAAAAATAAATTAAATAATAAAGTGACTGAAATAGTAACCGATTTTATGTGACCGAAAATTCGGTTACTATTTCGATTACTAGACTAAAAAATAATAATTTGGTTATTGATTCGGTCATCGATAGTAACTAAATTTTTCGATCACCGATTTCGGTTACTATTTGACATTTTTCTAGTAGTGCCAACTGTAGAAAACTTGTACCCAAATTCCAGGTACAACACAATACAAAGAAATGACAAGCAATTAAAAAGAAGAAACTTAGAAAGCTCAAACCGGATTACGCTTATCCACCTGTAAGTTCCTCCTTCAAAGAATGCAAAAGTGCCTCAAGAAAGATTTCAAAAGAAGTTCACAAAGCAATTATGAATCTTTCTTGGAAAAGGATGCTTAATAGTTGCTTGAATTGATTGCTTAGTTTTTGTAAAAGCTGATATGTAAAAAGTTTCAAGCAAATCTGTTTTTAAAAGAGTTTTCGAAAAAGTCGCATTAATTAATCTGTTGAAAGTTTGTCTTAATCTGTTGAAATAGCCGTTATAATCTGTTAAAAGTCCTTTCAACCCATTAATGCGTTCTTGTTCTTTAACAAAATTGTTTTAGCTGATACGACCACGTTTTTATCAGTTAAAACATTTTACAAACATTTTCAAAGAGTAATTCAATCGATTGATTCGCGTATTAATCGATTGATTTGCTTAAAAACCTTCTTATAAAACTTTCCAAGTTATTTTAGCTGATATAAAGTCGTTTTAATCGATTAAAAACCTGCACAGAATTTTTCTAAGTTGTTTTAACCTAGTTGAAACGCTGTTTTAATCGATTGAAACTCGTACAAAGATTTTCCAAGTTATTTTAATCGATTGAAATGTGTTTTAATCGATTGAAACTCCGTACAAAAATTTTCAAGTCATTTTAATCGATTGAAATTCATTTTAATCGATTGAAATAAGTCTGATCGGTCATAATTCAATTTTGATCGATCATAACCAACTTCGATCGGTCATAATTTCATTCTGATCGATCATCCTAACTTCCAAAATGGTTTTAATCGATTGAAACGTGTTTTAATCGATTAAAATAAATCTGATCGCTCATTTTTAAAGTCTGATCGATTATATTTCATTCTGACCTGTCATATTCGAATTCTAATCGGTCATAAAGGGTTTTAATCGATTAAAAGAGGTTTGTATCGATTAAAATACTGTCTTTTAAAACTATATCAGTTAAAAACATTGTTAAGAAAGTTCTTTGTCAAAATGCTTTTGTTTGATTTGTTTAAAACTATTTTTGAGGCATTTTGCAAATTGAGTGAAGGAGCTTCATGCAGTGGAAAAGGTAAAGTGGTTTTACCTAAGCTTTCTGATAAGACACACTAAGTCTTCAGCTCCATTCTTCTGAGTGACTTGTTGACTGCTGCAGAGTTGACCTTTGACTCTATCTTTGACTTCATCAAATCAATGAGATCTTTGCTAGGATCACTTTCAGAAACTAGAACACTCAAACCCGGTTTATGCAGCTCTGCAGAATGAGTTTCTTCATAAAAGAAATGCATAAAATGCCTCAAGAAAGAACTTTGAAAAACTTCACAAAACTTGCATGATTCTTTCTTGAAAGTAGCTCTTATGATTGCTCAAAGGTATTTTTTTAAACGACTCAAGCAATCCTGTTTATATAGAAGATAGTTCAAACTGCTGGTTTAACTAATCTGTTAAAACAATCTTTTAATCTGTTAAAAGTCTTGAATTAATCTGTTAAAACTTCTTTTAATATGTTAAAATGTTCTTGATCATTTTCCAGATTTGTTTTAACTGATGTGACATCGTTTCAATCGATTAAAACACTTTGTAAAAAATCCCTTAAGTTGTTTTAATCGATTAATTCGCCTTTTAATCGATTAAAATACTCGCCAAATGTTTTCATAAAACTTTCTAAGTGATTTTAACTTATAACAATCTGTTTTAATCGATTAAAACACTTTGGAAAAAATATTTTAGTTGTTTTAATCGATTATTTCACATTTTAATCAATTAAAATCCTCGCCAACTAGTTTCATAAAACTTTCTAAGTCATTTTAACTGATAACACATAGATTAAAATCCTGACGTAACTTCTTTCAAAAACTTTCAAGTGGTTTTAATCGATTAATTCGCATTTACATTGATTAAAATACTAACAGAACATATTTCAAAATACTTCAAGTTATTCTAATCGATTATTTCGAGTTTGTATTGATTAAAATACTGTCAGAACACTTTTCAAAACATCTTAAGTCATTTTAATCGATTATTTCGATTCTATATTAGTTAAAATACTGGCAAAAGGTTTTCAAAAACTCCTTTAATGAAAACAATCGATTAATTTGAAGATATATCGATTAACACAGTTCCAATGTATGTTTTAAAAGGTTTTAATCGATTATTTCGAAAACATATTAGTTAAAAACCTGTTATGTAAGTGTTAAGAACATTTTAACTGATAAATCTCATATAATATCAGTTAAAACAATTGCTTAAAAACCATTTAACCGATTACTTTGGTTTTTAACAGATTAAACATGTTTAGAGGCATTTACAAAATCTTTTAAATGATGAAACCTCATGCAGCAGAGAGATAAGAATGATTATACATATGTATAGACGTAGACTCACTAATCACTCTACCCTTTTAACCAAAAATCTTTGACTTCTACAGAATAACCTTTTGACTTCATTTTGACTTCATCAAATCAACAAGATATTCGTTTTAATCAAATTATTCAATTAAGATCTTCATCACTTTCATTAGAAGTATTGGTATTCACCTCACCTTTTTTACTAAAAATGTTTTTTAGTAGATGGTATGAAACATAAACTACTTAACATAAGCAAATTATGTAACAATGGGTACAATGCTACTTTTGATGATGTCTGATGCATAGTCAAAGGAAAAAATGATGAACATATCTTTGTGCCTAAAATATAAGGTAATTTGTATAAGATTGAATTAGTTGAATTATAATTCAAAAAGTTTTGTGTCTTATGTCAATCAAAGAAGACCACAAGGGCTGACATAAAAAAATGTGAACATGCAAGTTTGAGGTTAATCTTAAAGTTACAAAGGCACAATCTTGTTAGAGGAATGTCAATTAGTCATTCAAAGACAATCTTCTTGCGAAACATGTACAAAAGACAAACAAATTCAAAAATCCTATAAAAGTAAAACTTTTGTCTCATCTAAGAGACCACTTAAGTTATTACATATTAACTTATTGGATCCAACAAAAATAACATCTACTAGTGGAAAAATGTTTGGTCTTGTTTAATGTTTGGTCTAGTCATTATAAATGACTATAATGTTTAACTTTAGAAGATCTTGCATTGAGGAGATGACTCATGTTAGATTCAATGACTACAAACTAATAAGGAATTACTAGAGCTAGATGAATAATTTGTAGAGATACAAATTAATGAGAAAGATTAACCATTAGTTGATGGAAATATTCTACACCATGAGCACCCAAAGTTGTTAGAAACGCGTAGTGGAATGTTTGCGTTTACGGACAAAAACCAAGAGGGGGGGTGAATTGGTTTCTTAAACAAAAATTAGGGTTTTAAAATTTTTCCCAAATTTCACTGATTAAAATGTTGTGTAAAGTAAATAGATAAGGGATAGAGGATTACACAGTTGATTTATATTGGTTCGGATCAAAAGACCCTATGTCCAGTTGTTAATCACTCAAAAAGAGGATTAATGTTGTCACTATAATCACAGTTTACAAACAGATTACAAATTGAAAAGATAAGGTAAAGAAAACACCTCTCTTGAGTCACACAAGAGACGAACACCTCCTTTGAATCCACAAAGGATGAAGAACAGTTTTCCCTAGAGACGACACAACACACAATCCACCAAGAAACCCACTCAGTGATTCTTATCGCTTCTAGCCCACACTAGTTTTCAAAAGCTCCTTTTTCTCCCCTACAAAAAGTTCTCTAGCAGTCATAACTCTTAACTTTTGTATGAAAAAAGTTTGTTCATTTGCAGAGAGCCTTAGAGAACCTTAAGTAGAGAGAATAGGGTATGGGAATTGGGGATTTTCGAAAACAGAAGAATTGGGAATAGGATTTTCGAAAACAGAAGAATTGGGAATAGGGTTTTCGAAACTTGGTCCAAATTTGAATTTCAAAACACATAACAGACGCAAATAATCGATTATCTTGAGTGATAATCGATTATTCCAGAGCCATTTTCGCAAGGGAACAAAACTGGACCAGGATAATCAATTATCTGGCCAAATAATCGATTATTTGCCTGTGATAATCAATTATCCTGAGTGATAATCGATTATTACAGAGAGGTTTTCCTGAAAATGATTTTCTTGCTGTAATAATCGATTATCCAGGGTGATAATCGATTATCACGGTGTAAATTTGATAAAAATGAGTTTTTAGAGATTTTAAAGGATGGTCTATGTGCTGGCTATCTTGGACTCTAATATTACAGACTCAAAAATATAAAAACAGAGTTATTACATAAGATTACAAGTCTTCAAATTTCTAAGTCCTTTGTTCTTGAATCATCATCAAAATCTACAAGTTTCATATCATTGTATGTTAAACAATCCCCCCTTTTTGATGATGATCAAAATTTCCTTTAAAGCCCTTTGTAATAACATGTTTTATCTGTCACAGCTAACAAAAACATTAAACATACCAGACAACATTAAAATTTTTAAACATAAGAGGCTTTAAATAATTTCTCCCCCTATTTTGATTATGATAAAAAATGAAAGCTCCCCCTCAATAAGTGCATTAGATAAAAAATATCTCCCCCTCAATCAATGCAAAGATTGGTTAGTTAAGTAGAGTTTAGACTATTTCTAATATTCCTAAGTCTCTTCTAAGTTCATAGAATCTATCCTTTAGAAGAGGTTTGGTAAATATATTCGCTAACCGATGTTTTGTGTCTATATACTCAATTTGACAATTTCCTTTAGATATATGATCTCTTAAAAAGTGACGCCTAATCTCAATATGTTTAGTTCTAGAATGCATAACAGGATTCTTTGTGAGATTGATAGCACTTGTATTATCACACATTGACGAAATATTATTTAGAAAGATACTATAGTCTTCTAATTGTTGCTTCATCCATAAAATTTGAGCACAACAATTACCAGCTGCAATATATTCAGCTTCAGTTGTGGATAAAACAACACATGCTTGTTTCTTAGAATGCCAAGACACTAAAAATGATCCTAACATATGACATGTTTCACTAGTACTCTTTCTATCAATATTACATCCTCCATAATCAGCATCAGAATATCCTATTAAGCTAGGAGAAGCTTTAGATGGATACCATAATCCAAATCCTGTAGTTGCTTTTAAATATTTTAAGATCCGTTTTACTGCAGTTAAATGAGATTCTTTTGGACATGCTTGAAATCTAGCACACACACAAACAGAATGCATAATATCATGTCAACTTGCAATTAAGTATAATAGTGAACCTATCATACCTCTATACATAGATTGATTAATTTCCAAACCTGATTCATCCTTGTCTAAATAGCATGATGTTCCCATGGGTTTGTTATCTTCCTTTGAAGTGTCCATTCCAAATTTCTTGAGAATCTCTTTGCAGTATTTGGTTTGAGACACAAAAATGTCATCTTTAAGTTGTTTAATTTGAAGTCTAAGAAAGAATGTTAATTCTCCCATCATTGACATTTCAAATTCATCCTGCATTATCTTAGCAAATCCTTCACACAAGTAATTATCAGTTGATCCAAAAATAATATCATCAACATATACTTGAACTAACAGAATATGTTCCTTAACTTTCTTAATAAACATGGTGGAATCAATTTTTCCTCTAGAAAAGTCATTTGAAATTAGAAAACTACTTAATCTTTCATACCAAGACCTAGAAGCTTGTTTCAAACCATATAAAGCTTTCTTCAATTTAAAAATGTGATTAGGATATTTAAAATCTTCAAATCCAGGGGGTTGTTCCACATATACTTCCTCTTTGATAAACCCATTCAAAAATGCACTTTTAACATCCATTTGATAAAGTTTAAATTTCATCAATGAGGCATAAGCAAGAAGTAGGCGTATAGCCTCTAACCTGGCAACAGGAGCATAAGTTTCATCATAATCAATACCTTCCTCTTGACAGTAACCTTTGGCAACAAGTCTGGCTTTGTTCTTTGTTATATTTCCATCTTCATCAAGTTTGTTTCTAAATACCCATTTTGTTCCAATCACTTGATGAGATTCTTCTCTTGGAATTAATTCCCAAACTTGATTTCTTTCAAATTGATTAAGTTCTTCTTGCATTGTTATGCACCATTGGTCATCTTTAAGAGCTTCTTCAACACTTTTGGGTTCTATCTGTGAAACAAAAGCTATAGACATGCAGAAATTTGTCATATTTCTAGTTCTTACCCCTTTTGAGATATCACCAATTATATTGTCCATTGAAAGTCCTCTTGGTGGTTGCCACTCTTTTGCCAATTCAGTTGGTTGAGATGGCTCATTCTCATTTAAGTACATTTCTTCTAGAGCTTCTCTTATGTACTCATCATCACCTGCAAATTCTTTATTTGACTCAAGAGGATTTCCCTCAAGGTCTACAATTTCTTCAAAGGTGACATGTACAAATTCTTCAATATTCAAAGTTCTTCTATTGAAAACTCTATATGCTTTGTTAGTTAGTGAATAACCTAATAAAATGGTCTCATCGGCTTTTGAGTCAAATTTTCCTAAGTTATCTTTTCCATTATTTGAAACAAAACATTTACATCCAAATATTTTTAAATGAGCAATATTAGGCTTCCTACCATTTAACAATTCATAAGGAGTTTATTTTATAATTGGCCTAATAAGCATCCTATTCAATACATAACATGCAGTACTTACAGCATCAGCCCAAAAATATTTAGGAATATTTGATTCATTCAACATTGTTCTAGCAAGTTTCTCTAGTGATCTATTTTTCCTTTCTACTACACCATTTTGTTGGGGAGTCCTAGGTGCAGAAAAATTATGTAAAATACCATTTTCTTCACAATAATTTTCAAAGCATTCATTTTGAAATTCTCCACCATGGTCACTTCTTAACACCTTAATTCTTAAGTCTTTCTCATTTTGGATTTGCTTGGCAAACTTCCTAAAGACCTTAAAAGCTTCACTTTTTAATGTTAAGAAAAATGTCCAAGTATATCTAGAAAAATCAACAACAATTACAAGAGCATAGTAATTTCTACCAAAACTTTTTATCCTAGATGGACCAAATAAATCTAAGTGTAATAGTTCTAAATGTTTTGATGTGGAAATAACATTCTTAGATTTAAAGGATGATTTCACTTGTTTACCTTTTTGACATGCATCACATAATCTATCTTTTTCAAATTTTAACTTAGGCAAACCAACAACTAAGTCATTTGATATTAATTTGTTTAATTGATGCATGTTTATATGAGCCGCTCTCTTATGCCATAACCATGGATTTTCTTCCTTAGCAACTAAGCATGTTATACTAGTATTAGGTACACAATCCAAATCAATCAAATAGATATTATTATGCCTAATGCCTTTTAATGCTATGTTTTTGGAATCCTTTAAATGAATAGTGCAAAACTTACTTTCAAAATTTACCTTGAATCCTTTATCACAAAGTTGACTTATACTTAGGAGATTATGCTTTAGCCTATCAACAAGAAGCACATCCTTTATCTCCAAAGTATTTGCACCACCAATGTTTCCGGTTCCAAGTATTCTTCCTTTGTTGTTGTCCCCATAGATTACATATCATTGTTCTTTAGCTTTGAAACTCACAAATTTCGTTTTGTCTCCGGTCATATGTCTTGAGCATCCACTATCAAGATACCACAAAGACTTCTTGGATTTGGAAGTTTCCTACAAAACAAGAACATGATAATCTTAGGTCCCCATAACTTTTGGGTCATTGGGGTTAGAGACAATCAAATTATTTCACTATAGGAACCCAAACATATTTTACTTTAGGAACACCAAAATGTTTAATTCTACACCTATTTAAAGTATGACCATGTTTCATACAGTAAAAGCATGCATTAGATGTAATCTTTGAATATGATACATTTCTAACTTTTGAAGTTTTAGTTCCTTTTTCAACTCATACTCTTCTATTTTTAATTTTAGGCTTTTTCAATGGAACATGACAGTTTTCTCTATTTTGAACACTAGCTTTATCCTTATAACTATCACTTAATTCTTTTTTTAGTTCCTTTTTCAGCCCATACTCTTCTATTTTTAATTTTAGGCTTTTTCAATGGAACATGACAGTTTTCTCTATTTTGAACACTAGCTTTATCCTTATAACTATCACTTAATTCTTTCTTAGTTTTATCAAGCAAGTGGCTAAGTATATCAATATCATATTCATACTCTTTACATGATGCACATGCTATATTTTTATTATCTTTTTCCTCTAAACATGCAATTTTCGTTTTCAAGGATTCTACCTCTTTTTTCGATTTATTCAAACACTTTTTTCACATATTTATATTCATTTTTCGAGTCCTTAAAAGCAGTAAACAATTCTCCATATGCATTTTGTAAAGCATCATAATCATTTTCATCATCACTTGAGGAAGAGTCAGAATCACTAACCTCAAAGTCGGAAGAGATGTTGTCATTTGCCATCAAGCAAATGTTTGCTTCAATTTCCGAATCACTTGATTCCGAACTTGAGTCACTATCATCCCAAACAATGTAGGCTTTCTTTTTGAAGAATTTCTTGCCTTTATGATCTTCATTTTTCTTGTTTGGACAGTCGGTTTTTACATGTCCTGTTTCACCACAACCATAACATTTAATATTTAAGGAAGTACTTTCTCTTACCTTTCCCTTACCTTTGAAGGGTTGCTTCCCTTTAGCTTTCATGAACTTTGTAAATTTTTTTATCATGAGACTCAAATTTTCATCATCTTCATTTTTCGAGTCTTCTTCCTCCTTCTTGTTCTTGCTCTTAGAAATTTCAGATTTGAAGGCAAGATTTCTCTTTTGGTGTTGGCCTTCTTCATCATTTAGTCTTCCGAGTTCAAGTTCATGTTCTCTCAATTTTCCAAAGTGCGCCGCCATAAACATGGTAGCAAGATTTTGTGACTCTGTGATGGCCGTCACCTTTGGTTGTCATTTCCTATCCAAAGATTTGAGAATTTTTACATTTAACTCATCAATATCAAAAATCTTACCTAGCCCGGGGAGATGGTTCACAATATGTGTGAAACGCTTTTAAATGTCAAAAATTGTTTCTCCTTGTTGCATTCGGAACATCTGATACTCTTGAATCAATGAGTTCTTTCTTGCTCTTTTAACGTCATTGGTACATTTATGGGTTACTCTTAACATTTTCCACATTTCTTGAGCACTCTTACAAACAGATATCCTATAAAACTCATCAAGAGTTAAAGCAGATGAAATTATATTTCTAGCCCTAACATCATACTGGGCTTTTCTATTTTCTTTAGCCGACCATCTAGAAAATGATTTTGGTACCTCTTCTCCGTTTTCAGTAATTTTAGGAGTAAAAGGACCTTTTAAAATTGCATCCCATACACTTCTATCAACAGACTCCAAAAATATTTGCATTCTAACTTTCCAAAAAGGATAATTTTGCCCCACAAAAAGTGGGGGTCTATTGATAGAAGCACCCTCGGCAAAAGTTTGATTTTGTCCGACCATTTTCGAAAATTGAATGAATATCAAAGCAAGCTCTGATACCACTTGTTAGAATCGCGCAGTGGAATGTTTGTGTTTACGAAAAAAAACCAAGAGGGGGTGAATTGGTTTCTTAAACAAAAATTAGGGTTATAAAATTTTTCCCAAATTTCATCGATTAAAATGTTGTCTAAAGTAAATAGATAAGGGATAGAGGATTACACAGTTGATTTATACTGATTCGGATCACAAGACCCTACGTCCAGTTGCTAATCACTTAAAAAGAGGACTAATGCTGTCACTATAATCACAATTTACAAACAGATTACAAATTGAAAAGATAAGGTAAAGAAAACACCTCTCTTAAGTCACACAAGAGATGAACACCTTCTTTGAATCCACCAAGGATGAAGAACAGTTTTTCCTAGAGACGGCACAATACACAATCCACCAAGAAACCCACTCAGTGATTCTTATCGCTTTTAGCCCACACTAGGTTTCAAAAGCCCATTTTTCTTCCCTACAAAAAGTTCTCTAGCAGTCACAGCTTTTAACTTTTGTATGAAAAAGGTTTGTTCATTTGCAAAGAGCCTTAGAGAACCTTAAGTAGAGAGAATAGGGTCTGGGAATTGGGGATTTTCGAAAACAGAAGAATTGGGAATAGGGTTTTCGAAACTTGGTCCAAATTTGAATTTCAAAACACATAACAGACGCAAATAATCGATTATCTTGAGTGATAATCGATTATTCCAGAGCCATTTTCGCAGGGAAACAAAATTGGACCAGGATAATCGATTATCTGACCAAATAATCGATTCTTTGCCTGTGATAATCAATTATCACAGAGAGGTTTTCCTGAAAATGATTTTCTTGCTGTAATAATCGATTATCCAGGGTGATAATCGATTATCACAGTGTAATTTTGATAAAAATGAGTTTTTAGAGCTTTTAAAGGATGGTCTATATGCTGGCTATCTTGGACTCTAATATTACAGACTCAAAAACATAAAAACAGAGTTATTACATAAGATTACAAATCTTCAAATCTCTAAGTCCTTTATTCTTGAATCATCATCAAAATCTACAAGCTTCATATCCTTGTATGTTCAACAAAAGTGTTAACCAAAATTCTTCCCTAAGTTTCAAGAGAAACTTGACACTTTCTCCTCCAAGGAAGGTTCCTTGTTAAGAGTTTATATATGCTTATGCTTCCCATTGTTGTAACCAAGACTTGAAGCTTGAACCTTCTAACATGGAATTGTCTTTCTTTGCCCGAAAATGTGAGGGAAAACTGTGCACCCATTTTGTTTCATCCCAATGTTCTTTCTTACTCCTCTATTTAACATTTCACCTCCTTCAAGTCCCACATTGCTATGGTGAAGACGTTTTCCAATGTTTATACACGAAGGAGTTTCCATAATGTACAACCAAGCGAAGTAAGTGAAAGAGTGGTTGTGAGCTTCCTCTCCATGTAGCTTTCCATTATTAGGTCGTGACTTTGTGGGTGCAACCCCTTTGAAGCCCTTTGATTAAGCGTGTCCTACAAAAGAAAAGGGAGGTTTTCACAATTTTATACAAAGTAAAATGTAGAAGAGGATTTTAATAAGAGAGACTCCAAAGGAGGAATGTTCTTCGAAAATATTCCTTCTCTTCTACCCTCCTAGCCATGGGCTTTGTTTGAGGCCTAATATGTTGCGGCCTAACTAGTCTTTTGGGTCATAGTTGAGGCTGCATGGGTCATGACCTAGATGGTCCTCTGGACCTTTAGTTAAGGCCCAATGTATTAGGCTTAGATGGTTCTTTAGGCCTTAGTCAAAGCCCAATGTGTTATGGTCTAGATGTTCCTCCATCATTAGCTAATAGACTAGGCAAGTTTGAAGACAACAAAATAAGACTAGTTGACCAAACGAGTCGGGTAAGGAATTATTAGAGTTGGATGAATTATTTGTAGAATTATAGGTTAATGAGAAAGATCAACCATCAATTAATAGACCAAATGATCCCGAAGGCACAATAAATGAGACTAATGGACCAGACGAGTCCTAAAGTAAACGAAATGAGTTTGATGCTTAACCAGACAAATCTAATACTAAATCAAGCTATAAGAGATCCAATAAAGAGGTCATGTAAATGAGACTAATGGACCAGACGAGTCCGAAAGCAAACGAAATGAGTTTGATGCTTGACCAAAAAAATCTAATACTGAATCAAGTGATAAGATATCCAATAAAGAGGTCATGTATGAACAATGAACTTGAAATCTAATAAAAGGTGGAATTTTTTTTTTAATTTCTCCAAGTTTCCTATGTTTGTAGAAAAACATCCAAAAAGAGGAACAAATGAGATCTTGGAGGGAGGAATCAAGAAGTGTTTCCTAGGTCTCATAATGGGTGTCAAAATGTTTTAAAAGATAGTCTTAAGAAATTCAAAACTAAAATATTTAATGTGAGTTATTTTATTATGTGACATTAAGAGTTTATTTATCAACCCAAAAACATTTAAATTCAATCCCCCACTAGATAATAAAAGTATCAAAATAGACTTAACTTAATGGGTCGACTCAAGAAATAAGTTAAACTAAACATAAAATTTATAGATTAAACTGAATTAGGTCAATTTGGGTCTGGACCTAAATGAGCTTAGGCTAGGCTATCCATCAACTTATTATGGACTCATTTTATAAAATAATAATTATTTTTTAAATAAAAATAAAAAAATATTATTTGATTAAAAAATATATATATTATAAATTAATTTAATAAATGATCTACTTATTTTAAGAATAAATTTTTAACATTCACTTATTTAAAAGATATAATGATTAAGAAAAATTATTATTTTAGAATATCAAATTACTAAAAAAATAAATTATGATAATGAAGAATAATTTTTTAATTGTTGTTTTGGAAGTAAATAAACCATTTATCTTGCAATTTAAATATTAAATAATTATATATAAAATAAAAATAATTTTATATAAGTAGGTTATTAATTTATTTATTTTCGGTCAAATTAAAATTAATCTATTAAGTTAACGTAAGAATAAATTAGACCAAAAGTTATAGTTTGTTTTTAAATATTGTTGATACATGCTAAATTGGACCAATATTTTAACAACCCTACCAGTCTTGTTTATGAAAAAAATATCGGGATAGTGAACTTTATTATCAACTTAAGTAAGAGGCTTAAAATCTAAAATATTAAATCAATAATTTAAAATTTGATGAATTCGTGAAATAATAAAATATTTTTAATAATTTCACACCATTATTTATTTATAAAATAAAACTAATCATATTTATAATTAATTCACTAATAACACTGGCAGTAATAATTATAATAATATACTAGAATTATTAAATATTTATGAAACAAAATTAGTCATTAAAAACATGTTAATAATTCTATGAAACTATTATTGATCATATCTAATATATAAATAATTGCATTTATTTATTTTAATCATTTATAAAAAAATATTGTATTTATAAATTTAACTATTTTGTTAAATGTAAATTTATTATTAGATATAGGTTAATATTTTTCGTTCAAGATATTCGTCCTTCTCACACTCACTCGTACATTCAAACACACACGCCCATTCTTCTTCTTCTTCTGTATTTCTTTCTAACGAAATTCGGATAATGGTGTCTCTAATTTCGCCACCTGCTTCATCTTCCAACATTCAATTGCGCGATACTCCTTTCTTCTCCACTCTCTTTATTCCGCCAAGGTACTACTATTCACTCACTCATCATTCCTCCATTTTCAGTTTTTTCTTAATTAGCGTTGTTCGTTTAGTATAGGAGCGTCCAATTCCGTCACCACACACGAAACCACCAAAATCACAAACAGAAAACGGTATGGTGTGGCCTTACCAGCACCGGCGCGTCTCCTCCGTCGTCGTTGACGAAGGAGCCTCACAAATTCTTCGACCACGCAATCATCACCGTTCGCGCGGGTGACGGAGGCCACGGTGCGGTGCTGAATCACAAAGAGAAGAACGAGCAGGAGCGGGGGAAAGCGAAGAAGAAAGGGAAAGGCTCGTTGAAGAGGGACTTCGACGGGTCGCTCATACTTCCTACGGGAGGGCACGGAGGGGACGTGGTGATCTACGCCGACGAGGCCAAAGACACGTTGCTGGAGTTTCACACCAAGAGCAGATATCACGCCAAGCGCGGCGGCAACGTTGATGCGATGGGCGCTTTGACGTCGATGTTGCGCGATGGACTTGTGGCGCCCACGCTACGCATTCCTGTCCCTGTAGGTTTGTGTTTTTCTGATTTTTTTTTTTTTTCTGCATTACTGATTATTGGCATAGTTGATAGCTAATTTTGAAACTCTTTGATTAGGCTTTGTGACGATGGAAACATTTGCATAAGCACTTTTGAGTTCAGAAGATAGAAAGAAAAAAAGGAAAAACTCCATTAAGTAGATAAAATTAACTTATACATTTGTTGGAAAATAAACTTACAGGAGAGTTAAGATTACACAATTTTTATAAATGTACTTATATATAAACTAATTTTAACTTCTATCCTTTGATAATTGCTTGTAGTGAAGTTTATTCAATCGGGTCCAATGAAAATAAAATAAAATTTTTGGATGAAGTTGTGATTTTGATAAAAGGGTTGTTTAAAGTTTCATCTTATTGTCTAAGTTCTAAAATTAATAATATTGTGTTCACACTTGGTGTATGCTTGTTCTACCGTAATACCTTGTTCCGAAGCATTCTCACCTGGGGATGACACTCTCACAAACAATTGATGTTGGACAGAACTCAATGCCAAATCAAACACACATTAGTTGTAGACCACATTGCAAGTTGTAGAGAAAGGGAGAATGTCTAAGAGGCTTATTCTTAGTTGTTCACCACTACATTCATGTGGCAAAGGAAGAGTGTGTTATTCTTAAAATTAGAGGGAAAGACAAAGTAATTTGTTCTTAAAAAATGAATGTCTTTATCAACCAAGAATGAAAGAAACCAAAAAAAAATGTCTCTCGGTTGGTTTGAGAAAATATTTTGTTTATTATTTCCTATTTTCATTATTAGTTAAAAAAATTCACTTTATTTTCTTTTTTATGGAATGTTGAATGTAAGTCTTTGAAATTAGAAACATAGTAAATATTAAATTATGCTTTTATCATTAATGAAAATAGGAAACATCTTTCTCAAACTAAACAAGTAATCAGGTGGCAGTTGACATGTTTTTCTTTTTTGCTTTCACTTTAAATCTGTATGTTTTGAATCTAAGTACAAAAAAGCTCAACTTGTTTCATTTTGGTTCTTCTTTGGTGAAAACAACCTGCCAAGAATTAAATCTGATTGCGTTTATAAATGTGACAGGTACAGTTGTGAAAAACAAACGAGGGAAGGCGTTGGCTGATCTAGCACAACCCGGTGATGAAGTTCTTGTTGCGAGGGGAGGACAAGGAGGGGTAGTACAAATATTCAAAAATTGTTTTCAAATCTGTTATCTTTGTAATTGAGAGTTGAATCAGGCCATTTTAATTAATCAAAGTTGTTACCAAATTGTTTAGTAATGTGAGATAAGTTGTGTTGTTTCAGATTGATAATAAAATGAATAATTAGACCCTTGGATTCATATATACATATAGATAATTTTGGCACAACAGTAGGGTTGTTGCCTTATGACGATAACATCAAGTCATGGGTTTAAATCCAGGAATTGGCCTCTTTGGGTACATCTACCCTCCCTAGACCCCATTATATTAGAACATTGACCATTGGGCTGCCGTTCCCATTCATTTATTCATGACATATATACACCTATATCGATTTTGTTAATTTTGGTCTTAATCTGAATTTTCTTTTTTGCATTCCCAGATTAGCTTGTTAGAAATGCCACAGCGTCAAAGAAAAAAGATGATGGCTCTGACAACTAATGTGATGAGAGATGACTCAGACAAGGTAAAGCTTTTTGAGTATTCATGGAATATTTCTCAGTGTCATCCTTGGAAAGATATCTTAGTAACCTCTAGTATTACAATCTTCTCTGCAAATTGAAAATCTTATACTAGAACAAAATCAACAGGGTTCTTCTTCTCTTACTACCTCAGTTAATCAATGTTTATTTGAATTTTGCAACACATAATGAGTGACAAATTATTTTGTCCAAGATGCACACTCATGTGTCGCTATTTTTGCTTGGGTCTTCTAGGATTTATGATTTTAAATTGTCAATTCTAATATTGGGTTTTGTCAGGAAATGTAAAATTGTCTTGAGTCAGGAAATAGTTGACTAGTAGTATTAGAAATTTCTGCATTAGCAACTTGTGTTCCTATCTAACTGTAAGATATAACATTATCATTTTAAATTTTTTACAGATTTTAGTTCACGGTCATCCTGGGGAGGAAGTTAAGTTGGAGCTGATCTTACGAGTTGTTGCAGATGTTGGTCTGATTGTAAGTTTTGCGTCTATGCATTTCCCCTGTTCATTTAGTAATCAATTATCTCACTTTTATCTTCATAATAACTGTAATATTGATGTTAAAAAGTGGATATGGGTCTAATTCAACCTTGTAAAACCGGTTTATAAGATGAGGTTTGTACCCACTTATATTCTACAAATTAATTATATCTCTAATTGGTGAGATTTCAAAAGATCCCCTCATATCCAGGATACAGGTGATCTTTAATTCCAGCCCACCATCTTACATTGAGGATATGAATGGTCCAATAGCAACTTGATAATGGATGGTACAATTGTCCCAACATAGATAGGATAGGTTCTAATACCATGTTAGTAAGTAAATATCAGTTTAACTCAACCCTATAAAGCCGGCTTGATAATAGTTGGTACAATAATTCCAACATCAATAGGATAGGTTCTAATACCATGTTAGTAAGTAAATATAGGTTTAATTCAATCCTACAAAAATAACTTGTAATGTAAGGTTTGTATCTTATTTGTGTAATGCAATTTAATTCTTGACATAGGTGAATGATCTGTAGTGTTTTATCTCTATATGAAGGAAGATAGTTTTGTAATTGCTTGGAAACGGAAATACCATGGCTTGGAGTTTGTGAAAGATGAAAAGGAGAGATGTAATAAAGCTGAAGTTTGTTTTTCTTTGTATGAAATCATTTGTTTGTTTGGTGAACAAAGGTCATCTGTATGTTGGTTTTTTCTTACTTTATGTCCTCTTGATGTTTTCACCCATTCATCTCATGATCAAGTTAATCTTATTATAGGGACTTCCAAATGCTGGGAAATCAACTCTTCTGGCAGCCATTACACTTGCTAAGCCTGATATAGCTGATTATCCTTTTACAACATTAATGCCAAATCTTGGACGCCTGGGTGGTGATCCCAGCTTGGGGGCAGGAATGTTTTCATCCGAAGCTACATTGGCAGATTTGCCTGGTCTTATTGAAGGTGCTCACTTAGGAAAGGTATCAAATATTTTCATTCTCATTCCCTCCATTTTAAACCATTGATATGCTAAATTGACGGTTTTGTCTTTCAATTTAAGGGTCTTGGTCGCAATTTTTTGAGGCACCTCCGGAGGACCCGGCTATTGGTCCATGTTGTGGATGCTGCCACCGAGAATCCTATAAATGATTACAGAACTGTCAGAGAAGTATGTATTTTACACTATGATTGGATATAGTTTATTTATCCATTCAGACTAAGGTTTTTTTCACTGGATGAACAGCTTTATTTGAAGTGTTATTTATTTATACTTTGGAAGAGTCTCAATTCTAACAATTGGAAGGGAATTTACTTGGAAAATTGATCGTATTATAAGTTTTGTCTCAAAAATAAACAATTTGTAACTCATGTTAGGGGCTGTTTTATTATTGAGTTAGGCAAAATATACAAATAAATAATGTCCAGGAATAATCTGTGGTCAGGCCAGTTTTTCTTGTTGTAAGGAGTTTCCTGTGTTCTCTGTTTTTAATCCTGCCCACGTTCTCCCCATTGTAATTCGTCTGTTATGCAGGAGTTGCGCATGTATAATCCTGAGTACCTTGAACGACCGTACGTTGTAGTTTTGAATAAGATTGACTTACCAGAGGTATGTGGTGTCGGAGACAATATGTGGGTTAAGTGTTATCGTTTAATTTCCTTTTATCTTGAAAAGGGATGGCCAATGCATCCTCTGGTCTGACATTGTATGGTTTGGTAAGGGTCATGTATATTCAAGAAGTATACATAATTATGTCAGATAACAAACATTTTCATCTAAAATAATCTTTAGGCAAAGGACAGACTCCCATCATTGATTCAAGAAATCATGAGAATAGGCAACGGTGGTGCTACTTCCGAACTAAGATCAAACTCTGAAGTTCCAGCTCAATTGTCTGATGAAACTGACACGAAGGAAAAAAGACTTGAGGAGTATGCTCGACCTCTCTCTGTTGTTGGAGTCAGTGTTCTGTAAGTCCTTCACAGTTTGTTCTATATTTTATTTTTAAGGTGTTTCCTTGTTCCATAATTATTTTTCTTTTTTAAAAGTGTTTCTTTTTCACACTCGTGTATTGATTGGGTAAACAATCTCTTTATTATATATAATTCTAATAATACATGGGCTTTGGTCAACAGGAGTCAGTGTTCCTTTTTATAATTTTTTTATTTTCTTTTTTAAAGTGTTTTTCTTCTCCACACGTGTAGTAATTGTGTAAACAATCTCTTTATTATATATAATTCAAATACATTGACATTTGTCAAAATTTCTTATTGCTTGCAGAAAGGGTATCAGGATTGACACGATGTTAAAGGAGATAAGGTCGGCTTTGAAGAAATGCTCAGATTCTAGTGAAACATTGGCTTCTAGTGTGCCACCTTGAGAACAGATTGTTGTATGCTTTCGTTAGACAGTATTTGCGGCTCATCAAGGCTCTTTTGCAATGAAACATAAAAGTTGGTTCTGGTAATTTGGCTTTGTCTGAGAGCTAAAGTTAAGAAAATTATTACCAGTTTGTTTTAGAGAAATACTCGTTTAAGACTATGAAAGCATTATGAGAATAGGAGTCCAAGTTCATCGGGTCTGATAGTGTTGAAAGCATCAGGATTGTCATGAAAGTTCATAAAGCATTAGAATTGACAGGTTGACATGAAAGTTTATATTATTGTTTGCATCGAAATTGGCAAATTGAAAATAAGTTTATATTGTTGTAAGCATCAAGAGTGACAATTTCACATGAAAGTTATGTAATTTATAGTATAAATGGAAAAGATTTATGCAACATTTATGGCCTATATCGCGGCCAGAATCATGTTGGTCAGTCCCATGCTGCCATAGTAAATACATGTTAAGATAATAAATATCATAATAAATATTATAAGAGGGCATAATAAATACCATAAAAAATATTTATAAGAGACTGTGTCATCTACCATGGAAGTATTCGTACATGAGTTCTCATTTGCAACTTTTAGATAAATAAAATAGTTAGTTCAAACAAAATAAATGAATTGCACTATCAGAACTCTGTTTAATTGAGATTTTCATGACACCATGACCATAGCAATGCCAGTTCAGAATGATACCTATCCGAACTGTATACCCATGTGAACATCAACTATATTTCCTTGCGTGTTTAAATAACGTGTTTTAATGTAACTGCCACCTAGAAGCAAAATGGTTCTTACCAGCCTCACTGAGTAGAAAGCTTGGAATATAGTGTAACAGCACATTTGGACATACATGTAATACATTGATAACTCATGCTAAAAGCAAACAAATCAAAAGTTAAGAGATAAACATAATACCCAGGAATCATGGTCTTGAAAACCTCAAATTAGACCAAAAAATAAATAAATTGAAGTTGTACTTGCAAACGTCCCCTGTTGACACCTCTACCGTACACGGTGTGATACCAAATCCTCTTTTGCACAAGTCCCATATAAATCAGAATCAGATGTTGTGTATACAAGTAATAAATATATAATATAATATCTATAGACTATTTTATATCAGCTTCTCAATCCACGGCTGCTACCTTAATGTTAAAGTGCATTTGAGAAGTGAATATTTTCGATTTTAAATAATACAATATTTCTAGACTATTTTTAACCTAAATCTATCAGTATAGATAAGTACATTTATGACTAGTTATTTTATAGTTAGAGTTCAAGGAAAAACAACTTCTTTCTATTTAATTACCAAAAGAACAATACACTAATGAGTAACTAGTGTGTATGTGTGAATGCAAAATGCACATCAATAAAACAGTAAAAAAATGTAAAATGTCTATCCATTTTGGTAAACTGACACGTGCTGTAGCAGCACTTGGTGTCTCAGTCATTAACCCTAGTTTTAGTTCTTTTAATGGGCACTGAGTACAATTCAGGATGCTTGTTATTTCAATTTCATGTGATTAGTTTTTATTTCCTGAGTCATAGTTATCTTGAACTGTTTCTTCCAAATGTCACCGTGCACACCAAAATAGTAGGGTGACTATTATTCCAATTCAAATTAATTCCTATAAAAGAAGACAAAAAAACATTAGATAAACACCATAAACCAAGAGAAACTGCTCTCTCACTCCTACAGCTTTTAATTTTTTTTCCTTGTTTCATTTTTTTATATTCTGCATTAATGGCCTCATTTATTTCACTCAATAAATAAAAGGCAAAGGAAATAATAAAAGGGGGGAGAAACCAAGTGAGAGTTTTGCTCTCGATCCTTCGACACCTGAGTTTGTATACAAACAAAGATCCGGGCCAAGTGTGTTAAAGAGAAACCAACAGTGAGACTCATAGTTGACACGATGAGCCTGGGTCATCATGCCAAGTAGCTACTAAACTCCACTAAGGGCCACGTTTCAATACCTGGGTTAAGTTTTACTCTCATAACTCTTCTTACCACAGTATAAATACCCCCACCCCATTCCCATTTCTCACACTAAACTAAACCCTTCTCTCCTTGGTAATTCCTCTAGTTGTTACAATTTGTCCATAATCCTTTCCCCAGCACAATGCTGAAATCAGGCATGGGAATTGGTGGGAGTAAGCAGATGAAAAAACATGTTAAGGGCACTTCCAGAAAGGGGTGCATGAAGGGAAAAGGAGGCCCTGAGAATGCCACTTGCACCTACAAAGGTGTGAGGCAGAGAACTTGGGGCAAATGGGTGGCTGAGATCCGTGAGCCCAACCGTGGTGCACGCCTCTGGCTAGGCACATTTGAGACGGCCGGTGAGGCTGCCCGTGCCTATGATTCTGCAGCACGCAAGCTCTATGGATCTGATGCACAACTCAACCTCCCACCTCGTCCTGTGCCCATGAATCCCCATCCTCTACCACCTTACCTTCCTCCCAACCCTCAGATCCCCCAAATGCCACCACCACCACAGCCTCAAAACCCTCAGATTTTCCTTCCCTATGAACTTCTCAGTCTCTGTTCCTCTGATCTCATCAACAACCTCACCAACAACCCCAACATCATGACCAACCCCCTGGTCTCCATGCCCCCTGATCAGCATGCAATTGCTGATTCTGCGCCTGTGTACACCAGCGACTCTCTTGTCGGAATTCCCTATGAAACCAGCACCACCCCCATGGGGATTTACCCCTCCAACCCTGTGGAGATGGAGGGGAACATGCTTGGTCCTTTTTGGGGGTCAATCAACGACCTTCCTTACCCTTTGTTTGATGAGTCCATCTGGACCGAAGCTGCTATGTCTCTGGATTTCCCTGTCATACCAGATGCTGATGGAATTTATGGAGCTGAAACCTTTTATGAAGTGGGTCCTTGGGACTCTATGCAAACTCCTTGGTGCATGTAATTGTCCCCAAATGGAACTTTCTCCTGAGCCCTGATGAGACAGAAGTAGTAGTAATAATAATAAAAGTCATCTCAGATGATGACTTACATCACCTTAGTGTTATGTGAATATGTCAGTGATGTATTAATTCTGTGAGGGTGTGGAGTAAATAGAGTCAAGCTTATCAAGGTATATTTATAAGCATATATGTCTGTCTTTCTGTCTTGTATCTAAAGCATGTCATAAGGCTGCTAGGGGAAGTCGTGTTAATTATATTAGCATGACAGGATCGTCTGTATTATTTATTATCAGCAGCATCTTATTCTGATCACTGTATCAGAATAATATTATAAACAATATATCTTATTTGTATAATGTTCCATCTCTATCATATATTGTATATATTATTGATATCATGTTTTATCTTTATCCTAAACTGAAACTTTGCACAGTAAAAATATTGTTCGTCTGTAGTGTTTTTAGGAATTCTTAGGGTTATTTTATTCATTGTTCGTCTTTAGTGCCTTTAGGGTTTCTTAGGGTTACTACGTTCATTGTTCGTCTTTAGGGTTCTTTCCGATACTGGTATTGATATTATCTCTGAGCTGTCTAAAACTTCTTTAGGTTGCTGAAAGAAAGGGGGGTACCGTTCTTGTTTTATCTTAAAACTTTGCTTGAGTTCTTGTACTGTCTTATAACTTTTCTTTTATCTTAGAACTTTGCTTGAGTTCTTGTACTGTCTTATAACTTTTCTGCATTTCTGCATGTACAACTTTAATTATCTAAAAAAATTCTTTAAACTTTTTTTAAAACTTTTTTCAATAATCAGATTATTAATATCAATGAACTTTGCCTGAAATTATTCTCGCCTTATTAGACAAGTATTTATGCATTATAAACTTTGACTTGAAGTTATGTTTAAAAAAATATGATATACTACTTGCATGTTTACGAAGATAATATTAGGATAGTACATTTCTACGTGAATTAGTATATATATATATATATATATATTAATTATTGGTACAGTGTTATAGTTATTGTTTAAATCTTCTACTTGATATTTCTTCTTGTTTTTGATAGGGTTCTGCTGATATAGTTTCGTCTTTTATGTTTTTGTTTTCTGAGTTACTGATATCGTTTCGTCTTTATGTTTTTTTGTCTGAGTTATATTGATAGGGTTCTCTAACAGATCTTAAAACAACCTCAACATGTTTGAGTGGAGATATTTGTAACTTTTTTTTTTTTATAAATACAGTTCTTCTTTTTTCTTATTGAGTTCTTGTACTGTCTTATAACTTTTGAGTTCCATATATTTACTTTTATTTTCTGATAATATTACTCTTACGTAATTCTGTTATCAATAATAGCAGAAAAATATATTGTAAATTTTTAACTTCAATAATATCACGATAGTGAATTTTTACATAGTAGAATAATATTTTTTATGTGAAATTGTAAAATAATATCTCTGCACAGGTAAATTGCATGGGTAGATATTGCATGAACGTTAGAATAATGTTATTATACATAATATATGGTGGAATAGTAAAATAATATTATTAAATATACTACTATGACTGACTATGTACATTAATTTATTTTGTATAGTAAAAAGAACAAAATATGTAAGTTATCCGTAGATATAATATAATAATATTAAAAAAATATAACGGAATAACAGTCACTTTGATTAATCATATTATCTCATAGGGTTTATGTTTAAGAAATGTAATGTCATGAAATGATAAATTGTTTTTGGATTGATGCCTATAATGAGTGCATGAAAGGATTAAAGATGCATGAATTTGAATTCATATATATAATACAATTTTTTTTTCAAAGTTTTAAAAAATTATTATATTTATTTATTTATGTTATTTTAATATGATAATTTAATAATATTTTTTTAAAATCTAGATTTAAAACAATTAAAAATAAAAATAAGTCTTAATGAGTTTTATTTTGACTAATTTTATTTTTATCTATTTCTCTTATGTACACTAGGAGAAAAATTAAGAAAGTAAAATATTTTTAAAATAATTTCAGTTTTAGTTTTTCTATATTTTTAATTTTTTTTTTAATTAAATATATGTATATGAATATTATTGCACATAAATAAATGCTTAGATCCTTGTTTTTTCTTTAATAAATTAATTATCTCATTTAGATAATAGTGTATATATAAAATTCAGGGTTGAGAAACTTTTTTTCCTTAGAAAAATATCTAAATGTTTAGATATTTTGGAAACAGTGTTTACATGATGTTAAATTTGTTTTTTAAACTCGGATTTTTACAAGTTTTTTTCAAACTTGTTTTTTTTTTTTACTTTTAAGATATCTACATATTTATTCAAAAATTATAAAATAAATATATATTGGACACTAAAAAAATTATAGAATTTTGATGATTATTTTAATACATCGCTATTAATCTGAACTGTTATATCCTTAAAAATATATATTTGATTTTAAATCTTAATAAAGTTGAATATATATATATATATATATATATATATATATATATTAATTACTCGTTATTATTACGAAGTGTTATGGATTAAAAGGATAAAACAGAGTACTACGTTGTTTATCAGAGTAATATCTTGCTTTTTATGATATAAGTTTTAGTTATAAATGTTAATAAAGGTTAAAAGTTTTATCTATTGTTTTAAGTTGAAAAAAAAAAGAGTTGAGAAATAAGTAAGAAAGACACAAAATCCTAATGTATTTGGATTTTGAGTTTAAGGTAATGTGATGTTATCTTAGGTAAATTTCTTTTTTTCTTTGTGAATAGTAGCTCTATATTGTCCTTCTTGTAAAATCCAACAAAATTAAACATTATCTTTATAAGAATTAAACATTATCTTTATAAGATCATGTTAAAAAAGGGAGTGTGGATTTACAATTTGTAGCCAAAGAAGATAATCTTGTTGATATTTTAAATTATAGATTAGCTCTAAAAATAGGGATTTGAATATAGATTTTAAATTTTTTTTGCTAACTATTAGCTAACTTGTTGAATCATCTTAGTACATTTGATTGATTGGCATCTTTGTCTCATAGAGTTAAGATGATAATGTAGTGTTCTATATCTGATTTTTTTTTTAAGACAACTTGTACAATATTTGAAGCTTATAAATATTTTCAAAATATTTTTGTAATAATTTTAAGATGCTTTTTTAAAACAAATATGTGAAACATGAAATATATAAACAAATAAGTTAAGTAATAACTAAAAAACTCAATTTTTATATTAATTCACTAAATGTGAGTTATGTCTAATCATCTTTTACTAAATAATTAGATGGTTCCATTATGATCAATATACCATAAAATAAGAAATATCAATTGACATTTCTTCACTTACAAATAATTACGCGAAACCAATCATGCTCTATAAGTTAAAGCATAATTATTCTTTAATATCAAGCTACTCTTAGCTCAAAACAAGTATTATAACCCTTTTACAAGTATTGTTAAACAAATATTTGATAATGGACACAAATTCATAACTCTCATCGAAAGGATGTGAAAATTTATCTTATACATTAGAGCTTTCTTCTTCAAATAGTGGAGAATTACAGTGTGTGCTCTTTTTCTCTTGATTAGAAACTTACTTCATAAGATGAAGAAATCTAGCAATAGCTTCTTTTAGGTTAGAACATGAAAGTTACATCTGATGGAACATGGAAGCATTTTTCTTGCAAAGTTTCCGCAATTTCAACATTCAATTGGCCCTTTTTGCAAGTAAAAAAAATGTCTTATATAGTATCATGCAAAAGTAGCTATTTGAGGGCACAATGTTAAGTGTTGAGTGCATCAGTTTTATACATGAGTGTATAATACAAGCTCAATGGTCTTCAAAGATTTTGGGGTTATTATGCTTTACCTCAAGCTTCACTCAACGAGAGAGTTAGTTTTTTCTTCAAAAGGTGTTCACTTGATAATTATTGTATCTGCCTTATTCAATTTATACCCATAATTTCTTAAAAGTTCAAACTTTACGCTTTGTATAATATATAACTTGGCTTATTGATAAGCACGGTACACCTATTAACTTTTCAATGGATTGGTTATATTAATTAATTGATAAATTTTGTATGATGTTTCTTCATGGTTAAGACTTTCAATGGTAATTGGTCTTTTAATAAATTTTTGAACTTAAACATGTGGATTAGTTAGTCTTAATAGATGAGTCATAATTGGACTCGATTAACAATGTTTCCTTTAGATGAATGTTCTTAGATTAATTGATGATAAGTTATTTTAATCAAGTTTGGCTCTTTTAGATAAGGTAATTATGTGTAACTGGTCTACTCATATTAGATGATCAACACATATTTCTTCATTAGTTGGTCAACTCTACGTCAAGTGGTCAATACTTCATAATTGATAGGCTTCATTTAGTCAACTCGATATGGTCAACATTTTCTCATATGGTTAACATCTCATTTGATGGTTTGATGATGGTTTGCTAGTGAATCTTACATTAGATAGTCAACACTTCATCAAACTATTAATATCTCATCAAATGGTTTGATGATACTTAACTGGTCAACATTGCACCAAATGATCAACCCTTCATTTGCCGAGTTAGTGGTGAGTAGTTAGTTAACCTTGCACCAAATAGACAACATTTTATAAGATAAGTAATGGTGAGTAGTTGGTTACATTTGGCCTCATCAAATGATATTATGACATGTACTTTATCACTATTGTGCTTCTTCCATGATCCAAAAACACATGTAGTCAACATAGTGGTATTATATTAGGCGAGCTAATGACAAGTCACAATAAATGATTTTACCTTCATCAAACAAGTTAATGATTTGCAGATGATCTTGCAATATCTTCTTTGTATAAGTTCAATGTTAATCTTAGAGCAATTTTGAAGATATGGATTAACTTGTTATGTGTCATCAAACTATATACTTATCTTTAGTTGGTTTAGGGAACATCAGATGGTGCATTATCTACTACTAGATCTATTGGGCAACAATCGATGTGTTGTTTGTTATTTGGTCCGATAAGCATTAATCGATGTGTTTGTTATCCCGTCTTAATGGACATTAGCTAATGCATTATTCACTAGATGGTCATTCTTTAAACAATATGCAACAAATTATTTGAATGGCTTATCAACTAGTTTGCCTGCCCACTAGTTGACATGTTAAAAAAAAAACTTATATATTTTCTGTATCATTTTTAACACACGTTAAATACTTCAAAACTCAATCATATTTTTTATCAGCAAAATCATGGTAACTTGAGATAGCCTAATTGACCAAGTCTAACAAAATTCCTCATAGAAGATAGAATATTATTATGTCATCAAAATCATGGTAACTTATGATTGTACATTACATTAGATAGATGATTTGATATTATTTCATGCATCATCTATGTTGTGGTTGATGATAAATAATCATCAATATTGCATGTACTATTTATATATATCGGACCACCTGACATTGAATTTATATTGATGTAATCCATCCTTTAAAAAAGATGAAGCTTGTGTACTCTTCCTTCTACTAACTACCTCATAATGCATGCAAACTATTATATCAAAGTCATTTCATGAGATAATTCCTCTTCTTATTTATGAACCTTTTCCTTTTCAAAACACTCACACCAAACTCTCTAACTTTCAATTTTCTTGTTGAAACAAACTCACCTACCTTTGCCCTCACCAAATTTTAAAACCTTACAAGAAAAAACTTTTCTTTATCAATGGTGGAAAACCACCCCCAACGGTTAAGAGATTCGAAGGAGAACTTATTTTACTCAACATTGAGTATTACATCCAAGATAAAGACTTTGATAAACGTGATTTGGCTTTTATAACCATATTCGAACAATGCAGTATTGTCAACTTCTTCCATGGAAACCAAACGACATATCCAAAACTAGTATGCATGTTATAGAGGAATGATATGCTCAAATGTAAGAATTGTGCATGGTAAGTCTATTCTGGTGAACTAATTCATTATTTATGATGTTTTGGACTTTAACAAACTTGTAAACTAAAAGGATGACAAAATGGATTAACCTATCTCGTTTTGTCCCATATTATCTTTGATCTACTAAAAATGAAACAAGATTAGCTTACTATAGTCAAGACAAACAAAATTGTTTTCTTTTTTAAATTAATTTTCTTTTTTAACATGCTTAATAACAAACAACATTTATTTGTTAACTATCCAACCTGTATATGTCAAGTTGTTAACATGCATTGAAACATTTCCTTAAGAAATTTAAAATTAGAATATTCAACTTAAGAGAAAATTGAGATAGTATTAATAAAAATATATATATGTAAGTAATGTTAGAAGTGGTGGAATTTCTCTCCTCCTATGTTGAAAAATTTGAAAGCACAAAAATAATCAAGCCTTATAACATTATAACAAATTTTTCAATCAAAGCATAATTAGTAAAAAAAAGCATAATTAGAGAGAAAAAGCCTAAGATAAGAAAGGAAGTCTTAAGAAATAGCAAGTGGTAAATATTAAAGAAAGACAAGAAGTGTTAGACTGATTTGATTCTTACCTTACCAATGACAACAAAGGTAAGCAAGAAAGAAGGAAATGAATGTGTGCTTGAGAGAGGAGTGGTTTGAGCGAGAGACTTCTTGATTCTTTTTTGACAAATTATAATAAATTCTCTTAAAATTTTACCACTTATATATTGTCTTTATGATTGTTTTTCAATCAAAGTAACTTTTTTAGTTATATAAGTGACAATGTATTCATCTATCTTATCTTGTGAACTGACGACTTGACAAGATAAGTTAAAGTGGGTTGATCAGTCAAAAATGTCAATTATTTTTAATAGTAACTACGTTATCTTTTAAATGTAACATTAAAAATATCACTCATCAATAAAATATTTCTGCATGGTATCATAAATTAGGATATAAATATTAATTTTTAGCTAAATTATATATATTTGTGATATTTATTAAAGCTTATTCGTCCCTCATAGATGAAATAATTTTATATAAATAAATGATACAACGGATTAATAACTTATAATTAGATTTGGAACTTAAGAGATTGGTGTACTTATCTTTATTTAATATATTTAAAATATAATTTATAAATCTTATATAATTAAAGATAATACTTAAATAACTCGGATATGTTATATCTTTCCTCTAATACTAATAATAACAATTTTCCAAAAAAAAAAAACTATTCGATTATTTATCTAAAATAAATATTTTAATAAACTAAACAATAACATATCAATCATAAGAAGTTTACGACTAGGCTTATAGCACCTAGAAACCCCACCTATGTCCACTGCCAAAGACATTCAAGCTTGGGTTACAACATTACCTGTATAATTCTTCCTTACTTAAATAGCATTGACGCTCTAAAGATACCTATCATTTGTTTGAAAAAATTAAACAAATGAAACGAGGACAATAAAAAATAAAATAAAACAACGTTGTTGTCTATACTTGTTTTACGTTACTAAAAAAGATTGTCTCTTGTAAAGATCTCCTATGGTCCATAAAAAAATAAATAAATAATGAGAAGAGACCATCACAACTAAAGGAATTAATGAAATAAGGGTGATTATTTAAACTGAGGTGTAAATAACCTAGATTAGATCATGTTAATCCAACTTAAGACCCAAATCAGTGAAACATGGTTGGCTTGGATTGAATGCATTATTATTTTTGTTAAGAACACTCCAAACCAACTCAAACTAACTTAGGTTGGTTTGGATTAATAAGTCAAATAAACTAATTAAAGTAATCAATATACTATACAATTGAAAAAAAAAGAAAAAAAAGAAACAATACAAAGTAATTAAAAGACAAATAAGTAAATAAAATTAAGAGATATAAGAAATGACCTTTATCTCGACCCTAAACTGATATCTGTAAATATTTTTTGAGTCACTTAAATATGACACTTTTAATGAAGAGAATACTAAAATACAACTATGAACATAATCTCGAAAAAAAGATCACATCTTATATAATAATTATTTTTTGTGATATCTAATTTTTAATTCAAATATAAGAATGTTAATTGGGTTCATCTTCTTTTTTTTATTTCATATAAAAAGAACTTATTTTTGAAAATATCCTTAGTTATATTTATCAAATACAGTTTTCAAAATTGTTGGGAATTTTAGATTTCGTTGGTTTGCAAGGAAAATATAGAATGGAAAGTGACTAGGAAATGAGTAAAAAAAAAACTAATAGCTGCGAAAGTAGACCATGAGTAAAAAAAATAGAAAATCTAAGAAAAATATTATTTTACAAAATTATACTCACTTAATGATTATTTATTTTCATGTTTATAATTTTAATATATATATATATATATATATATTATCATTTTAATAAAATGTCTTAAATATAAAAATCATTATAAAAATGAAATAAGTAATTAAATATATTTTTTTATTTGTTTGTAATATTATATTATTTTATTAATTTAATTTTAAATAATTTTAAAAAAAATTATAATACAAATTATTTTATAATTATATAAAAATATATATTATTAAAAAATAGATATTAATTTAAAGGTATTATTTTAAAAATTTATTTTATTAATAATTATCTCTCTTTCCTTTCTTTCTTTTTTTACACTTTCTTTTTTTCTACTAATTTTTGTGTATATGTATTTTTTATGCATGAGATGTATGATAGGGTGGAGTTTCTCTTGTGTGTTTATTTTATTTATCTAATATATATATATATATATATATATATATAGTAAAAATAAAATAAAATATTAATAATAACTACTCTTAAAATTATATAAATCAAAATAACATATAATGTATTTTATTTTCATTCTAAATAATAATAAAAGAAATTTAATATATAATTCAAATAAAAAAATAAAACATATATTTTGAACAAATATTTAAATTTAACATTAGTTTGTGAAAAATGACACTATAGTGACAGTAAACAAAATTACATTAGTTAACATTTGTTTATATTTTAATCTGTCAAAATTGAGATTTTTTTTCTTATAAATGATTTTAAAATGATAGATAGAAAGTTTGTTATTTGCATTCTAGCACAATAAATATTGTTGCTCAGCACAAATTTATCACAAATTTAAATTTATTAATTGTTCATGTTTAAAGTTCTTTAAGAATATTTTTCTTAAGTTTTTAGCGTTTTAAAGATTTTCATATGTTAATCACTATTTATAAAACAGGGAAATATTGTTTGAGCAAAGTAATATTGTTTGAGTGATATTTTCTAATTAAATTATATTTTTTTCTTGAATTGTTTCTCAAATGATAAAAGGGTGTTTAACTCTCCATGCAGTTTATAATGCGTTAAAATTAGATAAGATTAGGATGAGTTAGAGATCTTAATCAATTTTGTTAAGAGGTGATTTTAGTGTGTCTGAACGTTGATATATATATATTTTTTATATATAATTTATATATATTTTTTATTATATAAATAATATTGGTTTTTATTTATTAATTAATATTTTTATTAAAAAATTATTATATTTATATGTCAAAATAATTAATTATAATCAATAATTAAAACTTAATTGATTATTTTTTATAATTTAAATTATAATATTATAATATATTTATATATTCTAATAATAATAAAAATGTAGTTTTTTTAATTATAATATTTTAATTTTAATATATAATTTTTGTTAAAGTGATTAGCGGATCAGTGCATCCATCTCATCCTTAATCTACTGGATTGACGAGTTAGATCAGACAAATTAAAATAAGTTAATAAACTAATATAACAAACCTAACCTATTTAGTCACCATAAAGATAGTTAAATAAGGTGACTTATCAGGAATGAAACTTGAAGGATAAAGGAAAATAAACATTCTTATCTAATTAAATACTTGAAAATAGGAATTATAAAATGAGTTAGGTTTAGTGACCTACTCACTTAAAAAATGATGGAACATATTAGTGATTTTAACCCATCATTATAATTTAAATTATAAAAATTAATCAATTAAATTTAAATTATTAATTATAATTAATTAATTTAACACATAAATATAATATTTTTTTAATTTATCTAATAAAAATAATAATTAATAAATAAAAATTATTCATATAATCAAATATATATTTAAAAAAGTACACATAAAAAATTGCATATAAAAAAATATTAGTTCATCAACAAAGTCTTTAGCATGATAAGTTGAGATCTATAGTTTGTTTGAACTATAGTGGATCGACTTATCCTATCTTATTTTGTAAGAACTAGAAACAGGACAAACCGAAATGAGACTGATTAACCGTTTTGTTATACATAGGACAAAAAATCCTTGTTCATAAAGTATTAAAATAAACATTTCAAATCATTAAAAGATTCTCATTAATATGTATTGAAACATTGAAAGCCTATTAACATAAAAAAAAAAGTACTTGTTCATCTTTAACCATGCTTGATTTTAAGAGTTGGACGTGATGTCTTTTTTTTTCTCATTAATTTAAGATATGATTATTTTTAAAAGTAAGACATTAAATAAATGTATAATTTTATATTATTTTTATATCAAAAACAATTATTAAAATTAACAAAAAAATTTCTTCTAACTGATTGATTGATTGATGTCTCCATCTATTTAGGTTGATATTTTAGTTGTAACATGCACAAGAAATAACAATAGGAAGTAAGAACAATTATCATTTAAAATAATATAATATCATTATATATAAAATATATTTTTTAACTTCCTCAACATATTTCATTTATTTCGAATTATGAAGATTTGAATTAATTTTACAGTGACTAGTCAGGATAGATAAGTTCAATTTTAATTACTCTCATTGATATTTACTCGTTTCAATCCCTAAGGTCCAACCTCCATCTACAATATCATCAAATATTTATTAATAGATATTATTATTTAAAAATAATTAAATAATATAAATATAAATTAATAAACAACGACTAGGACATAACTAGAGATAAAATAAATAAGACCAACACTTTAAAAATAAATAAAATGTGACCGTAACTAAAAATAAATAAATAAATAAATATAAAACAATATCAATACATGACTAAAGATAAATAAAATGAATAAATATAAAACAAGAATAATATGTAACTAAATATAAATAAATAATATAAAACGATACCAATAAATAACTAGAAGTAAATAAAATAAAAAAATAAAATCTCCTACTCCACAATATAAAAAAATAATATTAAATATGTTTTTTTATCTTAATAATAGAAGATTTTATACCAAAATTTTACAATTTATATATTTTCTTTCTCTTATCTCTTTCTCTCCTTTCTGTCTTTTTTTTTTCTCTCTCCTTCAATTTTATCTCCGTAACCCCCTACTGTCTCCTTTTTATAGTCATAAATTTTATTTATTTTTTCTTTTTATTTAATGTTTTAGACTATTATATATATTTTTTCTGTTAATTATTAATTAAAATTTATCTCTTAACATAAATGGATTATCATCATCTATATTTTTATTAATATATATATAATTTAAATAATATTTTTTTCATTTATTTTTAATAATAATTTAATAATATATATTATAAAAATATTTAAATTACTCAAAATTATTATAATTTAGTATATTGTATTTATAAAATTTTACGTCATAAATTTTGAGGTGGACTCTTATATCTATCAATTTGTGTGTTGCATGAGAAAAAAATTCTATAATATAATGTCATTAATTCAGTGTATATTATTTAATATCAATATTTCATAATAAACTCAATCATTAGATAATAAAGGAGAAAATCTGATACATTAAATTAATCAATAAATCTTGAAATGAGTAACAATTTTATTAATAAGATAATATATTTTTTTATCTACATAATTACATTTTTACTATAATTTATTATTCTCCTCTTAGAGATAATATTAAAGTATCTTTAAATATTGATTTTTCCTTTTTAAGGTTTCTTTTAGATGTCAATATTTTTTAAGTATTTTAGTGTCTAAAAATATTGATTTCTGTCTTCTAACTATCATTTACATATTAAAGACTTAAATGTTGTAATGGTTCAATCACATCACTAAGTAATAGAGTACTAGAAGTGTTAAAATAAATATAATTCGAGGGTGAGGTAGAAAAGTCTGGAAAATAGGTCATATTAAATTAAATAATTTATGATTTAAATAGAATCTAGACTAATTTTAGACCTATTTAGATCCAGCCTATTAATGGATTTAGGTCAAACTAGCATATAGGTTTATGAATTGACTCATTTTATAAAATATTAATTATTTTTACAATAAAATAAAAATAATATTATTTTATTAAAAATATATGTATAATAAATAAATTTGATAATGTATTTTGTATATATATATATATATATATATATATATAATTTATAAAACATAATAAACTCTAAATAAAAACATTTGATCATCTTCTTTCTATGTGTTGCTACTTGTTATATTTGCTTTTAAGGACCAATAATTTAATATCACATATTCTTTAAATGTAATGTATTTCTAAAACATTGGGAGTTATGTTAGATAATAATACTACCTTACTGAAACAATAAAAATTTGACTCTAAAATTTATCGAGATATGCTTGCTACATGCATTATTAAACATAATCTTCAATTTAACTATGTTGAGTATGAGCAAGTTGTGGAGGTAAATAAAGTGTTGAATATTAATTTTAAATTAATTATTATAAACTCTTCAATGACAAAAGTTTATAACATGTATTTAATAGAAAAGAAAAAGTTAAAAGATATGTTTTCTAACATTTATAATGGGATATGTTTGATTTTTTTTATATATAGACAATTATAACCGCTCAAGATTACATTATTGTAACAACTCATTTTTATGATTTTATACGATACAATTTTAATCCATGAAACTTTATACGATGTTATTTTATAATTTTATTTTATCTAAATAGGTTATGATTTAATTTTAAATAAATAAATGAATGACATATTATTTTTTCAAACAAAATTTAAAATTTTATATAAATAAAATTTATTTTTAATTAACAAATAATGACTCATTAACCCATTGGTCTAACATAATATCGGTTATGTAAAAATTTTAACTCATTTTACAAATATAAGTTAGGTTAGATCATCAGATTTTTTTTTTATCCATAGAACCTGACTAAATTAGGTTGAACCACCCATTTTGACAATATTATTAAGCAACTCATTTAACATTATTTATTAGGAATAATTAAATAGAAAAATAAAATAATTTGTTAAAAATCTAAAATTAGAAAAAGTAATTTTTTCTTATGATTGATTATTCTTTAAAAAAATAACATTCTAATAAACAAGGTTTTCTAGAATTATCAATTTTTCATATTTTTCCGAGTTAAAATAAATACAAAATATAACGTTTAGTAAATTATTTAATGTGGTGAGAAATCTAAAGTTTTTAATAAAAATAAGACATTATTTTTTTATTTCTAAAAAATTAAATAATGCTTTTTTTAACGTTAATTTTTTATCCACCGATTTCCGACGAATCATAATTTTCTGCATTCTTATCAATTTTACGGGTTGTTTAGTCACATAAATAATAATAATAATAATAATAATTAAAAATAGAAATTCAATTATTAGCATCATCTAATAAATTAGTGCTAGTAACATTTGTGTGCGTGGGTGATGTGTCAATCAACATTTGATTTATCAAGTCAAACAAAATTCAAAGATTAGCCGAAAACTGAATTAAAAATAGAATAATTAGCGAAGTTTTTTTTAAGATTTAAACAAATATTCCTGTCCTATATACATACTATACTATTGTCATAGGTTCCAGCTTACATCTAACTATTAGATAGTTTACAAATCATATGAAAGTCAATTTATAAATATTTTATTTTCTTAACTTATAGAAATATTTTTTTAAATAAAATTATAAGTTTAAAAATAAGGTTGATTTAAAGATGTTATTAGATAGACTAATATATTATAATAATATTATTATAATAAATTCTCTTATTTTTAAAGGAAATATTTTATAGGGTTGAAAATAATAGAAAAACATGACTTAAAGGGGTAAATTGAATTTGTAATTTTTTTTTGAAATTTAATAAATTAATTGAATTTCTTATATAATTAATTTGAAAAAGAATTTGAGATATGTTAAGGTTTCAAAAATATCAAGATAAATGAAAAAAAAGATAAGACGAGGACAAAGATTCCTTTAAATCTATATTTAGTTATTCAAACAACATTAGATTAGAATTTCCACTAAAATTTTCCACTATCTAGATTACAAGATAACTTGTAAATCTTGACTAAAAACATATTTAAGAAAAATCACAATACTAATGTTAACCATATAATTTTCAAATTGTTTTGTTTATCTTATAAATATCACGTTAAACAAAGATTTACAAAATAAAGAAATAAAAACAAATTCATCTAAAAACTTTAAAATATAGAATTATAGAACTAAACGATTTTACCTTTGAAATCATTTCTCAAGATGTTTTATCGATTTAAAATATTGCCTTGATATTACTAAAAATTTCTTTAACCATGCTTTGATCGTTTCTTAATATATGTATAATTGATTAAACTTTTAATTTTTTTAAGAATTGAAATCTATTACAATTGATTAAGATATTCCATTAACAACAAATATAATCGATTATTTAAGTGGACTAACAAACTAAAAGTAAGTAATATAAATCGATTAGGTACTAATCGATATCAATGCATGCTATTAGAATAGAAATATAGTCACATAATTCATTAAGCAGCAATATAATCGATTATTAACATATAATATGAAAACATAAATTTAAGTCATATAATCAATTAAATATTAAAAATTAAATATTAATATAATTTATTAATACATAATTAATTAATTGAGTTTTAATATTGATTAATTATTTTAACTTTTTACCTTTTTTTATTTTTCACAAGAAATTGAGACATCATTAAAAAACATAATTCTTCAATCATTTTTCATTAATAATCAATACAATTTTGTTTCACTAACATTCTTTAATATTTTATTTTAGGATTATGTTCAATATATAATTAACGACTTGTTAAAAATTATGTTGTATTAGAATTTCAAAACAAATAATATTATCAATATTTTTAATACTTCAAAGGTCATTATTATAATAAATTGAGATTATACCACTATTATTCCTAAGTAAAACATTCATCTCCCCTATCAAATTCAAAACATTTCTAACGGTTTACTTTATATATTAAAAATGTATAAATAAAATATTTTATAAATTAATTATCAAAGAACAATAACTATATTAAAAATAATATTTAACTGCTCAAATAATTTATTTTTATTATAATATAATATTATTAATAATAATTTTTTTAAAAGATAATTATTCATTTAACCTAAAAATTAATACTTTTAAGTTTGTATGATAATATCTCGATTATTACGAATTTCTTTTATTTATTAATTATTATATATTAACTCATATTATACTATAATTTTATTATATACATTGACTTAAAGATCAAAATATCCCATGGATTTTTATCTAGTGCTCAGTCATACTATGAAAGTTTTTTTCATCATTAAAATTCACATATAGCCTCATAAAATGTTCCATCATACGTCATTATGAGATTTTCATTAAAATTCACGTATAAAAGTTATATCTCATTAATTGATTTAATAAGAGATGTTCTTTTATAAGAACACTATCCTTAATTCTCAACTGTAAAACTAATTTTTATGTTAATCATCTTTAATAATATTTTTAATTTACAGTATAAAACTGTTTATATTAAGAGAAAAAGGCGAAAGAAAAGATAAGATAAATATTTATTTATTTATCTATTTTATTTAAAATAAAAATATTGTATAATATCTATTTCTATCTAATATAATATAGTATAATAGGTAAAATTAACTTCTTTACATATTTTTGTCAATTTTAATATTTAAAATTTCAATTGTTTTATTATTTTTATTTGTCCAATCGAGAATAATTTTTTTATATAAAAGAAGTTTATAATGAATTAATATTTTAAATATAAATTATATTATTAAAATTCATAATAAATTATTTTTTACATATAAATTATATTTTAGGTGCTAATAATAATTTACATTGTAAAAAAATTCATTTTAAATATTGATAAACATTAAATTTAAACTTAAACATAAAAATTTGATATAAATAAATAGTTAAGAAAAAAATTCTTAAACACGTTTTCACTGGAAAAAAATCTCTAAAAATCTTTGAAGAAATATTTAGAAAAACTGCTTTCATTCGAAAAAAATAATGTTTTAATTTTTTTATTTGAATATGTCAAGCAGTATTTTAAGTTGGGAATGATTCCATTTCCATCGTATGATATAACTCTCTCTCTCTCTCTCTCTCTCTCTCTCTCTCTCTCTCTCTCTCTCTCTCTCTCTCTCTCTCTCTCTCTCTCTTATATATATATATATATATATATATATATAGTTTTCCTTTATTTGTCTCACTTACTGCAACTGTCAGGTATCATCTCATGAGTGTCTAACAATTATTTTTATGAATAGAATAAAATGAACACATTCAATTTGTCAGATCATCCACCAAAGACAGGACAAAGAAATCGTGACTTCCGATGTCATGTTCCCATTCTCTCAAATTTTTTTTATCGACACACAAAAAAACAATTTTCACATCGGAACAAGTTATCTAAGCCTGCACACAGAAATAAATAAATAAATAATATATATATATATATATATATATATATATATATATATATATTATATACTTTTAATCAGATGAATTTATCATCACTAGTTAAATAAGATTATACAGATAAAATAAAGAAAACGAGAGATTCAAAGAAAAGTCATGCGAATAATAATTTTCTTCCATGAAAGCAATAATTGATTAATTGAAAACGTCAACTACCATCCAACCAACCTAAAGTCCTGCACCGTTCAATTTACATCTGTTCAAACATATACTCCAACCTTCACTTTTAAGTCCTTTTCTATCCAATATTTGTTTGGTTAAACTTTTGTTTTAGGTTAAACAAATTACCTTTACAAAAATTATACAACATCTTAAAAGCCAAGACCAAAATAATATTTTTTAAATTAAAATAAGTTTAAAAAATATTCTTAATGCAAAGTGTTTTATTCTTGAGTAGTGCCTGTAAACAGTTCCATTAAAGATGCATTAATAGATCTGAAATATTTCTGCAAAATAAGCAGAAGAACATATTTTAAATTTGAATATATATATATATATATATATATATATATATATATATATATATATATATGTTTTTATTGATGTTAATAAAGGATGAAGAAGAAAAAGTGAAGGTGTTTTGGCATAGTCGTTAGTTACCATTAGCAACAATACAGATGGAACCAGGACCAGAAGAAGTGTGAGAATAGAAGAAGAGGGAAAAAGAAAACATGTGGGAAGGGAGAGATGTATTGTTGTGTTTTGTAATTTCCCCACTGAAAATTCTGTGGGACTCTCTCAGAATCATACACTCCAACAAACTCCTGTTCTGTTCGATTCTGTGTTTCGCCACGCTCCCTCTGTCGTTTCTAACTTTCAGGCTCGCCATCTCCACCCACGACCTCCGCTCCCGAATCTATCACCTCGAAGCCCTCGCGCGTGTTGTCTCCACGCGCGTGGAGGCTCGCCACGTCTGGCACGAGTCCCGCGACACCGCCAGTTCGCTCATGTGGACGCGCTTCTTCTTCGCCCTTCTCTCTTTCCCCCTTTCTCTCACCGCCGCCGTCTTCTCCATCCACACAGCCGCTTCTGTCGCCCATGGAAACCCTTCCTCTGCCAGGGCTGCCAATTGGAAGCGTCCCGCCGTTACTGTCGTCTTCGTCTACGTCCTCCTCATGGCCTTTGGGCTCGTGCCACATATCCTTGACATAACAACTTTCGGGTTACCTGTATGGATCCGGGCCCTTACTCGGATAATCATGTTGGGTGTTGAGGTTTACCTTTTATCATTTATGAGTCTCGGAATTGTGGTTTCTGTGGTGGAGGATTCGGTTGGGTGGGATGCTATTCAGGTCGGGTATAGTTTAATTCGCGGAGAGAGGGTGTGCGGGTGGGTTCTCTCGGCCTTGTTCGTTTTGGTTTCGGGTTTGATGAATCGAAAAGTCGAAGTGATGTTGGAGAGTCAGAATTCGGAGATCGGTGTTTGGGACAAAACATTTTTGATTTGTTCATATGCGTTGGTTGTGGTTTTTAGTTACGTGGTTGCTACTGTGTTTTACTGTGACAGCCGAAGACGACACGACCACAACATTAAGGAATCTCAAGATGATGAAATTGAAGACTGTGTTGCAGATTTATCAGAACTGTAATTTTTTTTTTCTTTTCAGATTTAGCTGAATATCTTTAGTACTCTTTTATGCTTTTTTTGGAAAAAAATGTATTAACTAATTCTTAAAATGTATATGATACATAAGTGCAATAAGAGTGATGAACTTTAACAACATTTTCCATTTTTACGTCATATTATTATTTATTTTTTACTCTTTAAATGTAAAGGTATCGTTGACAAATATTTAGTAAGACTAGGTTTCAGAAATTGTTTTCAATGACAACAAATATCTAGATATTTAGTTTGATTTTTAAAGTGTTATATATATATATATATATATATATATATATATATATATATATATATATATATATATAAATGCGTTTTAATCATGACACACAATTTTCTTTTTGAAAAAATATGTTAACGAATGAAATATCTCTACAACTTGAATTCTGGAAGATTTGATAAGATATGACATCTAATTTTTACGTATCTAGAAAGCTTTAGATATATTTTTAAATAATTTTCAAGATTTATTCGGGTCTTATAGTAAAATAAATTTTAATTGGTACAATTTGTTTTAAATAGTAATTTGTTTAAAATATATTTGCATATTAGATTGATAATTTTTTAATAAAATACCCCAAATAAAATAAAAAGGTTGTGATAATGTATTTATCTCACGTATTAGTATTTCTTATTTTAGAAATGAGGTCTTTTTACTTTCATAATTTTTAAAAAGAAAAACAAATTTTGATTTCACAATCATACAACTAGTTTAGGATCATTACATTCCACCCTGTTAAAATGATTGATTTATGGTTGAAAACTTGATTAAAAATCTACTTATTGTTTTAAATAACTAAATTTTAATTAAATTGAGATAAAATTGGTAAAATTGAAAAAATCGAGTGAATTTTTTGTCGAACCAGTTTTGTTAAAAATAAATATTTAGGATCAATTTTTTTTAATATAATTTTATTATAAAAGATATAACATATTTTAGTTTTTATTTATCTGATATTAATTATGTAAACTTTAAATAATAATTATTTTATTTTAACAATTATCAATTTTTCACTCTAATATATTTTATATTTATAATTTTTATTATAATTTATGGTAGTAATCTTTATCATTATTTTTCTTTCTATAAAAAATATTATTACTAATAAATTTATTATTGTTTCTAGTGGAATTTCGATCGATTTAGACTCTTAAGATATTTTGATCCTAATCAAAATTCTACCACGTAAGTTCTTTTTACTTAGGCTAGCAAATTAATTTTCAATCGAGATGCGTATGAGGATCGAATTTTGCCCGATTTCAAAGATACTATTTTTGGTGTTTTATATTTAAAGTGTTCGAAGTAAAGAAAGCAGAAAAATTCGTGGAATCGAAAAGCAGTGTTGAAACATTAGATTGCAAAGAAACGTAACATGCGGAAATCTTAAATTTGCTTTAAGTATAAAAGACAGGGAATCGAAACAGCAGAAATGTAAATAACAGGAAGTATAAATGACAGTAAATCAAATGTGCAGAAAGTATAAATAACTTGGAAATCGAAATTGCATTAATGTTAAATGACAAGAAAACTTAAACGCGGAAACTTAACTTTCATTGAATTGAAATGACCAAAAATCGAAAGTACAGGAACATAAAATTGCTAAAGATAAATTGCATCAAAGTAAATTACCAGGGAAAATACAGAAAACGGTAAAGGTACTCAATGAGCATGGAAATCCAGATTGCCAGAAGCTTCATGATGTTCGTCGTTTCTCCGGTAGACTTCTCACTAATGATTCTGTTCTCTGCCAATTTTTTGCTCCTCTTTCCTTTCATCCTTCGCCCTATTTATAGAGCATCCTTTAAGCAAGTAACTTCTTAAGAGCAGTTAATGAAAACTGCTACCACGTCCTACGTGCATGTTGCAGTTTCTTCTTCGGTGTCAAAACTGCACCCACGTTCCCATGATCTTCGACTTCTGTCATGGTTTAAAAACTGCCTTCACGTTCCCATACATGAGGTAACTGCTTCTTTGACCGACCTTTGCCATCGCTTGCTGTTAGAAAAGTAGTTTTAAATCAAGAGGGGGGGTGAATTGATTTTTGAAAGTTTTTCGCAATAAACAGATTATCTAATTCGAAAATTAAGTTTACTAATCAATTCACGAATCACAAAGCAATTAAACAATACAAGCGCAACAACTGAATTTAAAGAGAGAAAGGTTAGGAAAGATTTCACCGGTAATTTTATACTGGTTCACCCAATACCAGGGCTACGTCCAGTCTCCAGCCAAATTCCAGCTGGGTTCCACTAGAATAGATGTTTTACAGACTCAACAATCTTACACCTACTCTAACACCAGAACCAATTTCCAGTTCCTGACTTTAACCTTTCCACCAAGAACCAAATTCCAGTTCTTGGAAACCTCTGCAACCAAATTCCAGCCGCAGAGAACCCAGTACCCAAATTCCAGGTACCAAACCTTTCACCAAGAACCAAATTCCAGTTCTTGAAAACCTCTACAACCAAATTCCAGTTGCAGAGAAACCAGTGCCCAAATTCCAGGCACCAAACAGTACAAGAACCAAATTCCAGTTCCTGTACTCAACCTCTCCACCAAGAACCAAATTCCAGTTCTTGGAAACTTCTACAACCACCTACCAGCTGCAGAAAACTTGTACCCAAATTCCAGGCACAACACAATACAAAGTAATGAAAAAGAATTTACAAAGAAGAGACTTAGAAAGCTCAAACCGGATTACTCTAATCCACAGTAAGTTTCTTCTTCACAGAATGCAATATGCCTCAAGAAAGATTTCAAAAAGAACTTCACAAAACAGTTGTAATTCTTTCTTGGAAAAAGATGCTTAACAGTTGCTTGAATTGATTGCTTTGTTTCTGTAAAAACTGATATTCAATCTGTTGTTTCAAAGTTTCAAGCAAAACTGTTTTTAAAGAGAATTTTCAAATCTGCTGCATTAATTAATCTGTTGAAAGTTTGTTTTAATCTGTTGAAATAGCCGTTATAATCTGTTAAAAGTCCTTTCAACCCATTAATGCGTTCTTGCTTCTTTAACAGAATCGTTTTAGCTGATACGACCACTTTTATATCAGTTAAAACATTTTACAAACTTTTTCTAAGTATAAAACAATCGATTGAATCACGTATTAATCGATTGATTTGTTTAAAAACCTTCTTATAAAACTTTCCAAGTTATTTTAGCTGATATAAAGTCGTTTTAATCGATTAAAAATCTGCACATATATTTTCAAGTCATTTTAATCGATTGAAAGTTCGTTTTAATCGATTGTAAAGATTTTCTAAGTTATTTTAATCGATTGAAATACGTTTTAATCGATTGAAATAAGTCTGATCGGTCATAATTCAATTCTGATCGATCATAACCAACTCTGATCGGTCATAATTTCATTCTGATCGATCATCCTGACTTCCAAAGTGGTTTTAATTGATTGAAACGTGTTTTAATCGATTAAAATAAATCTGATCGCTCATTTTTAAAGTCTGATCGATTATATTTCATTCTGACCTGTCATATTCGAATTCTAATCGGTCATAAAGGGTTTTAATGGGTTTTAATCGATTAAAAGAAGTTTGTATCGATTAAAATACTGTAAAAACACTTCTTTAAACATTCTAAGTGATTTTAATCGTTTCTTTCAAAGCAATATCAGTTAAAAACATTATTAAGAAAGTTCTTTGTCAAAATGCTTTTGTTTTTTATTTGTTTAAAACTATTTTTGAGGCATTTTGCAAAATGAATGAAGAAGCTTTATGCAGTGGAAAAGGTAAAGTGGTTTTACCTAAGCTTTCGTTAAGACACACTAAGTCTTCGAGCTCCATTCTTCCGAGTGACTTGTTTGATCTGTTGCGAGTTGACCTTTGACTTTATCTTTGACTTCATCAAATCACCGAGATCTTTGCTAGGATCACTTTCAGTCTCCCCTATTTGATGAAGACAAACACCATTTTGAAAAAACAATCTCTGCAAAATAAGTCACTTGATAATGTAGTTAAGTGAGAAATATAAGAATGTAATAAAGTTTTATTTCTCCCCCTAAAACTTATTTCTCCCCCTAAACTGTTGCTCTTAAATTTATCTTAAAGTGATGCAACTATTTCTCCCCCTTTTGACTTCATCAAAAATAGGGAATAGAAGAGAGAAGAATAAAATGTAAGGTTTCGAAAATATGCTCAAGTTTTTGAAAAATACAAAGTGAATCAATATTTCACTCATGAAAAGAATCAATTAAAGTTGATTCAAACTTATCTCCATTAACACGTTTGTAATGAATACAATTAACACGTGTAAAGATAAGGGAATCACGCTTTAGTAGCATGTTTACAGAAACAACCATTAACTAAAGCCTTTAATCTTTCTTCCCAGAATAAAAATCGATTAAAAACAGAGCATAATCGGTTAAAATGTTCTTGGTAAATGATTTTAATCGATTGAAAGAAAAGTTTAATCGATTAAAACATTTAAGATTTTGAAAACATGAAACTTTAGTAAAAATAATCGATTATTTCAATTTTGAATCGATTAAAACATGTTGAATAAGTTCATTTAATCGATTAACAAGATGTTGTATTGATTAAAACAATCAGTTTTGAAAATGAAGTAATGTTTAATGCATATTATGTAAAACTGATCATTTAGAAGGATGTTTTAACAATACTAACAGCTATATTGATTAAATCTTAGCTAATAGATCCATCAGAATAAAATCTTATTTAGCTAAAGCTCTCAGGGATCTATTTAAATTCTATCTAGATTAACTTTAAACCTTCATTATATAAATCAAGGCTAAAAATATTGTTTCTGTTTAATAACCAGTGATACTACAGATCATAAATTGAAATTAGCATCAAAAGGGATAAGATATAAAGGAAAGGTAAGAAGGGACCCTGTTTATCCACCAATATTTAATTATCCCAATTTCCTTGGTTTAGTTGCAAATCCTCCAGTTTGGTGTAAACGAATTTGTTCTTATTTCCCCGATTATTTGTGTCGGATGCCAAAATACGTGACTCAGTCATTTGATCCTCAACCACTTTTCACTGGAACGAATTTTGCTCTATCAACCATTTATTCAACAACAGCTGACTTTCTCAGTATCGATAATGCATACGTAAACTTTTCCTAAAAAGAAATCTTTTAGCAGTTCATCGTTACTATTGATCGCATTACAGTCCATGGTTGACACCACAATGGAATTAAATGTTTCTTTAGGAACATCAACTATTACACATCTGAGGCGGAATCATGTACCTGACGGACGTACATTCACTATCGGATTCCACACGAGTGCATGATACCATAAATTGCATGAATCACAGATTAATGATGTACTGAGATAGGAATTTCCTTTCAAAATAGCCAACCCATTTTGAACCCTGCAGTTATCATCATCCAAGCAAATAACTGTATTTTTATTAATGTAGTATGATGGGTGTTATTCTCACTTATAATGAACCAGTCATCATTATCTTTTGAGGAATGAGTCATTTTTAACTTTGTTGTTTCCAGTGGTATCATATGCACAAGTGATTAACAAAAAACTTATTCTGGTAGAGTGGGCAATGATTAGTAATGAGGACAGGTGATGACAATCAATCCAGAATTCTAAAACAATATAAAATTTATCCCTGTACTGACCATAAAACATACATTCCCTGTACCACGATATTCAATTTTTGAATTGCTGTTCCAGATTGGTTCCCTTATAGTGTCACCTCGTGACATTGATGATTAAAGCAAATATTCAAAGTTGCACAGTTCCAATGAATATCACCAAGAGTTTTGAACCAATGCATGCCCAAAATTATTTCACATATATTGTTAGGTAATATCAAGAAATCTAATGTAAACATTTGTTCATTGAACTTCCTAGTAATCAACAACTTATTACCAGAAGCAACTAACACTGAAAAAATCTTTGATAAACTATGTTTTCAGTCCTAACAGTTTGACCTGTTTGTAACTAGTGTCTATAAGAAAAGTTACAGTCTATTCTTTGATAATTTCTTTGATTTTCAGTGTATTACCATGCAGCATTCCATGTAAAGTATTAGGAGAAATGTAGACGTCTACAGCTTGAATCATGGCTATGTTAAAATAACTTTTACATCTATGGATAACTTTCCCACATGTAAAGTTTGCAGTAATTCAATCGGTAATAACTTTCCCACATTTATTCCACTAGTCTTAGTTTCTAATTCAAGGATTTGTTCAGCATGTGCTATTTAAAGAAAATTTAGTTGTTCCATAACAGACAACTTGAATTATACAAATATTCAAGAAACTAGATTCTCTAATGTATACTATAGTGAGTCCAAGGATTTCAAACGGATTTCAAATTTTTGAAATCTAAAGAGACAAAACTGTAATGATTCAGCTTTACCTGCGATTGTCCCTTTTACCAAAGACAGAGGCACAAAAACACAAATTTTTGACCAGTGGGTGAAAGTATTATGCAGATTTTGTTTATCAAAGAAACTGGGTTTTTGATTCGAATTGGCCTATCAAACTTTAATTAGATGTTATAAAACTTGTTTTCGAACCTAATTAATCGATTAATCAACTAATTATCTATTAATTTCATTTTTCCTATCAGGTTTGAAAACAAGTTACAATGAATAATCGATTGGTTTATAAAAGAATCGATTAGTTTAGTACAAAATGAAATCAATAACATGACACCGAAATTTAAATCGATTAAAACGTGAATGAATCGATTAATTTTGATACCTAAGTGTTTTTAGTTGATATACAGATATTATAATCGATTAAAACAATTAAACCAAAATCCTGAGATCAGTTCAATCGATTATTTCGACATTTTAATCGATTAAAATGGTACGGACATATGTTCTGTAAGTTATTTTAATCGATTAATATTGTTATATATCAATTAAAACAATTAGTTTAAATACTCAGAACCTGATTTTGCAGCTCTGATCTTCAAGGGATTCCCAGACTTGTTCCTGCAAAACAAATTAAGAATTGTTCTGGTACCCTTTATAATTACTGGGTCCTGATCAGGTTATTTGAAAGGAATTAATCTTTGGAACCCATTTCATTCTACCTTTGGGTACTGCATATTTCTTAATTATGCAAGTATTTAACAGAGTGACCCTTTTTCATACAAGTAAAAACATTTAATAAATGGAGATGAAACTGTTTTATTATATGCAAAGTAATTTTTGAATGCTCTTGTTTTCTTTCCAATAGATGGTGTATAACCTATGCCACCACGTTCAATAACTAATTTTTGTGAATTAAGTATACTATCAAGATTATTCTTTCCTTGTGCTAATTTAGATGAAGTTTTTACTAGGTATGATACTTGTTTCGTAACTTAGGACAGCTTTTGCAATCTTCAACATTACATATGCAATCAGTATTATTTTCTAATTCTAACTTTTCTTCATCAATTATTTTCTTTTCAAGAATAATGATCTTGTTTTCTAGTAACCTATTCATGCTTTTCAATTTTCTCGTTTTCAGTTTCTAATTTCTTTGCTACTTCATGTATTTCAAAGAAAGCATCTTGTAATGAGCTATAGTTTATAGATTCGAACTTACACTCGGTATTTGGTGATTCCGAGTTGACCATCAAGCATATTTCGGTGCTTCTTCATAGGTCTTTTCAAGGATCTTCCACATTTGTGCAGCTAGTTTGGCAGTGTGCAATCTCGAAAAGATCATCTCGTTAAGGGCGGATAAGATGATATTCTTGGCAATACAATCATCTTGGATTCTCGTTAGCAATATCAATTTCCTGTTCAATAACATTCCAAGCATTTATACTAACAGATTCAATGAAGATTTTCATCCTTATTTTCCAATATAGGTAATCTGTTCCACTCAACAGTGGAGGTCTATCAATGCACGCTCCCTCGAGAAAATGCCATGGATCGAAGTAACTTGATTAACTTTCAAGCACCTCGCTCCGATGCCAATTGTTAGAAAAGTAGTTTTAAATCAAGAGGGGGTGAATTGATTTTTGAAAGTTTTTCGCAATAAACAGATTATCTAATTCGAAAATTAAGTTTACTAATCAATTCACGAATCACAAAGCAATTAAACAATACAAGCGCAACAAGCTGAATTTAAAGAGAGAAAGGTTAGGAAAGATTTCACCGGTAATTTTATACTCGGTTCACCCAATACCAGGGCTACGTCCAGTCTCCAACTAAATTCCAGCTGGGTTCCACTAGAATAGATGTTTTACGAGACTCAACAATCTTACACCTACTCTAACACCGTAACCAATTTCCAGCTTCTGACTTTAACCTTTCCACCAAGAACCAAATTCCAGTTCTTGGAAACCTCTCGCAACCAAATTCCAGCCATGCAGAGAACCCAAGTACTCCAAATTCTAGGTACCAAACCTTTCACCAAGAACCAAATTCCAGTTCTTGAAAACCTCTACAACCAAATTCCAGTTGCAGAGAAACCAAGTGCCCAAATTCCAGACACCAAACAAGTACAAGAACCAAATTCCAGTTCCTGTACTCAACCTCTCCACCAAGAACCAAATTCCAGTTCTTGGAAACTTCTACAACCACCTACCAGTGCAGAAAACTTGTACCCAAATTCCGGGCACAACACAATACAAAGTAATGAAAAAGAATTTACAAAGAAGAGACTTAGAAAGCTCAAACCGGATTACTCTAATCCACGGTAAGTTTCTTCTTCACGAATGCAATATGCCTCAAGAAAGATTTCAAAAGAACTTCACAAAACAGTTGTAATTCTTTCTTGGAAAAAGATGCTTAACGAGTTGCTTGAATTGATTGCTTTGTTTCTGTAAAACCGATATTCAATCTGTTGTTTCAAAGTTTCAAGCAAAACTTGTTTTTAAAGAGAATTTTCAAATCTGCTGCATTAATTAATCTGTTGAAAGTTTGTTTTAATCTGTTGAAATAGCCGTTATAATCTGTTAAAAGTCCTTTCAACCCATTAATGCGTTCTTGCTTCTTTAACGAATCGTTTTAGGCGATACGACCACTTTTATATCAGCTTAAAACATTTTACAAACTTTTTCTAAGTATAAAACAATCGATTGAATCACGTATTAATCGATTGATTTGTTTAAAAACCTTCTTATAAAACTTTCCAAGTTATTTTAGCTGATATAAAGTCGTTTTAATCGATTAAAAATCTGCACATATATTTTCAAGTCATTTTAATCGATTGAAAGTTCGTTTTAATCGATTGTAAAGATTTTCTAAGTTATTTTAATCGATTGAAATACGTTTTAATCGATTGAAATAAGTCTGATCGGTCATAATTCAATTCTGATCGATCATAACCAACTCTGATCGGTCATAATTTTATTCTGATCGATCATCCTGACTTCCAAAGTGGTTTTAATCGATTGAAACGTGTTTTAATCGATTAAAATAAATCTGATCGCTCATTTTTAAAGTTTGATCGATTATATTTCATTCTGACCTGTCATATTCGAATTCTAATCGGTCATAAAGGGTTTTAATGGATTTTAATCGATTAAAAGAAGTTTGTATCGATTAAAATACTGTAAAAACACTTCTTTAAACATTCTAAGTGATTTTAATCGTTTCTTTCAAAGCAATATCAGTTAAAAACATTATTAAGAAAGTTCTTTGTCAAAATGCTTTTGTTTTTGATTTGTTTAAAACTATTTTTGAGGCATTTTGCAAAATGAATGAAGAAGCTTTATGCAGTGGAAAAGGTAAAGTGGTTTTACCTAAGCTTTCTGTTAAGACACACTAAGTCTTCAGCTCCATTCTTCTGAGTGACTTGTTTGACTGTTGCAGAGTTGACCTTTGACTTTATCTTTGACTTCATCAAATCACTGAGATCTTTGCTAGGATCACTTTCACTTGCCACGTTTGACGTACACATCAATTGTTTCTTTCTTTATAACTTATCCGGGATTTCGATACCTGGGTTAGCCTTTCTCCGATGTTGATTTCGGAATCTCGAGAACGTTTGACTTGCCTTTGATTTCTCTTAATCTTAAGATTACATAATTCTGGTTTCTCGATTTCATTCACATACGGATATTAAACATTCATCCTTCGATTCTCGATTCAAACTCTCGCTTATATTGTCACATGGTCGTCGAACGCATTTTCCAGCTATCTTTCGATTTATCAGTCTTTAACTCAATCAAAAAAGATTCTCGATTTGCTCCCATTTGTTTCTCGATTTTTCTTCCCTTCGTTTTTTCGATCACTTTTCTCGATTTTCCACTAACAAAATGCCCCCTTGGAAGAATATAAATAGTTTCCTTTTATATTCTTTCAACACGATTCTCGCTTTCTCTCGTTGGAGGCCCACAATGATTTAGGGTTTAGGGTTTCTGGGGTTGTAGGGTTTATGGGTTTTTAGGGTTTCTTTTTGCTTTATGTCGCCGTCTCGTCAGTCTGCTGCCTTGCAGTACAAGCCACATTAATTACCCTTGCTTCCGTCGTTTCCAACACCCTAGGTAGCTTTCCCCTTAAACTCTATTAGTTTTTTACTCTGGTTTTTTATGCGAATTTTTTACCTCTTTGCAACATCGTCTTCCTCCTTGAGCTCTTGCCTTCGTCCTTGCTACTTCACCTTTTAACCTCTATCCTGCTGCTTTCTTTAGCTTATTGAAATGGCAACTTCGTCCAAGTCTTCTGATTTTTCGGCTCCACCTCTTCCTTCGCTGACGGCTAACCTTCTGGAGATCAATAACCAGAAGTTTGCTCCAGTCCCTCTTATGGAGGAAGCTTCTCAGAAAGTCGCTGAGACGCAGGTACTCATTCCTTATACTGCTGATGGTGTTAATTTTGGTTTTGAGGGTCCTATTCATTCTAGTAGTGGGACTTTTTCTTCCTTCACCCTCTCGAATAGCCCAACACTTATTCACCACCCTGAAGTTCGGATTGATTTTTTGACTATGGTCTCAAGAGTATACCGAACGGGTCCTCCATCCAAAAAACCTTCTTTTATTAAGTGGTTTGATAGAGTAGAAGCCAAGTTTGGGAACCACTGGAGAGATGTAGGGATTTTTTATTTTTTACACCTATCTCGATGCGACTTGTCGTTTTTGGATATGACAATGTTTTTGTCTGCGGTGCATTTGTGGAATAAGGAATTACATGCTTTGGAGTTACCCTGTGGTCCCCTTTCACCTACTCTCTTTGAGGTTGCTGCTATAACTGGACTAAAACCCACTGGGAAAAAGTATTATAAGGGTGCTTACCCTTCGGATAATTCTTTGAGGTCAAAAATCGATTGGGAATCGAAGGCCTATGGTCATTTCCTTGAGAAGCATTTCGTCGATGACGAATCGATAATTGTGACTGACGAAGAACATATAGCTTTTTTGGTGTATTGGCTATGTACCCATGTTTTCTGCCCCCGATCCATCCAAATTTCCTCCCACCTCTACAACCTCGCCTACCTCCTCCATACTGGCCGGCCTAGGATATGTTTGGCTAAACTTTTGTTGGCCCACGTGTATACTGCTTTCGACGAAGCTGTCGACATTTTGAGTACTCCTAAAGCATCGGGAAATTTCTCTGGCCCTATTTGGTTTGTACAGTTATGGCTGAACTCGATTTTTGAGAGCATCCTTCCCCCAACTTCCACTATCCCCCTAAGTGTAAATATCGAAGGTGCTCGATTGTCTTCTCGCCACCCTCACCACAAGCCTGACGAAGCGGCTTACTGTAGATATCTTAAGTTTTTGTTAACTAGATTTAATTTCGATTCAACTTTGGCTCCTTTTACCGTGCATCTTGGACGAATCAGCGACCAACTTCGAGGGCCAGTTTGGTTTAAGTCGAAATTCCCTTCCTTAACTCCTGGGTTGCAATCGAAGTTGGTTGATGTATGGAGTAATTATTTGACCCATGATGTATTAGTATCGGGTTTTCAGTCCAAAGATTTTAAGCTCATCACCTATTACCCCCAACTTTTTTCGAGACAACTTGGTCTGAGCCAATCCACACCTTTTTTCCCCTTTGATACCTCCCCAAGGTCCAAGTTAAGTAAATCGACAATCGGACGGGAGCTGACCAAACTATTACCACAAACCCCACTACTTTTTTATCCCTATGCTTTCGAATCAAATTATTTATCCACTGTGGGTTTCTCTCAATGGTGGGCTGATTGGTTCTCGAGTAATCATTCTGCTTTTGACGAAGTCCGACAAAAATTGACTGCTCATCCTTCTCTTGTGTTGCAGGACAAATCGAAAGCGAAGAAAGGTACACACTTCCACTGTCTTCAAATATCTCGATTCGAGAATTTTTATCAAATATGTTACAACCCATTGAAATTAGAATCGACTTTCTATGATGCTGTTATTTCCTTATCCCATAAAACAACCACCAATCGATCGAACCACAAAATAATCAATCCCTTAGGAAAAACACCTTTTGAAATGTATTGTCCCGATCGCCTTCCTACTTTTCCTACAGCACCCTTTGGGATTGCCAAACCTTTAACTCATCCCAAATGGGTTCGAGAACTAAGGACCTTAAAAGAAACACTTCGTCCCAAACCCAAAAACAAAGATATTTCCGTATCGAAATTATTTTATTTCCCTTACCTTAATCTCCCTGAGGTTCTCTTGCCTCCCTGGCTTGTACATATCGACCGAGTCAAGATTTTGACTCCATCACCTTTTGGTGAGATTTTACTGCCTTTTTTAGGAATATTTTTAATTTTCTTTATGTTATAAGCTAACTGTTTTCTTTTTTTACAGTTTCGAAATCTTCTAAGACTGTTGTCTCCGAGAAGGAGAAGGACTGGGAGTCCTCGAATGAGTCAGACCCATCAGCCTTCGTTAGGAAGCGCAAGCACTCGGCCACCATTTCTTCATCTTCGAAGAAATCGAAGGTTCATTTCGATTCCTTATTGTCTTATTTCTTTTTTGTCTATAACCGATTCTTCTTGGATTTTAACGTATTTTGTTGTCTTTCGATTTCTAATTTTAGAAACAAAAATCGAAGAGTCCTCGATCTGTCCAACCATATGCCCTTGATCCATTATCGACGGACTCTAACACGGTCCCTACAACTGGCCAAACAACACCCGCTACTCGTTCAAGTCACGTAAGTTTCCTTTTTTACACAAACTTTATATTTTGATTTTCAATAAGACCTATAATCATGACTTCCAAATTCGATATTTTTCAGGATCACCCATCGGCGACTATATCGACTAATGTCGATTCTCAGCTTTTATCATTAACACCCCTTCCTGAGGTACTACTCTTATATAATTTTGTATATGTTTGTTTGACTTTTTATACATTTCCTGTTCTGATATTTGTTTTCGATTTACAACAACCTGAGGCTGTACAAACTCTTCCTCCTGCCTCAGCACCCCTTGCTCTACCTTCCCCTGGTACTTAAACTTTTTCCTTTACTGTGTTTAAATTTCATTTCATTCTTTATTATGAATTTTCGATTCACCTCTTCGATTTCCTTTTCTTTTCAGTAAATATCCCATTAGTCCATGTCCAGGACTCTCCTTCCTCAGCTTCTGCGGAGCAACAGGATTCCCCCCCTTTTGCGATGCCTCCCTTCAAGTTACTCTCGGCAACATTACCCGAGATAGATGCGCCCGTTCCAAGCAGTGTGCCCGAGTATCGAGCTGCCATCGAGGAAGACCCTTTCTCGATCCTCGACATTTTGGTCTCTGGTGACGCCATTCCTTCGAGCCACTCTTCCCAACCACCTACCACTTCGACTGAAGGAGTGTATCAACTGAAACAGCGTTTCCGGGCCTTCTTCTACTCTTCGCCTCTGGAAGTTTTGGTAGAGTCATTTGAAAAGAAACGACTCTTCAAAGAGATCCTCACCTCTATCGAGACTTTTCCTGAGGAGGCTCTTCCAAGAGGTTTCGATGCAGAGGTCACAGCAGCCACCGATTTATTCAACCGAGCTTATGCTGTAAGGAAGAAGAAACAGTCGATAGCGACTAAGTTATCTGACATTTCTTCTTTCCAGATTGAGAAGTCGAATTTGTTGAAGACTCAGAAGCTCAATCGAGAGGAGACGTTGGCTGCACTGGCTTTCGTCGATAATGAGATCGAAGAGTTGGAGAAGAGGTTACAGCAGTTGAAGTCGTAGAAGGGGTTCCTTACATCAGAGATGAATAAGATTAACTCTTCTACGAAGGAGGTGGCGTTATCTCTCGGGCAAAGCATGGAGCGCAAGCATAATTTGACTGTCGAAGAGAACTCGATTTCCTCGTCCTGGACACAGCTGTTGATAGATTTTGATAATCTTAAAACTCAATACATTTCTTTGTAAACATTACTCTATCCCAATTAATGTTGAATGTTTATTTCTCTTATTCGAGGTTTATATTTCTTTAAGTACTTGCCATTTATCGATAGCACTTTATCTTTGTTATACCAATCGATGATCGAATAAGCGTTACTCGATAATACTTTAATAACTTCAAAAGGTCCTTCTCAATTGGGCGACCATTTACCATAACTTTTACATTTCTTGTCCATCGGTAAAATTGTTTTCCACACTAAGTCACCTTCGTTAAACGTTTTCTTTCGAACTCTTCTATTGTAAACTCAAGCAATTTGATTCTTTTGTAAAATCATACTATTCAATGCCTGCAATCTTATTTCATCGAGTTCGTTTAATTCATCATACATCAAGTTCCAATAATCACAACTGGGTAAATCATTCTGCCTTTGTATTCGATTTGATTCAATATTTATTTCGATGGGCAAAACTGCATCGTGTCCATAGACCAGCTTGTATGGGGTATTCTGTAAGGAATCTTTAGGCGAATTTCAATAAGCCCATAAAATTTGCAATAACGTTTCGTGCCATGTTCTGGGTCTATTACCAACATGTTTTTTAATTAACCCAATAATTACTTTATTAATTGCTTCAACCTGTCCATTAGCCTGAGCGTAATATGGGGTTGATGTTAATAACTGTATCTTTCTTGATTCAGCATATCTAGTTATTTTTCGACCAGTAAAAACTGTCCCTTTATCTATAGTAATGGACTGTGGGATTCCGAATCGATAAACGATGTATTCTTCAATGAAATCGTTTACATCTTGTTGATCAACATCTTTTAATGGTATTGCTTCTACCCATTTTGAGAAATAATCGACAGCGACAATTATATATCTATGTCCCTTCGATGATTGTGGAAAGATCTGTCCGATTAAATCTATAGCCCATCCTCTAAAAGGCCAAGGTTTGATTATCGAGTGTAATTCGCTAGCAGGGATCCGTTGTATAGGACTGAATTTCTGACATTCTTCACAGGATTTAGCATATTCGATACAATCCTTTAGAATCGAAGGCCAGTAATAGCCTTGTCAAGTTAATGTCCATTTCATCTTCTGGCCTACCATATGGGCACCACATATTCCATTATGTATTTCAGCTATTGCTAAGTAAGCATCATCGTTTCCTAAACATCTAAGTAATACTCCATCGATTCCTCTTTTATATAACTCATCGTTTAGCAAAACGTATTTTACTGCTCGATACATAATTTTCTTATCAGTTTTCCCATTGGGGTTTTGCAAAAAATATGTAATCGATTTTCTCCAATCTTGGTCATCCAAGTCACTAATATGTAAAATCTCACTCTCTTGAGGTAATTTTTCTTTAATTTGAATTATTTCCTTTAAATTTTCCAAGGATATCCTATACTTAGATGCAATTTGCGCCAAATCATTGGCTTCTTGATTGAATTCTCGAGGAATATATTCGAATGTTATATCATCGAACATTCTACTTAAAATCATTACCCTTTCTAGATATCTGATTAAATTAGTATTAATACATTTATACTCTTTTCGCACTTGTTTGATTACTAATTGCGAATCACCTCTTATAATGACATGTCGAGCTTTTAACTTAATTAAAGTCTCAAGACCTGTTATCAAAGCTTCGTAACCAGCTTCATTATTCGAACAAATGGGTTGTACCTCAAATGATAACTTAGTCAGGATATTACTTGGAGAAATGATAAGAACTCCTACCCCAGATTTCTCCGATGTACTCGAACCATCGAAATACATTATCCATTTACTTATTTCAATAAACAAGTTCTCAGTATAATCAACTGTATGATCGGCCATGAAATCGACTATTATTTGTCCTTTTATCGATTTTAAAGACTCAAAGGATAATGAAAATTTTGTCAAAGCTAACACCCATTTTCCTATTCGATTATGCATAATTGGTTTCGACAAAAGAAACTTCAAAATATTATTTCTAGAATAAACCATTACATCATGAGGCTTCATTACATACTTGAGTTTCGTACAAGAGAAATATAAGCATAATCCTAACTTTTCTATATCATTGTATCGAGTCTCAGCATCGTTCAAAATTCTACTTAGATAATAAACAGCACATTCCACACCATTCTCGTCTTCTTGTGCTAATAGACTGACTATTGTTCGATCTGATGCTGATACATATAGCTTCAATGGCTTGTTTCTCATCACTGGTATCAAAATTGGAGGATTTGTCAGCATTATTTTGATTTGCTCGAAGGCTTCTTGATGTTCCTCCTTCCATTTAAACTCTGCTTCTTTCTTCAATTTTAACAAAGATGAGAAAATATAAGTCTTGCCAGCTAAGTTAGACATAAATCGTCTCAAATAATTTATTTTTCCTAAGAATGACTGTAGCTGTCTCTTAGTTTTTGGAGCAGAAGTATCTATTATAGCCTTTGCTTTATTTTTATCGATCTCAATACCTTTTTCGTGCACTATGAATCCTAAGAATTCACCAGCAGATACACCAAAGACACATTTCAAAGGATTCATTTTTAATCCGTGTTTTCTCATTCTCTCGAAAGATTTTCTCAAATTGCTCAAATGTTGACACTTTTCTTTTGACATAACAACAATATCATCTATGTAAATTTGCATAAAATCATTGATCAAATCATGGAAAATTAAATTCATTGCTCTTTGATATGTTGCCCCAACATTTTTTAATCCAAATGGCATCACTATCCATTCGTATGTACCTAATGCCCCCGGGCATCGAAAAGCTGTTTTAGCTATATCATTTTCGGACACAAAAATTTGATTATATCCTGAATAACCATCTAAAAGACTTAACATTTCATTACCAGCTACTGCATCTATTAACATATCGGCTATAGGCATAGGATATTCATCTTTAGGAGTAGCTAAGTTCAAATCTCGATAATCAATACATACTCTCATTTTACCATTCTTTTTAACAACAAGGACAATATTAGAAATCCAATCGACATACCTGACAGTCCTGATAAACTTTGCTTTTAGAAGTCTTTCGATCTCTTCTTTGATCTTACCCATTACCTCAGGTGCAAATCTTCTCGGTGCTTGTTTTACTAGTTTTCTACCTTCTATGATAGGTAGTCGATGTTTGACCAGACTTCGATCCAATCCAGGCATTTCTTCATATTCCCAAGCAAAGCAGTCCTTGTATTCTTTTAACAAGGAAATCATGTCTTCCTTTATTTCTTTTCCGAGATATTTGCTGATATATGTAGGCTTCTGGTCCTCGATACTCCCTAAGTTAATTTTTTCTAATGGGTCCTGTACCTCGACTTTTTTGTGATTTGATGTAATGGATTTTTCAAAACCTAATGGAGAATTATCGTAAATACAATCAAGCATAACTTGATCGCTTTTATTTGCAACTAAAGTCGAATGAATCGATTTATTTAGTCCTACCTTACTACTACTACTTTCTTGGCTCTTCTTTTCATCATCATATTTTCTCAATCGAGCCAAGAACTCTTCGTAATCTCTATTCCTCTTCACCGGCCACTTCGAGGTTGGCCCCCTCTTTGATCATAACAAATCCTTTCTTCTCATTCATCTCTAAGAATCGCTCTTCATGTAGCTTTGAATTAAAATATTCGATATTTTCGAAGGTGAATGGTTGGGCAAGTGCCAGATTCTGTAGTGCCCGACCAGCTTGAGATACGATTGTTACAAATTCGTGCTGGTCCCCTGGGATTACTTCGAGATGTCCATCTCGATTCCACATGAATAATTTCTGATGAGGCGTAGATGGTACAACCCCTACTCCATGAATCCATTCCCTGCCAAGTAGTGCATTGAAATTGGCATGTGATTGGACAACAACAAACACAGTAGGCCTTGAATAAGTGTCCACTTTCACGTCTAAAGCAATCATGCCTTCTGAGCTCGATGTTTTTCCGCTGAAATCGGAAATCATGATATTGTGCCTGACTAATGTTAGAAAAGTAGTTTTAAATCAAGAGGGGGGGTGAATTGATTTTTGAAAGTTTTTCGCAATAAACAGATTATCTAATTCGAAAATTAAGTTTACTAATCAATTCATGAATCACAAAGCAATTAAACAATACAAGCGCAGCAACTGAATTTAAAGAGAGAAAGGTTAGGAAAGATTTCACCGGTAATTTTATACTGGTTCACCCAATACCAGGGCTACGTCCAGTCTCCAGCCAAATTCCAGTTGGGTTCCACTAGAATAGATGTTTTACAGACTCAACAATCTTACACCTACTCTAACACTAGAACCAATTTCCAGTTCCTGACTTTAACCTTTCCACCAATAACCAAATTCCAGTTCTTGGAAACCTCTGCAACCAAATTCCAGCCGCAGAGAAACCAGTACCCAAATTCCAGGCACCACACAGTACAAGAACCAAATTCCAGTTCCTGCACTTAACCTCTCCACCAAGAACCAAATTCCAGCTCTTGATAACCTCTCGCAACCAAATTCCAGTTGCAGAGAAACCAGGTACCAAATTCCAGGCACCACACGAGTACAAGAACCAAATTCCAGTTCTTGAAAACCTCTACAACCAAATTCCGATTCGCGAGAGAAACCAGTGCCCAAATTCCAGGCACCAAACAAGTACAAGAACCAAATTCCAGTTCTCGCACTTAACCTCTCCACCAAGAACCAAATTCCAGCTCTTGATAACCTCTACAACCACATTCCGATTGCAGAGAAACCAGAGAAACCAGTGCCCAAATTCCAGGCACCACACGAGTACAAGAACCAAATTCCAGTTCTTGAAAACCTCTACAACCAAATTCCGATTGCGAGAGAAACCAGGTGCCCAAATTCCAGGCACCAAACGAGTACAAGAACCAAATTCCAGTTCTCGTACTCAACCTCTCCACCAAGAACCAAATTCCAGTTCTTGGAAACTTCTATAACCACCTACCAAGTGCAGAAAACTTGTACCCAAATTCCAGGTACAACACAATACAAAGAAATGAAAAACAATTGAAAAGAAGAAACTTAGAAAGCTCAAACCGGATTACTCTAATCCACAGTAAGTTTCTTCTTCACAGAATGCAATATGCCTCAAGAAAGATTTCAAAAAGAACTTCACAAAACAGTTGTAATTCTTTCTTGGAAAAAGATGCTTAACAGTTGCTTGTATTGATTGCTTAGTTTGTATGAAAACTGATATTCAATCTTTTGTTTCAAAGTTTCAAGCAAAACTATTTTTAAAGAGAATTTTCAAATCTGCTGCATTAATTAATCTGTTGAAAGTTTGTTTTAATCTGTTGAAATAGCCGTTATAATCTGTTAAAAGTCCTTTCAACCCATTAATGCGTTCTTGCTTCTTTAACAGAATCGTTTTAGCTGATACGACCACTTTTATATCAGTTAAAACATTTTACAAACTTTTTCTAAGTATAAAACAATCGATTGAATCACGTATTAATCGATTGATTTGTTTAAAAACCTTCTTATAAAACTTTCCAAGTTATTTTAGTCGATATAAAGTCGTCTTAATCGATTAAAAACACTGCATGAATTTTTCTAAGTTGTTTTAATCGGTTGAAATACGTTTTAATCGATTGAAACTCTGTACAAAAATTTTCCAAGTTATTTTAATCTATTGAAATGCGTTTTAATCGATTGAAACTCAGTACAAAAATTTTCAAGTCATTTTAATCGATTGAAATTCGTTTTAATCGATTGAAATAAGTCTGATCGGTCATAATTCAATTCGATCGATCATAACCAACTCGATCGGTCATAATTTCATTCTGATCGATCATCCTGACTTTCAAAGTGGTTTTAATCGATTGAAACGTGTTTTAATCGATTAAAATAAGTCTGATCGCTCATTTTTAAAGTCTGATCAATTATATTTTATTCTGACCTGTCATATTCGAATTCTAATCGGTCATAAAGGGTTTTAAAGGGTTTTAATCGATTAAAAGAAGTTTGTATCGATTAAAATACTGTAAAAACACTTCTTTAAACATTCTAAGTGATTTTAATCGTTTCTTTCAAAGCAATATCAGTTAAAAACATTATTAAGAAAGTTCTTTGTCAAAATGCTTTTGTTTTTGATTTGTTTAAAACTATTTTTGAGGCATTTTGCAAAATGAATGAAGAAGCTTTATGCAGTGGAAAAGGTAAAGTGGTTTTACCTAAGCTTTCTGTTAAGACACACTAAGTCTTCAACTCCATTCTTCTGAGTGACTTGTTTGACTGTTGCAGAGTTGACCTTTGACTTTATCTTTGACTTCATCAAATCACTGAGATCTATGCTAGTATTACTTTCAGTCTCCCCCTATTTGATGAAGACAAACACCATTTTGAAAAAACAATCTCTGCAAAATAAGTCACTTGATAATGAGGTTAGGTGAGAAATATAAAAATGTATTTAATGTTCTATTTCTCCCACTAAAACTTATTTCTCCCCCTAAACTGTTGCTCTTAAATTTATCTTAAAGTGATGCAACTATTTCTCCCCCTTTTGACTTCATAAAAAATAGGGAATAGAAGAGAGAAGAATAAAATGTAAGGTTTCGAAAATATGCTCAAGTTTTTGAAAAATACAAAGTGAATCAATATTTCACTCATGAAAAGAATCAATTAAAGTTGATTCAAACTTATCTCCATTAACACGTTTGTAATGAATACAATTAACACGTGTAAAGATAAGGGAATCACGCTTTAGTAGCATGTTTACTGAAACTGACCATTAACTAAAGCCTTTAATCTTTCTTCCCGAATAAAAATCGATTAAAAACAGAGCATAATCGGTTAAAATGTTCTTGGTAAATGATTTTAATCGATTGAAAGAAAAGTTTAATCGATTAAAACATTTAAGATTTTGAAAACATGAAACTTTAGTAAAAATAATCGATTATTTCGATTTTGAATCGATTAAAACATGTTGAATAAGTTCATTTAATCGATTAACAAGATGTTGTATTGATTAAAACAATCAGTTTTGAAAATGAAGTAATGTTTAATGCATATTTTGTAAAACTAATCATTTAGAAGGATGTTTTAACAATACTAACGACTATATTGATTAAATCTTAGCTAATAGATCCATCAGAATAAAATCTTATTTAGCTAAAGCTCTCGGGGATCTATTTAAATTCTATTTACGCTGATCTGATCTAGATTAGATCCTAAACCATATTTAACCAAAGGTTAAGGCAAATGTTCCTGGTATAACACCAGTTAATATCACGATCCATGCAAACAATATAAAGATAGAAATAAGCGAGAAGATAAAGATGATGAGGGGAACTAGTCATCCCAATTTCCCTGATTGAACCGCTTATCCACCGACTTGGTGATCATTCATTTGATTCCCACCAATATCAAAAGATAATAGGCTTTCCTTTTTGCTGGAACCAATTTTGCTCTATCAACTATTTGAGTCAACAATCGTCTGTCACTCCTGTATCGACGAATGACTACGTAAACTTTTCCCGAAAAGAAATCTTTTAGCAGTTCATCGTTACTATTGACTCGCATTACAGTCCATGGTTGACACTCAATGGAATTAAATGTTTCTTTAGGAACATCAACTATTACACATCTGAGGCAGAATCATGTACTGACAGACGTACATTCACTATCAGATTCCACACAGAGTGCACGATACCATAAATTGCATGAATCACAGGTTAATGATGTACCGAGATCGGAATTTCCTTCCATAATAGCTAACCTATTTCAAACTTTGCAGTCATCATCATCCAAGCGAATGACTGCATTCTTATTAATGTAGTATGATGGGTGTTATTCTCACTTTCGGTGAACTAGTCATCATTATCTTTGAGGAATGAATCATCTTTAACTTTGTTGTTTCCAAGTGGTATCATATGCACAAGTGGTTAACTAAAACTTATTCCGGTAGAGTGGGCAATGATTAGTAATGCATACACAGCAGAACTAGTGATGACGATAATCCGAGCTTTCACTATATTTGCCTTCAACGAGGGAACAAATCAACAGTTTAAAATTTATCCCTGTACACACATTCTCTCGTGCCACGTTATTCAATTCTTGAATTGTCTGTCCCAGATTGGTTTCCTTATAGTGTCACCTCGTGACATTGATGATTAAAGCTAATTCTTAAATTTGCACAGTTCCAATGAATTTCACCAAGAGTTTTGAACCAATGCATGCTCAAGATTATTTCAAATATATTGCTAGGTAATATCAAGAAATCTAATGTAAACATTTGTTCATTGAACTTCCTAGTAATCAACAACTTATTACCGGAAGCAACTATCACTCGAAAAATCTTTGATAAACTATGTTTTCAGTCCTAACGACTTGACCTGTTTGTAACTAGTGTCTATAAGAAAAGTTACGATCTATTCTTTGATAATTCCTTTGATTTTTAATGTATTACTACGCAGCATTCCATGTAAAGTATTAAGAGAAATGTAGACATCTACAGCTTGAATCATGACTATGTTAAGATAACTTTCCCACATGTAAAGTTTGCAGTATTTCAATCGGCAATAACTTTCCCACATTTATTCCACTAGTCTTAGTTTCTAATTCAAGGATTTGTTCAACATGTGCCATTTAAAGAAAATTGGGTGTTCCATAACAGATAACTTGAATCAGACATGTCCGAGACTCATTTATGATTATCTGATCGCTACAGAGGCACAATTTACGGGACAGTGGGTGAAAGTATTATGCAGATTTTGTTTATCAAAGAAACTGGGTTTTTGATTCGAATTGGCCTATCAAACTTTAATTAGATGTTATAAATCTTGTTTTTAGAACCTAATTAATCGATTGATCAACTAATTATCTATTAATTTCATTTTTCCTATTAGGTTTGAAAACGATTATAGTGAATTAATCGATTGGTTTATAAAAGAATCGATTAGTTTGGTATAAAATGTGATCAATAAAATGACACCAGAATTTAAACCGATTAAAACGTAAATGAATCAATTAATTTTGATACCTAAGTGTTTTTAGTTGATATACAGCTTATTATAATCGATTAAAACATTTAAACCAAAATCCCGAGATCAGTTCAATCGATTATTTCGACATTTTAATCGATTAAAATGGTACTGACAGATGTTCTGATATCTCGATAAGTTATTTTAATCGATTAATATTGTTATATATCAATTAAAACAATTAATTTAAATACACGTAACCTGATTTCGCAGCTCTGATCTTCAAGGGATTCCCGGACTTGTTCCTGCAAAACAAATTAAGAATTGTTCTGGTACCCTTTATAATTACTCGGGTCCTGATCAGTGTTATTTGAAAGGAATTAATCTTTGGAACCCATTTCATTCTTCCTTTGGGTACTCGCATATTTCTTAATTCTGCAGTATTTAACAGAGTGACCCTTTTTCATACAAGTAAAAACATTTAATAAATGGAGATGAAACTGTTTTACTATATGCAAAGTAATTTTTGAATGCTCTTGTTTTCTTTCCAATAGATGGTGTATAACCTATGCCACCACGTTCAATAACTAATTTTTGGGAATTAAGTATCTTATCAAGATTATTTTTTCCTTGTGCCAATTTAGATGAGGTTTTTACTAGATATGATACTTGTTTCCGTAACTCGGGACAGCTTTTGCAATCTTTAATATTACACATGCAATCAAGTATCATTCTCTAATTCTAACTTAGTTTCTTCATCAGCTTATTTTCTTTTCAAGAAGAATGATCTTGTTTTCTAAAAGCCTATTCATGCTTTTCAATTTTCTATTTTCAGTTTCTAATTTCTTTGCTACTGCATGTATTTCAAGAAAAGCATCTTGTAATGAGCTATAGTTCATAGATTCAGAACTTACACTGGTATTTGGTGATTCCGAGTTGACCATCAAGCATATTTCGGTGCTTCTTCATAGGTCTTTTCAAGGATCTTCCACATTTGTGCAATTGTTTGGCAATGTGCAATCCCGAAAAGATCATTTTTGTTAAGGGCGGATAAGATGATGTTCTTGGCAATACAATCATCTTGGATTCTCGTTAGCAATATCAATTTCCTGTTCAATAACATTCCAAGCATTTATACTAACAGATTCAATGAAGATTTTCATCCTTATTTTCCAATATAGGTAATCTGTTCCACTTAACGATGGAGGTCTATCAATGCACGCTCCCTCGTGAAAATGCCATGGATCGAAGTAACTTGATTAACTTTCAAGCACCTCGCTCCGATGCCAATTGTTAGAAAAGTAGTTTTAAATCAAGAGGGGGGTGAATTGATTTTTGAAAGTTTTTCGCAATAAACGCATTATCTAATTCGAAAATTAAGTTTACTAATCAATTCACGAATCACAAAGCAATTAAACAATACAAGCGCAACAACCGAATTTAAAGAGAGAAAGGTTAGGAAAGATTTCACCGGTAATTTTATACCTGGTTCACCCAATACCAGGGCTACGTCCAGTCTCCAGCCAAATTCCAGCTGGGTTCCACTAGAATAGATGTTTTACGGACTCAACAATCTTACACCTACTCTAACACCGGAACCAATTTCCAGTTCTCGACTTTAACATTTCCACCAAGAACCAAATTCCAGTTCTTGGAAACCTCTGCAACCAAATTCCAGCAGCAGAGAAACCAGTACCCAAATTCCAGGCACCACACGATACAAGAACCAAATTCCAGTTCCTGCACTTAACCTCTCCACCAAGAACCAAATTCCAGCTCTTGATAACCTCTGCAACCAAATTCCAACTGCAGAGAAACCAGTACCCAAATTCCAGGCACCACACAGTACAAGAACCAAATTCCAGTTCTTGAAAACCTCTACAACCAAATTCCAGTTGCAGAGAAACCAGCGCCCAAATTCCAAGCACCAAACAGTACAAGAACCAAATTCCAGTTCCTGCACTTAACCTCTCCACCAAGAACCAAATTCCAGCTCTTGATAACCTCTACAACCAAATTCCAGCTGCAGAGAAACTAGTGCCCAAATTCCAGGCACCAAACAAGTACAAGAACCAAATTCCAGCTCTCGTACTCAACCTCTCCACCAAGAACCAAATTCCAGTTCTTGGAAACTTCTATAACCACCTACCAGCTGCAGAAAACTTGTACCCAAATTCCAGGTACAACACAATACAAAGAAATGAAAAGCAATTGAAAACAAGAAACTTAGAAAGCTCAAACCGGATTACTCTAATCCACAGTAAGTTTCTTCTTCACAGAATGCAATATGCCTCAAGAAAGATTTCAAAAAGAACTTCACAAAACAGTTGTAATTCTTTCTTGGAAAAAGATGCTTAACAGTTGCTTGTATTGATTGCTTAGTTTGTATGAAAACTGATATTCAATCTTTTGTTTCAAAGTTTCAAGCAAAACTGTTTTTAAAGAGAATTTTCAAATCTACTGCATTAATTAATCTGTTGAAAGTTTGTTTTAATCTGTTGAAATAGCCGTTATAATCTGTTAAAAGTCCTTTCAACCCATTAATGCGTTCTTGCTTCTTTAACGTAATCGTTTTAGTCGATACGACCACTTTTATATCAGCTTAAAACATTTTACAAACTTTTTCTAAGTATAAAACAATCGATTGAATCACGTATTAATCGATTGATTTGTTTAAAAACCTTCTTATAAAACTTTCCAAGTTATTTTAGCTGATATAAAGTCGTTTTAATCGATTAAAAACCCGCATGTAATTTTTCTAAGTTGTTTTAATCGGTTGAAATACGTTTTAATCGATTGAAACTCTGTACAAAAATTTTCCAAGTTATTTTAATCTATTGAAATGCGTTTTAATCGATTGAAACTCGTACAAAAATTTTCAAGTCATTTTAATCGATTGAAATTCGTTTTAATCGATTGAAATAAGTCTGATCGGTCATAATTCAATTCTGATCGATCATAACCAACTCTGATCGGTCATAATTTCATTCTGATCGATCATCCTGACTTCCAAAGTGGTTTTAATCGATTGAAACGTGTTTTAATCGATTAAAATAAGTCTGATCGCTCATTTTTAAAGTCTGATCGATTATATTTTATTCTGACCTGTCATATTCGAATTCTAATCGGTCATAAAGGGTTTTAAAGGGTTTTAATCGATTAAAAGAAGTTTGTATCGATTAAAATACTGTAAAAACACTTCTTTAAACATTCTAAGTGATTTTAATCGTTTCTTTCAAAGCAATATCAGTTAAAAACATTATTAAGAAAGTTCTTTGTCAAAATGCTTTTGTTTTTGATTTGTTTAAAACTATTTTTGAGGCATTTTGCAAAATGAATGAAGAAGCTTTATGCAGTGGAAAAGGTAAAGTGGTTTTACCTAAGCTTTCTGTTAAGACACACTAAGTCTTCAGCTCCATTCTTCTGAGTGACTTGTTTGACTGTTGCAGAGTTGACCTTTGACTTTATCTTTGACTTCATCAAATCACTGAGATCTATGCTAGTATTACTTTCAACTAAATCTTTTAGTTCAATACCAAACCTCTTCAACATGGTGATTGGTAATATGTTCACTGCTGCACCACCATCGACAAGGACTCTATTCACCATTTGTCCTTGAATCTCGATATTCAGCAGTAGGGGCTTCAGGTGGAACCTCATTTCCTCAGATGGAGGATCAATAAAAGCAGCATCTCTATGAGGTACTTCACATGATGTTTGTGCAACCCATGTTACCTTTGGCCTTATGTTTTCTGAATAAAAGTCATCTTCTCGATCAGCATCACTCTGTTCTTGGTACTCTTGATATTCATTAACATATTCCGCGGGTAGTATCGATATCACCCCGATCTGATGTTCCTCCCAGCTACCTTCATTCTTATCGTCGAAATAATCTCTTGCATATTGGCCCCCCATTGATACGTTGTTCTCTTCAAAGTTTCTGTAATTATTCCAGTAAGGGATTCTTCCTCCTCTTCTCCAGGGCCTTCCACGGAATCACCTTTGGAATGTTGGGAATCTAGTATTCGACCCTTCATCATACGACAGTCTCTCGAAGACATCATTACCCTGGAGTTTGCCTCTTCCTCCTCGAGAAGGGTACATCTCTCTTCTAACCCACTGTCTTTGATTCCCACTAACACCAGAACCAACGGATTTCTATTGACTTTCTCCAATCGTTGGTTGGCTTGTTTGATCCACTCTGTCATTTTTCCTTTCATTCTGACTTTCGATTTTCTTTATCTGTTCCACTCTAAAAGCCTTAGCAGCTGACTTATCGAAGACTGCGCTGTATCGCGGACATAACGACACATCTTCATCTTTTCCTTGCTTTCTGTTTAAAAACTCGATGAGAGAATCTCCTGATCAAGGATAAATCTCCCTCTCGAATTCTTTTTCGAATTCACTCAAATCGAATTCCATATCTTCTTCACATACATCCATTCTGACATGCTTGAGATCAATGTCTTCAGTAACATCGACCATGCCTATAAAATCAGAATTCGTCACTCGGACATCTTCAGTCATGCCCGTTTGGGATTCAATATACCCCACTTGAACTTCGAATGGACTTGTGTCCACTTTCATTGACATCTCTTCAAATTTCAGTCTTCCCTGGTCAATCGCATCTTGAATCGTATTCCTGAAATGTATGCAATTGTTAGTCCAATGTCCATAAATATTATGAAATTTGCAATATTTTCGACCATTCCTTTGTTCTGCAGAAGGCAGTTTATGGTCATCACTCAACTTAATTTGTTTGTCTTTTAATAAAATATCAAAGATTTTATCTGCCTTTGTCACATCGAAAGTATACGTTCGATTTGCCATTTTATCTTTTACTTCATTCTTTTGTAGCAATTTACAGATATATGGAGTCCCTACTTTGAGCTCTGCTATATTTACTTTCTCTTCGACAGTTTCTTCAATATCATTTTATATCATGGGATCTGTCTCATATACATCATTTATATATGCTACTCTTTCTTTTTTCATGGGTTTCTCATATTTCTTGTACCTTTGTTTTTCATACTCAATTTGTTCTACTCTTCTTACTTTATCAGCTAATTGAGCCATGTCATTCAATGGTAAATTGACTAACTTTTTCCTAATCGAGAATTCTAAGCCTGCAGAGGCCATTCTAACTAATTCATATTCAGGAATTTGAGTGAAACATCTCGACTTCATTAGTCTAAATCGATTCAAATAATCATCTATGCTTTCGTGATTGTATCTTTTTATATTCATCAAATCGATGAGACTCACTTGAGTTTCTCCTCTAAAGAATTGCTCATGAAAATTTCTTTCCAGTTGCAGCCAATTATATATCGAATTGGGTGGAAACGAAGTAAACCAAGTAAACGCATTCTTAGTCAAAGAACTAGGGAAATATTTCATTTTTAATTCCTCGCTCATCGCTAGGTCCCCACATTCGATCTGATATCGAGCTACATGCTCGATAGTTGATTCACCAACTTCTCCAGCAAATTTGGTGAATTTAGGTACTTTGTATCCTCGAGGTAATTCCGTCTCAAGAATCGCATTTGGAAAGGGAGACACAAAGTATGTTTGATTGGGTGGTCTAAACTCCATCCCTTGGAAATTCATCCTCTGTCCTAACATGTGATTATACTGCATGTTATTCTGATTGTACATATTTTGAAATCCTTCATTCAGATTCCCACAAATATCATTTCTCATCTGTTGGTATTCATTCCTCGTATGCTGATGTTGATCATTGTTTCGATTTCTCCTTAATAGATACGGAGGATTGATATTAGCATTCTGGTTAGCATGATTTTCTACCCTTGTTCGTCGAGGTACAACCAATGCATCCCCGATTCGTGACATTTGGTCTGCTAATATCTCAAAACTAGCAGTAGTGTTTTGAACTAATGGGTTTAGGACTGTAGTCAACTGTTGTGACAACATATTTACCATCTCAAAATTGCTCTCATCCATTTGTTGTCTAAGTATCCCTAATGAGTTACTGGATATCCCAGTACCAGTGTTTTCGATAGTCTCAAAATTGGATCGATGATAATCTCTATCGAATATATATCTTCCATGTTCCAAATTTCCTCTATGATCTAGATTTCCTCTATGATCTAGATTTGGAAGCGTTTGTTGTGTGCCTAAATTTTGTCCACTTCCTGAATTCTGGGGGATTGCTAAGTTTTGAGATGTCCCTAAATTCGGAGGGACTCCAAAATTTTGGGGCATGCCCAGTGTTTGAGGCATTCCTAAGTTATATCTCGAATTCCGCTGTGTTGAAGAAGTTCCAGCCCCGCTCGTATTATTAAGCAAAAACCCAGGCGGTCTTACACTCATATATGGCCCTACATATGTTGTTGTGGGGTTTCCTATAGTTTGCATATTATTCGGTACCACCACATTAGATCCTACTTGGGTGTTTGTTAAGGTACCTGAATTTTGTTCGTTACCCACAGGTATCGACATACTCGTAGTTGTCGATGTTACAGGCATATTCCCATTATGACTTTGCCCCCCAGTATTTGGTGAATGTACACCATTCAGACCCTCACTGTTACTCTGGTTATTTGATGAATTTTGACTCATGCTTATAACTCGCCCACTCCTTAGTCTCATATACTCTCGAACTAACCAATTTTGTGTTTTTAACACAAGGCTTCCCCTACCTGGCGCGCCAATTTGTTTCTGGTGGAATTTTGATCGATTTCGACTCTTAAGATATTTTGATCCTAATCAAAATTCTACCACGTAAGTTCTTTTTACTTAGGCTAGCAAATTAATTTTCAATCGAGATGCGTATGAGGATCGAATTTTGCCCGATTTCAAAGATACTATTTTTGGTGTTTTATATTTAAAGTGCTCGAAGTAAAGAAAGCAGAAAAATTCGTGGAATCGAAAAGCAGTGCTGAAACATTAGATTGCAAAGAAATGTAACATGCGGAAATCTTAAATTTGCTTTAAGTATAAAAGACAGGGAATCGAAACAACAGAAATGTAAATAACAGGAAGTATAAATGACAAGTAAATCAAATGTGCAGTAAAGTATAAATAACTTGGAAATCGAAATTGCATTAATGTTAAATGACAAGAAAACTTAAACGCGAAACTTAACTTTCATTGAATTGAAATGACCAAAAATCGAAAGTACAGGAACATAAAATTGCTAAAGATAAATTGCATCAAAGTAAATTACCAGGGAAAATACAGTAAAACGGTAAAGGTACTCAATGAGCATGGAAATCCAGATTGCCGGAAGCTTCATGATGTTCGTCGTTTCTCCAGTAGACTTCTCACTAATGATTCTCGTTCTCTCGCCAATTTTTTGCTCCTCTTTCCTTTCATCCTTCGCCCTATTTATAGAGCATCCTTTAAGCAAGTAACTTCTTAAGAGCAGTTAATGAAAACTGCTACCACGTCCTACGTGCATGTTGCAGTTTCTTCTTCGGTGTCAAAACTGCACCCACGTTCCCATGATCTTCGACTTCTGTCATGGTTTAAAAACTGCCTTCACGTTCCCATACATGAGGTAACTGCTTCTTTGACCGACCTTTGCCATCGCTTGCCACGTTTGACGTACACGTCAATTGTTTCTTTCTTTATAACTTATCCGGGATTTCGATACATGGGTTAGCCTTTCTCCGATGTTGATTTCGGAATCTCAAGAACGTTTGACTTGCCTTTGATTTCTCTTAATCTTAAGATTACATAATTCTGGTTTCTCGATTTCATTCACATACGGATATTAAACATTCATCCTTCGATTCTCGATTCAAACTCTTGCTTATATTGTCACATGGTCGTCGAACGCATTTTCCAGCTTATCTTTCGATTTATCGGTCTTTAACTCAATCAAAAAAGATTCTCGATTTGCTCCCATTTGTTTCTCGATTTTTCTTTCCTTCGTTTTTTCGATCACTTTTCTCGATTTTCCACTAACAATTATATTATAAAAATATTATTTTATTAAATTGAATTGAATCTCAATTGAATCTCTAAATCATGAATATATGTTTTCTAAATCATGAATATATGTTTTCACGAGTGATCCAATTTTAAAAATATTGGATATTAACTATTCTTCTATATTACAATACTCAAGTAAGTATAAATTTGAGAAACTTGAGGTTTAAAACACTTTAAAATGTCTCATCGTTGTCAGTAATTCACTCAATAAATTACCTCTAGAATATCATTCATAATATTATCAATTCGCTCATTAAAGAACCAATTTGTTAAGTGAAAGTATTGAATTTTGAGAAACTAACTCAACTAAAAATTTTCTTAGCCAAGGGAGATTTTGTTGAGCGAAAATGTTGTAGAACCACTTTTGCAAAAATGTCAAATAAAGTTTTAAATGATGTCATTGGTTTTTTTTTAGACCTTGTATGAGTCCTAGGAGATTTATTTATGTTCATTACTGCATATATAGGCTTGGAAAAACCAAAAGACATAACTTATTTTTCATTTGTATAGTTTCTAGATTTAGAATTGAGTTTTCTCTCTAGTTTTCTCTAGTTTCTTCTCTAGTTCTTAGATTACCTATTTATTTTGAATTCTACTATACTTGCATGAACCATTCCTTGAAGTTTATCAAATTTGTTTACTTTTCTCTATCTCTTCTATTCAGTTTCTGCATTTAATTTCTTTCTATTGTTTTTATGCACTTTTCTAGTTTATTTTTTTTTGTTTTTGTTGTTCTTACTTGTTGTAATGTGTTTCTAATCACTACTAAGACTGATTTATCGATCAAAACTTGTTTTTTATGATTTATATTTGATTATTTATTATTCTAGCCATTTATAATTTATTACAATCAATATAATTGCGATTGTTTAGTTGAAATTCTCAAATTACATCACAAATCAACTTATAAGTTTAAGTGATTACTTGATTATGAATTGAATTGTCTCTTAACTCAATTGAATATGATAAATCAATTTATGTAATAAATTATATTATGAATATTTAAAACTTTTTATGGATCTATCTTATAATTTCATTTAGGTCTATAAATCAATAAAAATCAAAGGAACAAATCAATGATTGGATAATCAATCATTACTTTTATTGCTTCTTAATTCAATTTACTACGCTTTTATTTTTGTTATTTCAATCAATGTTTTTATGCTTCTTTAGATCACATTACTTTCCTTTATTACTTTCATGTTTAATGTTTTCATGATTAGATTTGCTACTTTTATTAGATTATAGGTTTAATGCTTTCATTTACTGTTTTTCTATGCACTTTTAATTCTTTGTTTATTACTTTATTAGTGTTAGGTTTATTACTTTAGAAAGGGTGAAACTAACACTAACTTGTCATAAAAATGTCCTCTTAGCAAGAGGTAGTATGATAGGATCGGTTTGAATAAAGTATAACTTGCAAAATAATTACCTAGAAAAACTCCAGGTTGTTGAATCGACTTAGTCACACTGCAATAAAAAGAAAACAACTTGAAAATTGATTCATATAAAACTCCTTCATCTTTAATATCCTCATATTTCAAGTCCGAAGACTTGTATACACTACTACAAAATATGTTTTCAACGTCGCCATTTAACGTCGGTTAAAGCTGAGCCGACGTTAAATACACTTTTAACGTCGGTTGGTTAAAAAACGACGTTGAAAGTTGAATGTTAGACACATTCTACGTCGGTTCTTAGTCAACCGACGTAGAAAGCACTTTCCACGTCGGTTCATGTTGAAAGTGTTTTCACCCAAAAATTCTCTTAAGTTAAAGAATTGTCACTGACAGATTCGAACCCAAGTACTTTAGAGTTGAAAGTCAATACTCCAACCACTAAACTACTGTAATTTTCTAATAATAATTTACAAATTAATTATATTTATATACAAATAAATATATATCCATGTAAATATATATTTATTTATATATATTTTCTGGAAAGTGTTTTTATTTTTTTTCAGCCAAAAATTTACTTAAGTTAGAAAATTGTCACTGACGGGATTTGAACCTAGTATTTTAGAGTTGAAAGTTGATACTCCAACCACTAAACTATTGTAATTTTCTCGATAATAACTTACAAATAAATTATATTTATATACAAATAAATATATATCCATGTAAATATATAAATATAGAATATATAAATACAAATATATTTATATATTTTGATATATTTTGATATATATATATATATATATATATATAGTTATATATTTATATGTTGGATGTGAGGGCGCGTTCGAGGGTGAAAGTGAGATTGACTCTCGCTTGAGTGAAAATACGTTAAAACTCACGGAAATTCACTCGCTCAAGCCTCGCTTGAGCGAAAATTAGTATTTTTCGTTTGAGCGAATGATGCGTTTCCCAAATTTATTTTATATCATTATATAAATAAATTATAAATATTATATTTTGTCATTAAATTACAAACCCATATAAAGAGACCCGCTCACAAATTTGGCATCAAATTTTGAAAACCCACTCGACACACACTTTCACCTTCGAGCGTGCCCTCACATCCAACATATAAATATATAATTATATAAATATATCAAAATATATAAATATATTTGTATTTATATATTTATATATTTACACTGATATATATATATATATATATATATATATATATATATTTGTATATAAATATAATTTATTTGTAAGTTACTATCAAAAAATTCGAGTAGTTTAGTGGTTGGAGTATCGACCTCCAATAAGGTACTGGGTTCGAATCTTGTTAGTGACAAAAAATTAATTTTTTAATGCTCTAAACCTCAAAAAATATGATAAATAATAAAAATATAATATAAAAGAGGGGGACCTAATAAAAATATAATATAAAAGAGAGGGGGGATTTCTAGATAAATAGAGAGGGGTTGGAAATAAATAAAAATTTTCGATTTGAAAGTCAGGACTTTCAACGTCGGCTCTATTTAACCGACGTTGAAAGTTAAAATTAGACTTTCTACGTCGGTTAAATAGAACCGACGTTGAAAGTCCCGACTTTCAACGTCGCTCGATACAACGTCGGCTTCTGGAACCGCCGTTGAAGGCCTTCCGAACCGACGTGAAAAACCTTATTTGTAGTAGTGATACTCGCCTCCATATGTGCATCATATATGTAGCACAAAATTAGAGAGAATTTCTATTATTTAATATTATAATTTTAACTGATATTCAATATTAATATATAAATAAAAATAATCTTGATTATTTAGTAATAAATGAGAAATTTGTGATACCTAATTAATTAATATAGTTGGGCCTTAAAATAATATTATTTGTTGCCTAAAATAACTTTGTAAGAGTGTTGTAAATATACAATCTCATTCTTTATGGAGACATTCTCACACTCTCATTTTATATTCTTATACGTGAGAAAAGAAGAAGTATCACACAAGGGGAAATTGCATTTTGGTGCTCATTGTTATAAAAGGAGCACAATGCTTACATTCGAATGATTTTCAATGTCATTATAAAATAAAAAATATTAAGTTTGCTCAAAGGATTTTATAATATAGAACGCAAACCTAGGTCATTCTTCTCAAGAACCTATATTGAAATGTATTCAATTCTTAATATTTTTTATGTAAAAATTAAATTTGGGAATTTAAGTTTAAAAATTGTAAAATACAATTGAATCAAGTAATTCAAGTAAAAAACAATTTGGAATGAATTCAAACAACAAAAATAGAATTCAATCCATGGATTCTCAACTAAACAATTATCTTTTCATAGTTCTCTAAAGATTTTAATCCAAGTCTGAACAATTAACCAATTCAATTAATCAATTACACAAATTAAATTTCAATATCATTCAATCTAATTCATATCTAAGTATCAAATCAAGATTCAATCGAGTCCTAATTTGATTTCTAAACACGATTTTACAAATTGATATTGCAAAATGCAAAACCAAGATTGGAGGAGAGAAGAACAAATTCGGAGCGAGAAACTATTGGTGTAAAACTCAAATGGGCTTGTTTGCTTTGATTTAATGAATTGATCCTCATGATTTAGTTATCCATGAAAGAAGAACATAAAAGCATTCAAATTAGGAGAGAGGAGGGAGAGTCACGAGGATGAGAGAAAAGAGGAGATGTAGAGACATTATCTAAACTGAAAAACTAGACAAATGATTTATGGATATGAGTTTAGAGTAATTTTAGTCTATATAAAGGCTCTCAAATTTGAAGTAAACATGATCCTAAATGTGGGATCTAATTAGGTCCATAAGGCCAATTACAAAAGATAAGCTATTGCAAATGAAAATCAAATCTGCATGGGCTTTTTACAATATTTTAGTAAATTTGTCTCAACTTCTAAAAATCGTAAAAAATAGCACAAAAATTCAAATCCAGCAAACCATATATCGATTTGATATTCTTGCAAATTTAAAATCCAATGTAACTTGAACCAGCAAAAAATAATGTCTGTAAAAAAAATTATGGCCAAAATAGTGAGCAAAAGTCAAATTAGCTAAAAATGAAAAATTAAAGAAAATATATACATTAAACCCAATTTATTACTGCTAACTGGAAATGAGTTTAAAATTGAAAATAAAACATATGGAAAGTGCATTCACTATATAATAAAACTATAAATGTATGTACAAAAAATGCGTTATCATAATACAACAAACAAAATTCATTTCCTTCTCTTTCCTAGTAGTGCTTAAAGGAAAAAAAAAAGACAGGAAAAATATTTTCCCCTTTAAGGTTATCCTAGTGCATAGTAATTGTGTTATCTTATCTTTTAGAGAAGGTTTTATTGTTCCCTCAATGGATTTAAAGAGATGTATTGTAATTTATTTCTTATAGAAAAGTACATTATTGTTTATTATCAATTTTGTTCAACTTTTCTCATCTTTTATTTTAGTTAACAGTTCTTATGTTGTTACTATAATACACCTAATAGTGGTATTAGATCTACTTGGTTGCGATAATGTTCCACTACTATGGTCATTAAAATAATGTTGGATAAAATTCTTAGTAAGATTTGTGGTTGTAGTTAATTTAATCTTCCACATTTGACGAGTCCCTAGTTACCCCGGAGGCGGAATGAGTCATCCCTAGAAGGATTACTAGAAGCATGACTAGAAGGGAGACCTCCTCTTCACCTTCCATTTTGAATTTACTTAGTATTTTCTTTTCCTAAGTTTTTCACTTATTTTCGCTTTCCTTTTCTAGGCTCACTTTTTGCACCTTCTTTTTGAAGAATACCACCTCTTTTTGGTGGAAAAGAAGTCTTGGATCCATAGGATACATGCATGGGCAGCCCAAAGGTGTAAGACACTCCTTTTTCATGTCCTACACCCCTTTTTGGAGAGGAAGAAGCTTAGGATGCGGGATTGATAGGCTTGGGACAACCTAAAAGGAAGCACACCTCTCTTTTTTATGTTCTCCACACCTTTAGAGGTATTTTTGGTGGGCAGACGAATTTAACATATTTGGATCATGGGGACTCTAGCCTTTAGGTTTAGGTAAAGTTTATGTCTATTTTTTTATATTTCCATCTAGGTCTCTCCCCCAAAAACATATAAATAGAAGGCTTCCCCTCATGTAATGAGGTTGAACATTTATGAAAAGTTTGTGAGGTTTCTTAGAGTGTTCCATCTATTTGAGTGTCTTATCTTGAACCTTGGTTCAAGTGGCGACAACTACCACTTATCTAGGGTGGCTCATCCCCTAGTGGCGTGCCAACACTCCACCACCACCATACTTCTCTTCTCTTCCTCTTTTCTTCTTTATTTCTTCACTTCATTGATTTATCCAAGGGGCTGGTCCATTTTTCCAGCCCTTGTCTTTATTCTTTCATAGTTTCATTCCATCTCTTCCTCCCTCCATAATCATTGGAAATGAACCTTCACATCTAGATAGGCAACTATCTTAATGTCTAGTGGGAATTTTCCTTGGGTTTGCTTACTTTATGGCTTTAAATTCTACAACTTATCTTCTTAAAATTCTGTACCTTACTTTATTTTACATCATTTGGTATCAGAGCTTAGGTTGTTACTAGTAAGGTGTTTTTGTTGTTGCTTTGACTTCATTCCTTGTGTAGCTTGTATTTTGTGGTCTAACTTGTTGTTTTTTGTGGCCATTTGGTTTGCGGTGCTGCACTCAAAAGTTTGGGCATGAGGTTGGTTCAATACTATACTCACCTAAGTTTCATTTTTTAGCATGTATGATGTTTGATAAAATGCCTAGGCAAAAAAAAAAAAATCTGCACTTGATTAAGTTACATATTCTTCTAAGTTTAGTGTCTTTCTAAATGTGTCTAGCCTTTGCTTTTGAGTTATATGTCTAGTATCTCTTGTTGAAGTTTTCTTTTATTGACTTCCAACACTTGAAATTGCATGATGAATTAATTAGTTAAGTCCATGCATGATGAATTGATCTAGGATCCTAAACATAGGGACTAAGTGATCAAATTTTTGCTAGCAACTTTAAACAACTTTTGGCAAGTCTAGAATCAAGTTAGAATAAAAAATATTTTTACACAAAAGTACCTTGACCAAAACCTTATTACTTAAAATAAATAAATAAATAAATAAAAAATTATGCACTTATAAGATTTGATTATAAAAATTGTTATAATACTTGGTTGCATGATTAAAATTTGGCAAATTAGTTCTAACATTGTAGGAACCTTAGTCTTCTTTATGCGTGTACTTGGTTGAAAATTTGGATTGCATGTTTTAAGTGTTTCTCAAGTTTCTTTCTAGCTTTTCTTGTTTTAGTCTTGTTCAAAGTTTTGTCTAAATTTCCCTCTTAGTATATCTTCCTTGATTTTGTGCTTTCATTGCTTGTCTTAGGCTTCATTAAAAGTTTTGTATTTGATAGTTGTCATTATTGGAACTCTTAAGTGTTCTTGATTGGCGTACATATTTCCACTTAATTGCTATTTTTCAAGAAAAAAAATATTATTACGGCCTCAAAGAGAGTTTCTTTGAACACTTAGAAATTTTTTTTACTTTAAAAGTGGAGTGATCTTAACCTTAAACTTGTGTGAGAGGCCAAACACTTGAGGGGATTCAATTATTTTGTTATCTAACATTCACTTTGAAGTTGTTTTTGTCTTAGTTTAATTGTTTTGTAGAAGTGTCAAACTCTTCTTCCGAAAAGGCAAGCAACATGGGCGGGTCTAATGAAGGACAAATGAAAGGCCCAACGGAGCAAGCTCTAGTGGAATTGATTAGGGAGATGGAATTGTCCTGGAAGGAAAGTGAAAGTCATTTGAGGGAGACAATCCAAAGATTAGAAGCTGAGAAATCCCAAAGAGAGAGAAGACGTTCATACTCACCAAGTTCCCAAGAGGAGGAAGATAAGAGATACCATGGAAGAAGGCAATCTAGGCACACCAACATTCCAAGAAAGAACAACATCAAGATACCCAAGTTCTATTGAGATAATGATCCAGAAGTCTACCTAGACTGGGAGGCTAAAGTGGACCAAATATTTAATGTAAACCCAGTAGGGGACCAAGAACAAGTAGATTTAGTTGTAGTAGAATTTGAGGGATATGCCATGACTTGGTGGCATAAGGTTTGTAACGATAATTACTAAGGGCCACCCACGACTTCTTGGATGGACATTAAACATTTAATGCACGCTATATTTGTTCCTTCCTACTATAGGAGGGAGCTCCTGTTGAAGCTCCAACAACTTCAACAAGGTAATATGTGTATGAATGATTACTTTAAGACGCTAGAATCTTTGCTACTTAGGGCTGGTATACATGATGAAACTAATGAGACTAAGGTAGCTAGGTTTGTTAGTGGTCTTAGAAGAGATATCCAGGACTTAGTAGAATTATACGAATACTCCTCAATTAAAAATGCTTTACATCTTGCCCTGAAAATTGAAGCTCAATTGAAAAGAAAAGATGGGGCTAAAAGGAGTTATTCGCATAATGACTACTACAGTTCAAATTGGAAGGACAAGGGTAAGGAAAAGGAAAAACCAGAGAGAAACCCTTCCAAAGCTCTCTAAGAGGTGCCCCCTAAGGGAAACTCATCAAGGAACATCACTCCTAACACCTCCGCGCCTCAAAGGAATAGTTCCATAAAATGTTTCAAATGTCTTGGATATGGGCACATTGCTTCAAACTGTCCTACCAAAAGGACTATGATTTTGAGCGCAAACGGAGATGTCGAGAGTGAACATTCCTCCTCTAAAGAGAATTCTTCTGAACACTCTTCCTCAAGCGATGAAGAGATCACACCTTGTGAAGGCGATTTGTTAATAGTAAGGCGGATGTTGGGTCAAGTCCAAAAGGATCTTGACAATACTCAAAGAGAAAACATTTTTCACACCCGCTGCCTTATTAATGACAAATTGTGTTCACTAATCATCGATGGGGGAAGTTGTGTGAATGTTGCTTGCACGAGGGTAGTAGACAAGCTTGGTTTACCCACTACTCCTCATGCCAAGCCATACAAGCTTTCCTGGCTTAGTGAGGAAGGCGAGATAAATGTTAATAAACAAGTCCTCATTTGCTTTGCGATTGGGAACTATAAGGATGTGGTTCTTTGTGATGTTGTGCCAATGGAAGCGTCCCATATGTTACTTGGTAGGCTATGACAATTTGATAAACAAACCTTTCATGACGGCTATACCAACAATTTTTTTTTTAACTTCCAAGGGCGCAAGATCACTTTGAAACCCCTTTCTACTCAAGAAGTTTGTAAGGACCGAGAAAAAATGCAAAAAAAGAGAAAAGAAGAAAATGAAAAAAAGAGAGAAAAAAGAGAGAGAAGGGGTCAACCTCCAAGGCAAAGGGCATCATGATCTCCCACAAGGGGATTAAGAAGGTACTTTTAGCTCATAAACCCCTACTCTTAGCATATCCTCCTTTAGGTTCTTCCCCTGCATTTCATGAACAATCTCCAAGTTTGTCCAATAGTATAGAGTTAGTACTGGATGAATTTCATGATATTTTTCAAGAACCTCCTAAGGGGCTTCCACCTCTAAGGGGGATCGAACATCAAATAGATTTCTTACCTGGTTCATCCATTCCTAACCGACCGGCTTATAGGGCAAACCCAGAAGAATATAGAGAGATCCAAAGGCAAGTCAAAGAATTAAAAGTTAAGGGTTGGGTCCAAGATAGCATGAGTCCCTATGCAATGTCGGTAATTCTCGTCCCCAAAAAGGATGGGAGTCCTTTGGCCTAACCAATGCTCTGAGTACATTCATGCGGCTAATGCATCACGTGCTCTGGTCTTTTATAGGAAAGTTTGTAGTGGTATACTTTGATGACATCTTAGTCTATAGCTTGTCTGAGGAAGAGCATGTGCATCATCTTAGGAGTGTACTTGAAACCCTTAGGAAAGAGACCTTGTATGCAAATAGGGAGAAGTACATTTTTGGCATGGATCATGTAGTCTTCCTAGGGTTTGTAGTGAGTTCAAAGGGAGTCCAAGTGGACGAAGAGAAAGTGGCAGCAATTAGAGATTGACCAACTCCCATAAATGTGAGTGAAGTGAGGAGTTTTCATGTGTGGGCTAATTTCTATAGAAGATTTGTTAAAGATTTTAGTACAATTGCGGCCATTTTGAATGAAATAGTGAAGAAGGTTGTGGGTTTTCAATGGGGCAAGGATCAAGAAAATGTTTTTCAAACACTTAAAGAAAAATTTATCAATGCACCACTCCTAGCCCTTCCCAACTTCACCAAGTCATTTGAGGTTGAGTGTGATGCTTCAAATATAGGCATTGGGGAAATCTTGCTTCAGGAAGGCCACCCCATAACTTATTTCAGTGAGAAGTTGAAAGGGAGTCATCTCAATTACTCCACCTATGACAAAGAGTTGTATGCTCTTGTTAGGGCTTTACAAACTTGGCAACATTATGTTCTTCCAAAGGATTTTGTGGTCCACAGTGATCATGAATCCCTTAAATTTTTGAAAGGCCAAAGTAAGCTTAGCAAGAGACATGCTAGGTGGGTAGAGTTCATTGAGCAATTTCTCTATGTGATCAAACACGAGCAAGGGAGGAGTAACATAGTGACTGATGCTCTATCAAAGAGACATACTTTGTTAAGCATTTTAGAAACAAAATTTTTAATCTTTGATCATATTCATGAACTGTATCCTAGAGATAACGACTTTTCCAAGATTTACAGTGAATGCCTAAAAGGGGGTCATAAGGACTTTTACATTCATAAGGACTATCTTTTCAAAGGAAAAAGGATTTATGTACCCTAGGGGTCCTTAAGGGCTTCACTTGTCAAGGAGTCTCACGAGGGTGGTTTAATGGGATATTTTGGGGGTGTCTAAGACTTTAAAAATCCTTAGTGAACACTTTTACTGGACACACATGAAAAGGCATGTTAAAAAATTTTGTGAAAACTGCATTGCATGTAAGAAAGCCAAGTCTAGGGCCCAACCTCATGGACTTTACACCCCTTTGCCCATTCCTACTTTGCATTGGGTAGACATATCCATGGATTTTGTGCTTGGGCTTCCAAGGACAAAGCAAGGAATGAATTTCATCTTCGTGGTAGTGGATCGATTTTAAAAAATGGCCCATTTTATTCCTTGTCACAAGATGAATGATGCATGCCTAGTTGCAAATATCTTCTTTAGAGAAGTTGTTAGATTGCATGGGATACTTAGGACAATTGTATCTGATAGAGATACTAAGTTCTTGAGTCACTTTTGGAGGACACTATGGGGAAAACTTGGAACTAAACTCCTTTTTTCGACCACTTGCCACCCCCAAACAGATGGTCAGATAGAAGTGGTGAATAGAACTTTGTCTCAACTATTAAGATGCATGATTTCTAGGAACTCCAAAGAGTGGGAGAATATAATTCCCCATGTATAGTTTGCATATAATCGGGTGGCTCATTCCACTACCTCCCACTCTCCTTTTGAGGTCGTTTATGGGTTTAATCCCTTAACACCTTTAAACCTCCTTCCTCTACCTACCCATGAAGCTTGGACTAGCCAAGATGGTCTAGAAAAATCTAAGATCATTAAGGACATGCATGCCCGAGTTATAGCCAACATAGAGAGGAAAGTAGGTAAGTATAGCAAGTATGCCAATAAGGGAAGGAAGGAAGTCATCCTCCAACCTGGAGATTGGGTATGGCTTCACTTGAGAAAGGAGCGGTTCCCGACTCAAAGAAAGTCCAAACTCAACTCTCGAGGTGACAGACCTTTACAAATAGTTAGGAAAATAAACAACAATGCATATGAGTTAGATCTACCAGCCGAATATAACATTAGTAACTTTTTTAATGTTGGTGATCTTACCCCTTTTTATGCAGGTTTTGCAAATTCGTGGGCAAATTCTCTCCAAGGAGGAGAGGATGACGAGTCCCTAGTTGCCCCGAAGGCGGGAGAGGTCATCCCTAGAAGGATTACTAGAAGCATGACTAGAAGGGAGGCCTCCTCTTCACCTTCTATTTTGAATTTACTTAGTATTTTCTTTTTTTAAGTTTTTCACTTATTTTCGCTCTCCTTTTGTAGGCTCACTTTTTGCACCTCCTTTTTGAAGAATACCACCTCTTTTTGGTGGAAAAGAGCCTTGGATCCATAAGATACATGCATGGCGAATGCAATAGGACAAAGGTGCAATGAAATCAATGATAACACTATTGCAAGTTTGCACTTAACCTTGATAGGTGCAATTTGGTGTAACATTGTGGTAAATGATCCATCAAAAGAGATTTAGGAGTCTCTCATCAAGTTATAGTAGTAAAATCAATTCACACAAGAATATTATTGAACAAAAAATTTTATACTCTTTGAATGTGTGAATCCACATCAATGACATACCACATTAACAATTTGAATATATCATTTGCCTAATTTTCAACAACAAATTTCAACATATTCGAAAATTAGTGTGTGAAAATTTTACTTCAGAGCTTACTATATTCATATGATCAACTCATGATCAATACAATAAATAAGAATATTGATGGACATCTATATTTTGAGGATGTTGCAAGAGTTATTCTTGAAGAAGAATACAAATTAAAAATTAATGTAAAAAGTCCAAATCAAGTAGAGACTTTGATGATGATGAGAGATGGATCAACAAAATGTGATTCTAGTGGGAGTGAAAGTCATGGTGGATCAAATTCTCGAGGAAGGAAGAATCCCATATGCTACCATTATGATAAGAGAGAGCATGTGAACAAAGATTGACTTAAGAAGAATGGAGGAAAGAATTTTGAACCATCAACTTCACAAGCAAAGATAAAACCAATATTGAATTTCAAGGAGTTGTGTAACCATTTTACATTTTATATTTATTTTTTAATTAATAATTTAAAATTATATTAATATTACTTAGTATTCAAATTTTTAGAAGAAGTCATGACGCCTAAAGGCCGCCTTTCCTTTGCCATTGCTCACAAGTTGTGTTATTAGTACCTCAAAAGATGAAGATGTTTTGGTTAGTAGCTCTAAAGGTGAGAAACATTTTCCTGATGTGTGGATAATGGATTTGGTTGCAACTTGATACATGATTGCATATCAAGATTGATTTTACACTTATTAATATATCATACGAGGATCCATGTTCATAAGAGATGATCATGCCTTCACTATAAATAATTAATTATTTAGCAGAGGTTTATTTTTAACAATTATAATAAATTACTACAATGTTTATGATTGTGTCACCAAATTTTAACCGTTAAAATAATTGATTCATTTTTTTACAAACCATTTTTTATCCATATTTAAATTTTTTGAATATATTAATTTATTTAAAAAAATATTTTGAACTCAATTCTCACTACCTCTGTCACTTTCACATTAACAAATATTTCAAGCTTCTAGCTAGAAAGTTGCTTGCTCAAAGCTCTTCTTTCCAAAACTTCTAACTCTAAGCTTATCGCTCCAAAACTTCTTGTTCGAAGCTTATCGCTAAAAAACACCTCGCTAAAAGTTTTTCGCTTCAAAACCTTTTGCTTAAAGCTTCTCGCTCAATTTGGTGCTCACACACTGAGTTCATATTGCCCATCCCCTAATTCTAGACTTGTGCTTGAACTTGTGGTTATGCTTATGCTTGTGTTTATACTTGAAATTCGTATGTTGGTGCTTGTCACCTAATTAAGCTTGCAATAGCCATTTCTTCCAAAAACTTGTAGTAACGGTTAAGGTTTATATCAAATAGAGAAACAATTTTTCTTCAATTAATTTAGGATTTAGGGTTTTTACTTTAACTTTGTTTCTACTAGTCACTTGTTGTAATTCTTGCATGTATAAAGGAGAGAAATTGCTTATTTTGTGTGTGTGAGAGAGTGATGAATGGAGAGGTTACTAAGATGAAAGACTACATTGGAAATATGACATTGTTTCCATGGGAGATTCAAGGAGCAGTGAAATTAGTTTTGCTAGGAGAGTTTGGTAAGCATGTCATTGTTAAAGGGGTAAAAGCTATAAATACCTGCACCTAATGCACTTTTAATTATCTAATCTAGATAATATTTTTCTGTTTCATGTATAAATGTGTTATTAATTAGTTATATGGTGGCTAAGCTTGTAGTATTGTGTTGTTTTTATATATTGTAATTGAAAACCCATTATTGAAGTAAATTATTGTTGATACTTAAAATAATAACAATTATTGCTTAAAAAATGGTATGGTTTGTATGATTAGGGAAGGTTATCTAAGAGAACCCTTTACCTATATCCTCTCCTTCCTTTTTTATAATGATTGTTATTATATGATCATATAAAGTATCTTATTAAATAATCCATTCAAAACAGAAGTTAGATATGCCTACATTTTGTTTGGCTAATATTGTTAGGTAAAATTAATAATAAGTTAATTAGCTTTAAAAGGTTTATTGGAACATTTTGTAATTGTTGACATTTTGAGATTGATGATATTCTGGTTTATTGTTTTAATTTCTAATTATGATTAGAGGTTCTGACACAAGTTAAATAGGTCATTATATTGGTATGGTTTGTATGATTAGGGAAGGTTATCTAAGAGAACCCTTTACCTATATCCTCTCCTTCCTTTTTTATAATGATTGTTATTATATGATCATATAAAGTATCTTATTAAATAATCCATTCAAAACAGAAGTTAGATATGCCTACATTTTGTTTGGCTAATATTGTTAGGTAAAATTAATAATAAGTTAATTAACTTTAAAAGGTTTATTGGAACATTTTGTAATTGTTGACATTTTGAGATTGATGATATTCTGGTTTATTGTTTTAATTTCTAATTATGATTAGAGGTTCTGACACAAGTTAAATAGGTCATTATATTCCTCATTCGAGATATAACAAAGGAAGGATCAATAAATGTTAGTTTCTCATAAATTCTTTGTTATCAAATTGGTATCCAGATGATATGAACCTCATTTGCACAAGGGTTGACTTAGGATCTTTAGGGTTAGAACCTTATAGGAAATTAGTAAAAAGGTGGATTAGAAAGTGGTGAAAGTTTCAGGGTTGGCAGTATTTTTGAAACATCGATATCTCAAGCTATAAAACTCTGATTGAGGTGATTAAAAAACGAGATAAAAGTTCTTTTTTTGAATTTCAATTTAGGCTCAAGAAATACTCAATTTAATCGAGTAGAATGAAAGTTATGACAATGAAATAAATCTCGACAAAATTGGATTTTCTAGTTTCTGGTGAAGAAAGGACAAGAGGTGAATGTGAAAGGTCGAAGGAAAGAATCACTATTCTCGAGGGAGACAACTCACAAAGGATGTGAAAGTCCTTTGATACAACCAAAGATTTTTGAATCACTCAAGAACTTAGCATAATCACTATCATCGAGATAAAAAATTTAAGCTCTAATATTTCTAAATAAAACTTAACTTATTATTTCTGATAAAAATGGTTTAGCTTATATAAAAATATTTTGCCATCGAATTATAAAGACTCAATAAATGAAAATGAATCCTAATAATAATCCATTAATCTAGGAATTGAAAACTTCTTAATAGAGATAAATAAATGCTAATAATGATCCACTAACCTAAGAATTGAAAACTATTTAATGACTGATTGTAACTGAAATTGTGGTAACCAAAAGTCAATCCCTCTTGGTCTCCCAAAGGTTGATACCTAAGTTTCCAATTGGGCCCTTATTACAACTTGAAACAAAACCAAACTAAAGCCCATTATTTGATTAACCAAAATTTGGTCAGCCAATTTTACAAAGGATTGGGTCATTATTTAAACAAACTTAAAGACTGAAACAAAGTGACGCATTAGTCCTCCTCCATTTGGGCCATGATGCAATTCTCAACTTTGGTCTTTTCTCCTTGAAATGTGGGATTGTATTCAAATAATATGGACAACACTTGTTGAAGAGCTTTCTTTGCTTCCCTTACTCGAGCCCTTGTCATAGGTCCTCCAAGTCCTTCAAGTGGATCTTTGCCCTTGCTCATGGTCATGTCTCCATCACTAGAGCTAGGGTTTCTCAGGAGAGCTAGAGCTAGAGCTAGAGTTTGAGTTGTTGAGTGTTTAAATAAAAAAAAGAGTTTTTCAATGAGGATGGTCATTTTGACAAATGCTATTGTTGTGGCCTGACTAACGAAGGAAGTCGATTATGATAATGGAGTTTCCAGATGAAGACTCTCCTCAAAGTCCAGAGTTGTTGGAAAATAGTAGAGGAAGGTTTTGAATAACCTAAGACCATAGAAGAATTAATGGTCAATGAACTCAGAGAGTTGAAGAAGAATCGTGAGAAATATAATGCAACTCTATTCACATTATTTTGAGCTATAGAAGATACCGATTTCTAGAAGATTAGAGATACTAAATCTATAAAAGAAGTGTGAACGACACTGGAGACAACATACAAGGGCGATGGTCGAATAAAACAAGTTCAATTACAGATCTTGTATGACGAGTTTCAAAGCATGAGAATGAAAGACCTATAAGAAGTTTCCGAGTACATCACCTGTGTCAAAACTATGGTGAATGAACTTAATCGGGATGGAGAGACAATCTCTGAAAAATGGGTTATGTGAAAAAAAATCTTAAAATCGTTAACCAACAATTTTGAGAACAAAGTCAATGCCATTGAAGAGTCTCAAAATTTGTCCAAACTTATGCTTCAGGAGCTGGCTGGTTCACTTGGAGCTCATGAGTATCAGAGGAAGAAGATAAAGGATGGAAGGAACTCAGAGTGCTCGGAAAGAAGAAGACATGAAATAAGCTAAATGAGAGTTAGAAGTTCGGAGGTCGAAATCAAGTTGATCTCAAGTTTTCTTTTAAAGTGAAGCTCGAGTACATTAATTTAGGTATTTATTTCCATCAATTTGGCTCATATCAAATTTTCTTTATTCTAAAAAAATTATATGCAGTATATATATATATATATATATATATATATATATATATATATATATATTATTTTTTTATGCTAAAACTATAAAAAAATATAATTAATTAAAAAAATGAATTATACTATATTTTTAATGAAAACATATTAAATATATGGTTTATGAAAAAAATAATTATTTAAAAAAATTACTCTTAATAAATATTAAAAAAATGACATATGAGGAGGAGGGTAAATTACATAGCATCAATGTGGCCCAAACAAGCTACAAAACCCTTTTAAGAGAAATCTTAATTTTTAATGTATGGAGTCCAACTTTTTAGGTTGCCTAGAAAGCCATGGTGCGGGAAGAAAACCTCATAAGTTAGGAATTAGTAGCAATATATTATATGCACTAAACATGGTTTCTATTTCCTCCTTCTAGTGACTTGATTGTTGTAATATAAAATTTGGCTATGAATAATAGAATATTACTGTTCAGAACAAAAGAATTTAGCTTTCAAATAAATGTAGAAATAAGTAGAGAGATTACAAGCTCATAGGACCATCTAAACAAGCAAATTTATAGATGGGTGCAATCAAAATCTTATAAACAATCATTACTAACACACAAGCAAGAGAGGGTAATCACTACAAGAAAAAACACATTTAGCCACCGAAATTAGCGACCGATTTAGCAACCGATATAATTTTAGTCACAATTAGCGACCGAATTAGCGACCACTTTAATTCGGTCGCAATTAGCGACCGATTTAGCGACCAAAATATGATTTGGTTTTCACTTTTTTATTTAGCGACCGAAATAGCGACCAATATTTTGCGTCGCAAAATTTCGGTCGCTAAATCGGTGGCTATTTCATACTAAAATAAAAAAATCATTTAGCGACTGATTTAGCGACAAAATTACAAATTGAAATAGTGACCGAATTAAAATCGGTCGCTAATGAGAAAATAAACGATCATTTTATCTGATTTTTGCAATATCGCTCAAGCGAATTTCACATCGTTCGAGCGACGCCAACTGCTAAGATTGGGAAGTCTCGGGTTGTATTTCGCTTGAGCGACACTATTCTCGCTGAAGCGAATTTCACATCGTTCGAGCGACGCCAACTGCTAAGATTGGGAAGTCTCGGGTTGTATTTCGCTTGAGCGACACTATTCTCGCTCGAGCGACATCCGATTCAAACATGAGGTCACCCATGTTACATTATCCGGCTAACTTTGATCGACGTTTACGCAGGTCAACATTCGCTCAAGCTAAAACAACATCGCTCGAGCGACGCCACCTGCACAAAATTGGCATTCTCGGGTTGTATTTCGCTTGAGCGACACTGGTCTCGCTCGAGCGATATCTGATGAAAAAATGTGCAATAAATAAATAAAATATTTGTCACTTTTAAGAGCGGTTAATATTTTCACCGCTCTTAAAAGTGAACATATAATAGCGGTTCCAAGTGAACCGCTATCTAAAATATATTTTAGATAGCGGTTGAGGTTTAACCGCTATTAGAAGTTCGCTTTTAAGAGCGGTTCCAGTGGAACCACTATCATATACAACCACATTTTTTTATTATGATCGATTAGATTTTCAAATGATCGATCATATTTGATAATTTTTTCAAATAATTAATTATAATCGATTAGTTTTCTAAATTATTGATTAGAATTGATTAGTTTTTCAAATAATAGATTATAATTGATTAATTTCTGAAATATATATTAAAAAATTATAATTAAAAATATAAATTATTTAAGAATATTAACTATTGTAAAGATAAAGTAGAACATGGGAGGAGATGAGGATGATAATATAATGATAGAATTTACAAAAATGTAGAATTGAGAAGTTTAAAACAAAAAAAATTAAGAAAATAGAGATTTAATTACACTTTTAATAAATTTAAGATAATACTAGTTTTGATTTTTATTTTTCAATATTTATTTTAATTTTTTAAAACAGAGAAACTATAATTTTAGTTTCAAAATACTAAATTTAAAGAATTAAATTTATTATTATTTAATCTTTTAATTTTAGTATTAAAAATTTAAATTATATTTTATTAAATTAAAATAATTACAATATATTTTTCTACTTTGAGAATGAACAATATAATTAAACTCAAAATTGATAATATTATAATACATTTTTGAACTCTTTTGGATTAATTTTTTTCCTAATTTTTGATAAAGTTAATTTTAATATTTAAAAGTATTTAACATTTTGAATTCTGAAACGTTTTGTCTAATAACAAATTTAAAAACATAATATTCAAAAAAATAGTTAATGTAAGTTTTCATTATGATCGATTATATTTTGAAATGATCGATCATAATTAAAAATATATAATAAGCGGTTCCACGTTAACCGCTATTAGAAGTTCAGCTTTAAGAGCTGGTTCAAGTGGAACCACTATCATATACAACCACATTTTTTTATTATGATCGATTAGATTTTCAAATGATCGATCATATTTGATAATTTTTTCAAATAATTAATTATAATCGATTAGTTTTCTAAATTATTGATTAGAATTGATTAGTTTTTCAAATAATAGATTATAATTGATTAATTTCTGAAATATATATTAAAAAATTATAATTAAAAATATAAATTATTTAAGAATATTAACTATTGTAAAGATAAAGTAAAACATGAGAGGAGATGAGGATGATAATATAATGATAGAATTTACAAAAATGTAGAATTGAGAAGTTTAAAACAAAAAAAATTAAGAAAAAAGAGATTTAATTACACTTTTAATAAATTTAAGATAATACTAGTTTTGATTTTTATTTTTAAATATTTATTTTAATTTTTTAAAACAGAGAAACTATAATTTTAGTTTCTAAATACTCAATTTAAAGAATTAAATTTATTATTATTTAATATTTTAATTTTAGAATTAAAATTTTTAATTATATTTTATTAAATTAAAATAATTACAATATATTTTTCAAATGATCGATCATATTTGAAAATATATAATAGCGGTTCCACGTTAACTACTATCTAAGATATATTTTAGATAGCGGTTAAAGTTTAACCGCTATTAGATGTTCACTTTAAGAGCGGTTCCGGTGGAACCGCTATCATATACAACCACATTTTTCATTTTCGTATACATCCCAGTCGCCCCACTTATCCCCAAATAACCCTCACTCTCGCGCCTCACTCACCCATTCCTCTTAACCTTGCAAATCCCACGACCAGTATCTCCTCCTCACTCCCGATGAGCCCTAGCCCCCTCACTGCTCCCCCCAAGTCAGCCCTCACCCTAATCCAACCTCCACCAAAGCTCCTCGTCAACCACACGCCACCCTGTGAGCCACCGCGCCACACCTCTGTTCTTAACCTCCTCCGCAGCCTCTGCCATCGAAACGACCTTGAGACTATATGTAAAACATGTGCTTGAATGTATATTCAACCAAGGTTTGGCTTGTTTGAATGTATATACTGTTATTCTCTTGCATTGTGAATAATATAGGAGAGATAATTTTGACAGAATTTCTTTATCGTTTGTTGTAGGTGGATTTGTGAAGTATATAGGTTCTTGTTTCCCTCTTACTGCGGATTTGGTGGTGCTTGACAGACCAATTTGGGAACTTGTTGAGACTGTACGCCCTCAGGTTAACCATTTGTAATTTGTTTTAATTATCTGTTGGATCTTAGTGAAAATAAATTTCATAATTATTGGGTTTACTTACACAATTATTTGGTGGTCTGTATCATACGTACTGCATAAGTAGTGGATAAATACCTTGGAAAAAATGTATTAGAAAAACGTAAGTACTGCATCACATGAAGTGAATAATGCAGTTTCACTTATGCTGATTGTTGTAGTTAATTTGCAAGAATAGAAAAACATAAGTAGTGCTTCACATAAAGTGAATAATGCGGTTTCACTTATGCTGATTGTTGTAGTTAATTTGCAAGAATAGAAAAACATAAGTAGTGCATCACATAAAGTGAATAATGCAGTTTCACTTATGCTTGATTGTTGTAGTTAATTTGCAAGAATAGAAAAACATAAGTTACTGCATCACATAAAGTGAATAATGCAGTTTCACTTATGCTTGATTGTTGTAGTTAGTTTGCAAGAATGGAGATCCCCGTTGGTAGAATGTGGATGTATCAAAGATTGGATGGTAACAAACATCTAACGAGATGAATTTAGAGAAGGAGTGTATAATTTCCTACAATATGTTATTGCTCAACCTATGTTTCAAGAACAAGGTGAAATGTTAAGATGTCCTTGTGTTAAATGTAAGTGTAAAGTTTTCAAGTTTGTTGATCAAGTTGCATGGGATCTTTATCAAGAGGGATTCATGCCTAATTATTATTGGTGGACAAACCATGGTGAAGAGTCGCCGGAATTTCCTGCGAGTGGTTGTTGAGAGATCACATGGAACTTTTCAACAAAGGGAAGAATTAGGTCCTTTCCATCAAATGATTATGGATCATGTCGGACCGTCACTTGGATACCAACTTCAAACCGAGAGTGAAATTAGAGAAGAGGACATGGCAGAAAACCCTAATCCTGATACTAAAAAATTCTTTGACATGCTTGCTGCTGCGCAAGCACCATTGTGGGAAGGATGTACACATCACTCTGAATTGTCAGCATCTTTGGAAGCTCTAAGCTTGAAATCTGATTATAATATGGCTGAAGGATGTTTTAATAGAATGGTCCAATTTATGGGAGAGACAATGCCAGAAGATCATCGAATGGCTACGAATTTTAACCAAGCTAAGAAGTCAGTGATAAAATTGGGTTTGGGTTGTCTCAAAATTGATTGTTGTCCAAACGGATGCATGTTGTATTATAATGAAAATTCATCTAAAAATATAACTAATTGTTTGATATGCGGAATGGATCGATACAAGATTATCACTAGGAGGGGAGTTGAGAAAAAGATTTCTATTAAAAAAATGTGGTACTTTCCAATTATTCCTAGACTCAAAAGGTTATACTCTTCAATGGCCACTGCACCTCACATGAGATGGCATAGCAAGAATGAAAATGACCCCAATATTATGTGTCATCCATCAGATGGGGAAGCTTGGAAGCACTTTGACACTCTTCACCCAGAGTTTAGTCAAGACCCAAGAAATGTCAGATTAGGGTTATGTGCTGATGGGTATAATCCTTTTGGTTAGTATGGCAAAAGTTATTCTTGTTGGCCAATTATCCTAACTCCATACAATCTTCCACCTACCATGTGCATGAAGAGAGAATTTATGTTTTTGACAATTTTAATTCCAGGTCCTTCAAATCCAAAGCATAAGATTGATGTATTCTTGCAACCACTTATAGATGATTTGTGCACCTTATGGAATGAAGGGATATTGACTTATGATGTGTCATTGAGGCAAAATTTTATGATGAAAGCTGCTTTGATGTGGACAATTAATGACTTCCCAGCTTATGGCATGTTATCAGGTTGGACGACTGCTGGTAGACTTGCTTGTCCTATATGTATGGAACGAACAAAGACATTTTCTCTTAGTAATAGCCACAAGATTTCCTATTTTGATTGTCACCGTCAATTTATTTCACAAGACCATCCATTTAGGAGGAATAAAAAGGCATTCAAGAAGAACGTTGTTGAGATTGGTCCCCCTCCTCCACGTTTATCTAATCTTAATGTCTGGAATAGGGTGGCACACTTACCAGTTTGCTATGAATTACAACAAGTAGACAATATTGCAGGATATGGTATTACACATAATTGGAAGAAACAAAGTATTTTTTGGAGGTTGCCTTATTGGAAAACCCAACTTTTACGTCATAATATTGATGTTATGCACACGAAAAGAAATGTGTTCATGAATGTGTTTGACAACTGTCATGGATATCAAAGGCAAAACTAAGGATACAAACAAGGCTCGATTGGATGTAGCTGAAATATGTAATCGAAAAGAGCTAGAGTTGAAAGACATTGGACGTGGAAAACTTATCAAACCAAAGGCAGCATATGCTTTCACCAAATCCCAAAGACTCTCTATTTGTAAGTGGGTTAAAGAACTTAAATTGCCAGATGGATATGCTTCCAATTTGGGTAGATGTGTCGACTTGAATCAAGGAAAGTTACATGGTATGAAAAGTCATGACTGTCATGTGTTCATGCAACGATTACTTCCAATTGCATTTGATTCATTGCCAAAATTAATTTGGAAAGTACTAGTTGAACTTAGTCTTTTCTTTAGAGAATTGACTTCCACAACACTAAATATTGAACACTTACGAGTTATGGAAGAAAATATACCTGTCTTATTGTGTAAATTGGAACAAATATTCCCACCAAGCTTCTTTGATTCAATGGAACATCTTCCAATTCATCTACCTTATGAGGCAAAGGTTGGTGGTCCGAGTTCAATATCGTTGGATGTATCCTTTTGAGAGGTATGTTTACACTAACTACTCACCCTCCATTTCTAAAGTATTTTATATGTTCTTTAAAGACTCCATTTTTGTATTCTTTTTTAGATTCTTACACTCCTTAAAAAAGAAAGTTAAGAATAAAGCTAGGGTGGAGGGCTCTATTTGTGAAGCTTACTTGGTGGAAGAAACATCTACATTTGCCTCATTTTATTATCCTGATCATGTTGAAATAAGAAGGACTAGGATTCCTAGAAATGTTCATGTAGGTGAAGGTTCTTCATCCCCTCCTCCTATTTCAATTTTCAACTACCCAGGAAGACCAATTGGAAAATCTCAAACATATTTTCCGCACCAAAGAGACTATGATGCTTGCTCGAATTATATGTTCTTCAAAATTGTGAAGAGGTTCAACCATATTTTGAGTAAGATGTTTTCACTCCTCTCACATCAAAATTACTCATGTTACTTTGTGTGGTTTGAGTAATTTGTTACGTGTTTGCGAGTATTTATATTGAATATTTAAGACAACTAAATCCTAGTATTTACGGTGCCCAAATTGACCAAGACATTTCATCCCATTTTCCTAAATGGTTTAAAAAATATGTAAGTTTTTGACTTATATGTCTTACAAATATTTATTCGACTTACATAGTCTAATGTGTAAAGGACTTTCTTTGTCTTTAGGTTCTAAATCCAGAAAATAATATTGAAGATCCATTATTGGTTAATTTGGCATGGGGTCCCAAGAGAAAAGTTGAATCATGGCCTATGTATGTTATCAATGGATACAAATTCCACACTGTTGTTTGGAGTGAAGGCATGAATTCCCGTAACTATGGTGTTTATGTACGAGGAACCAATGGTCAATTAGAGTCGATTTTTGTGGATTATTGTCTAATATTATTCAATTAGAGTATACTTGGTTTGCCATTGATGAATTTAGTTCTCTTTCGAGTGTGAATGGTTTGACAATACTCTTAATATAGGAACCAAAGTAGATAATAAGTATGGAATCGTGGAAGTAAAGCAATCACGAAGATATAATAAAACATATGATCCTTTCATATTTGCACAACAAGCGAGAACAAGTTTATTACACAAGTTATCCAAAGGGACACCGAGGTTGGTTGGGTGTAATAAAGACAAAATCTCGTAGTAGAATCATTGATAATATAGTCGATCAAGTTGAGCATGAGACTCCATACCAAGATGATGAGCTTGTAGGACTTGAAGTAGTGCTTCGTGTTGATCCTAACTTCATTGATGATTCCCTTGCTGATGTTAATGGTGGGGGAGAAGAAATAGATATACAATTACTAAATGAAAGAAATATAGATGAAGATGAGGATGAATATATTTCAAGTGAGGATGAGGCCGAGAGTGATTTTGATGATACGAGATACTTCGGTAATTCATGCATTAAAATTATTTTTACAATTGTTAAATTTGATTGTACACCTTTATTTAATATTGCATATATATACATATATATATTGATATGATTATGATTTAATTATTTGTAGTGGATGAGTGGTAAGCTAACCGACACGTTTGGGTGTAGAAAACAAAATCGGGTAATTCATTGTTTCAATTGTTTAATTTTATGCATGTTACATATGTAATAAGATCCGCTTGTAGATGCCACAAAGGGGTAGAAGTGGTGGTCGTAGACCACCTCATCGTGGTGGTCGAGGTGTACTTGTTGATGATAGAGGTTCACCCGACCCTAACTCTCCTAGTTACGTTCGACCAAGATCCATGGAGTCTACTAATCCTATGTTTGTAGAATGCACACCTCCCTCAACTCAGCAGGAATCTCCTGTAGCTATAGTAGGAGAAACAATTCCTACTACCTTCTCTACTGAGGCGACATTTGGTCAACCTACACAGGTACATGGGTCGATCGCAACCGAGGTTGAGTACGGAAATATGGTTGATCAAATGCCATGGTTACAAGCGAGACAAAGGAGAGTAAGTATGTTTTAATTTAATTATAATTCTTTAATATGAAATTTCTTAATAATATCAATCCCACAATATGTTTCAACACAAGTTTATACCAAGCAAATGGTCCTCCTGCTATAATCTCTAGAATCATCAAACAAAAATTTGATGAACCAAGTCCCACTTGGAGAAAGGTTTCACTTGAGCTTCGAGATAGATGGTTTGGAGAGTTCAAGGTAATTTGAATTATAGTTACATTAAACAATGTCATTTCATTCTTATAAATTAAATGTTTGTTGTGTATTTTATTTATGCAGAAAGAGTATATATGGGATGTGGAACAAGAGCAAGCCATAAGATCTGTTTTTGATAAGAAAGGTTCTCGAATTTTAAAAAACTCAATGAACAAAGTTAGGAATGGTAAGGATACGGGAATCTGGATACCGCCAGTCTATTCGAGCATCTTTGGACTTACATTGGAGTTCTCCAGATTTCCAAAACAAGAGTGCCATTGCCAAGGCTAATCGAGTCTGTTGATAAGGGTGCCTCGGCTTCTTGTGGGGGTTCCATATCTACTGCAGCTCACTTTGAGAAGATGGTAAGTTTATTATATTTTTATATAAGTAATTTAATACAATATATTACACTTTAGGTAATGAATTTTGTCTCATTTTAATGTGTAGACTACGGAGTTTCAACGGGAACCAACCGTTTGGGAGGTTGTTGAGAGGACAAAGAAATTAAAGACTGGACAATGGGTCGATGAAAAAACTCGTTATCTTGCTTGTATGTTTAACATCTAATTTATAGTTTATTATTCAATATATGTTTTCTTCATAATAATTATATTTCACTTCATTTTTAGGAACAATATATGCAGCGCAGAGAAGAAGTCCATCAACATAACTTGTGTGAAGGCTCATCTTCACAAGAGTCTCCTATTGTCTCTATTGATGATATTGAAATATACATTTCAGTTGTTGGAGGTGAAAATAAAAAGGGAAATGTGTATGGACTTGGTACATTGAGCAAAAAGTTCACTACTACATCGGGTTCTCAATCTTCTATTACTCAAACTCCAGTACTTCATCAAATTGAACAAATGCGTGAGACTATTGAAAAGTTAAATGCTTGAATTGGTGGCAAAGCATAATAAGGAGAAGACACTTCAAGAAGAGATGCGAGGAGTTGAGGAACAACCAACGCCAACAAGATGAGCGAGATGAAGCTTATTTTACAACATATTCAAATGAATAGTCATCCTACTACAAGTCAACATGATATCGACAATATACCGAGAGGACTAATTTTCAATTTTATGATATTAAGACTTTGAATCTTGAGTAGTTGTTTAGAAACATTTTATTTCTATTATGACTTTGAATTGTTCTTATTATGATTTGAATAATTTGACTTTAGTTCTTAAGTTTTCATTTGTGTTATGTTTGAATCAATTAAGCAGGTACAAATTTTGCAAAATTGGATATACAAAATTTTAAACGAAAATTTTCGGATTTGGTTAGATTAGCGACCGAATTTTTGGTCGCTACAAATATATTATAATATACAATTTAAATTTAGCGACCAAAGTTATTCCGTCACTATTTTTGCGACCGATTTAGCGAATGATTTAAATTATTATTTAAATAATTCAATTAATGTATTAGCGACCGATTATATCGGTCGCTATTATTTTTAACTTTGTCTCCAATTTAACGATCGATTTACTATATTAATTTCTGTCGCTATTTTTGCGACTGATTTAGCGACCGATTTTAATTATTATTTAAATAATTATATTAATATATTAGCGACCGAATATATCGGTCGCTATTTTTTAAAACTGTACCACTCGATTTATTATATTAATTTCGGTCGCTATTTTGGTCTCTAATGAATAAGTAACCAAATTATTTAGCGACCACCTTAGCGACCACCTTATCGGTCGCTATTTTGCAACCGAATGTAAATCGGTCGCTAACAAATTAGCGACTTGACCTTTTGCGACCAACCATTTTGGTCGCTAATTTCGATCGCTAACGGAATAACGACCAAATTTTAGCCACTAGCGACCGATTTTTTCGATCGCTAACAGCGTTTTTCTTGTTGTGAATGGTTTTATAACACACAAGCAAGAGATGTTTTTGTTATAATGTTAAGATTTAGAGTTAATTTATTAATTTAAAATAATTATCATTTAGTATCTTAATGATGTTATAATTGATTATTATGACTCATAGTTTATATTGTAGTATTTTTTTAAATAATATAAAACACTAAATAAATAAGCAAGAAACTTTTAAAAAGTACCTAATAAATTTTAATAATCACAAAATTCCATTTCGTCAGAAATAGTCAATTTTTGGTTTAAAGGAATCATATAAAAGTACTTTATAACCATTGAGATAAAAAGAACTACGTTTTATGAGATTTTCATATTTAAATAACGAAGGAATATATTCAAGATGATAATAAGTAAAACTATACTAATATGTTACATGATTTTGAAAAGTGATAGATTATTGCCACTTTATTATTATATGAGACGTAATGTAAAATCCTTTAAGATAACCAACTCGGGATTGTATTTTTATTAAAATAAAATTAAAATAAATCTAGTCAATTTTATTATTGTAAAAAAAAATTACAATAAATAAATAATATAAAGAGATCAAACAAGTCAGATGTTGATCGCGAACACTTGTAATTTTACTAAGTTGAGTTTTGTGTTGAAAAATATTGAGGAGATTCATATTAATGTACCCTATACTTAAATTAATATGATTTTTAATTAAAATAATAAAGATATTATCAAGTTTATAAAATAATAAAATATTATAGTTTATATATTTTTTATTAATATAATTTTAAATAATAATTTATATTTATTTAATGTTAACTATTTATTTAATAATTTTTTTATTAAACATAATAAATATAATTAATATAAAATCTTGACAAATATAAATTTAAAATATTTTATTTATATCCTTTCTATTTAAATATCCAACATAACATGGTTAGTAATTAGTTTAGTTGCTTAATTTGAAGTTAGTATTTATGAAAATTAAAAATTAGTCATAAATAACATATAAATAATGAAAAAAATGATATTTATAATTAATTTTTTGTCAAAAATTATATTTCTTGGAAATTAACATTTTGGTTCATTTTAAAATAAAATAAAAATTAAATAAAAGCAGTCAAAAATAGATCAAAGTGAACAGATGAAAACAACAAATCAATAATTAAACCTAATATATATATATGTAAAATATTTCCAAACAATCATGAAAGCATCATCGCACGACTATATATAAAAACAATTAAAAATTATCACATTCTATATTATACATGAAAGAAATTTAAATGAGTATACATATGTATTAAGATATGCATACATAATAAGATAATTTTATCTTATAATTAAAAAAAAACGGATTAAAGGAAGTTAATTTTAGGAATTAGAATCTAATCCTCTTAGAATTGAAGAGACAAGTAATCTACTTTGTTTTGCTTTTTGCGTAAAGCAAATTGTGTGAAACGTTGACATCTCAGGGATGAAGGGTCATAGAAGCAAAGTTTGATTCAAAGATTGAGATTATAATCACGAGTTAAATTTAAATTTTTTTTTAAAAAAAAAAGAGTGAAATGAAGCTTTATTGTAAGGAGTAATGGGATTGATCATTAAAGTGAGAAGATGATGGCTCTTGTTGCCACTAAATATTGTTACCTTGATAGTTTAAATGTAAAGAAAAAGGGATATTTTAAAACACTTGTAACAATAGTCAAGATCACATTTTGATATACAGTAAAGCAAAAGATAAAAACCGAAATGGACCAATGAATTCAACCGTTTGAACGGAAACTAGATTCAAAATTGATCTTTTATTTTAAAATAATCGAATTTTAATTAAATTAAGATAAAATTATAAAATTATAAAATTAAAAAATTCGATTAAGATTTTGAGTTGAATTGATTTTAATAATAAATAAATATTTAAAATTAAAACTTTTTAATATAATTTTAAAAATATATATAATATATTTTATTTTTTATCTCATATTAATTACAAGTTAATTTTAAATAATAGTTATTTTATTATATTTTTATTTTATTTTAATAATTATTTATTTTATATTTTTAATATATTTTATATTTATAATTTTTATTGTATGTTACGATAAAATATGGTAATTATAATAATGATTTTTATTTTTTATAAAAAAATTATTACTAATAAATTTATTATAATAAAAATATTATTTTATTAAATCCAATTTACTGATTGAATCTGAATCCATGTTTCGGCTCAGTAACTTGGTTTTAAAAACACGAGGAATAGATACCTTTGGCTTGATCATAAAAGGAGAAGCATCAATTGATCATCTAGATAAAGTAGACTTGAAATAAAAGAGAAAGTTAACTTAAGATATGATCATGGATCTTCATGATTCACACATATCGGGATCTGTTAGTTGCATATGCTAATAAATTTCACCTAGAATGTTGTCGACTTGTCCATGTTTTTGGAAGAATTAACAATGACAGGTGTTAGTTTGTTGCCTCGTTATCTTACCAACTCTATATCTCTTGGTCTTTTTTTGTTTGTCAGATTTTATAACGACATAATGGGGACAATGCAAATTAACCTCACTGGTCCACCATACATCACCATGACATAATCTATATTTGGATGCAAATTAAGCCATGTAATTGAGAGTTATTATAGGTTAGACAATCTTCATGACTTTGGTTGTTTACTGATGATATTTGAAAGAGGTTTTGGTTGAATCCGACCACAATGATGATTGTTTGATGGTAATTGTTTGTGGTTTATCAAAACATCTTCACCACTTACTTTAACATACTCACAAAACATGAGTTCACTGGGAAATTTTTCATTTCATATGATGATATAACAGATAATTTTTCTTAATCTTGCCTGACCCAAATGAAAAAAAAAATGTTCTCGTAAATCAAACCATAAATTAACATTCAAAAGCATATGGGGGATTTCAAGCTCCAGGCCCCACTTTAAGTGGCATCCACCTTTACAATCATTCCCACAATTCTCTCATTCTAATGACCTTCTAAAAAGCATTTGATCAACAAAAATAAAAAAGAAAACAAAAGGAAAAGATGAAAACTGGTTGAAAGTTGAACACACAGAAAGCTTGCTGACACAAGGTGGTAGTAGTAGAAGTGACTAGAGATGTATATCTGAAATCATTTTGTCCCTTTTGTTTTTCTTCTTGTCACCAGAAAATGGTGTGGTTTGAAGTTGGAATTTTCTTGTTCAAACATTCTCAGTCGATGAAGAAAGAAGTGGCTGAGCAAGTGATGCTTTGGCGTGGCTTGCAGGTCTTATGATGCTGTGATCAGTGGTGGATGCAATCGCAAGCTGTTCCCTAGCAAATTTCTTCTCTTCACTTTTACCCCACAAAACAAAGTACAGTCCCCCTACAATCAACACTGCCCCAATGATCCTGCATGACATCACACATTCAACCAAGAACCAAATTATTATTATAGAAAAAAGTAAATTATTAAGAGGGAGCAAAAAGTAGACAAAGTAAAGAAGCACACGAGACACAATCTTCTGTTCAACATGTCCTGTGATATAATTCTTCAAACTTTTTTAACCCTCTGGAATGTAGAATCATTTAGTTGAAACCCCTTTTCAGGTCTCACCGAAAGGTAACAAATTAACCTGTTTTTCTAGCGGCAATTGTCGTTTACTGGCTTTTGTCAATTTCTAAATCTCCAGACAACAAAAAATACGAACCCTTCATCAAACTTTAGGTCATTTAAGACTCACCATATTACAGAAAATACGCAGTCAAAGTTGAAAAATGAGGTCATTTAGTGTGTGATTATTTAGTCAAAATTTGACACAGGATTCATTTTGTGCATCATATGAGTCAAGAAAACTTCGATTCTTAGAAGCATAAGCACACACAGAAACATCTAAGTTAATCAATGTAGTCATGGTAGATATTATATGTATTGTGTTAGAAGTATAACTTTTTTTTTTTCCATGCATGAACTTCTTCTTAAGACTTTTTCATATCTATCTTGTTCTAACTCATTACATGATGAAGAAAATGAAGGATAATTAGTGTAGTAGGCACTAACCCTCCCAAGTAGAACTCTTCTCCTAAAGCTATGGTGGCCATGATGGCGACAACAAAAGTCTGAACAGGTTGATACACAGCAACAAACACAGGGCCACCTCTGTCAATGCACCATATTTGTACAGCGAAGGCAATTCCTGATGCCACCACTCCCTGCAACCCATTATCAAAATTAAATTAAAATAGATAAACAACTTAATTAATTCTTCTTTCTCATCTTACCATCACTAAATGTTTCCCACCATTATTCACACAGAACTTGATTTCATAACCACTTTTGGACTATATATCATGTCACGCCTCAAACCCATGCAAATGGACAGCACTTTCCAAATTAATTTTTTAATTAGAAATTAATTTTGCTAGATAGAAAACCGATCAGCTTTTGATCAGTTTCATGTCCTGTAGAAAAATGGGAGAATCATGTTAATTTATCTATGACTCACAAGACAAAGACCCTCCCTGGTCGCTGGTCACTTCATGTATTCATATGTCAGTCTGATAAAGCAATTTTTATAAATGATATTATTCCAAACCATTGAATAAACACTGAGTAAGTTCAAGGTCCTAAATTTTCAAAACCATCTTTTTCATGACATTAGCCGTAAAACAAGTAAAACTCTTGCTCTAATTTGAAATACAATCAGAATTGTGTGTAAGTTTTATGCTTTTTAGAAAATAAATGAGGAATTACACTGCCATTATGGGGAGTTTATTAGTGGTTGAATAATTAATATAATTAAATACAGATTATAGAGTATAGAGTACACAAAGATATTTTATGTAGAAGTTACTGACCGCATATAAAATTGTGAAAGCTTCTCCACCAGAGTGGAAAAGCCAAGCCTGTGCATCTCTTTCAAGGACCAAAGCAATGACCAGGAACTGCAAGAGTCCAAAGAAACAGGTGTAGGAAGTGACAGAGAGGCGAGCGGGGTACTTCTTCAGAACTGGTGCTTGCAGCACAAGCCAAGCAGACCATGACAAGCAGTGTCCAATCAAGTATAAGCACCCCAGGGTCCAGTTCTTCCCCTTTGCATCTCCCAGTGAGAGTGTCCCAAAATCAAACACTGGTGTTGTTATTGCGTTGCTGCTCGTGCTGTTCACACGGGTTGCTGGGCTATATATTGTTGGACCTTTGTAAAGTGTGATCACAGTAGCCCCAATTACACACAACACGGTTCCCGCCACCTTTGCCAACCCATCTTTTCGGTTCAATCTCACTTGCTCTATTCTGAAATTGTGTAAATAAAATTTATCATTCATATATGTGCATTTAATTTGTATGTATACACGTTGGCAAAGTCATATATAAAATAATCACTTGTTATTAATGAAGGGCTTGCCTGAATATGGCTGCCATGAGAAATGTAATGGCTGGGACAGAGTTCTGTATTGCTGATGCAAAGGTAGGGGATGTGTTCTCCAACCCAAGCAAGTAGAAACCTTGGTTTGCTGTAATCCTGTTGAATGCAACATTTGAACATATTATCAAAGGAAAGTCCTAAATTCAAATTTGTTATTTTGACAATGAAAGACAAGAAAGGCCTTAATTTAATTTAATTGTAACATGTGCACTAGAAGGCATTTGAGTTTATGTTTTGTTAACCTTCATGGTTTGATAAATTAGACATACCCGACAAGTGCCAGAAGAAAGAACTGGCAGGCAAAGTTTAAACTCATTGCTGGTCTCTCCTTCCTGGACAACAGGAAAAGAAACAAAGGAAAAGTTCCGGGTGAGATTGATCGATCTATAGATACACAGATAGTTGATTTAGAACAGTAAATTCATATAAATATGGACATATGTTGATCGTATATAAATATATATCAGTTTCTTTTTATCAATTATTTGTGAAAAGTTTATAAAAAAAATAAAAGTTAAATTAGATTGATTCAAATAAATGTAAAGACTTATAACATATATATTATGTTATATATGATACTCATATGTGTGTGATTTTGTGTGCTATCTATCATGTAGTCAGAAATGTACAGAAATTCTTTGAATGAAGTAGGGTCCAACTCATTTAGTGAATTTTAGTATATGCACTTAAAAAATTGTTAGAGTAGTGGTAAGCTTTTCTAAAAGATTGAAAGGGTGATGAATTAAAAAAAAAAATACTAACTTTTCCAAGAAGTAGGCAAAGGGAAGGAGTAGAAGCAAGGCAATGATGTTACGATAGACTGGGAAAACAAGCTTGCTAACACCCATGTTGAGTGCAGCTCTTGAGACCACATGGAAACCAGCATAGCCAAACTGCAAGGCCAGCATGGCCACATGCAGCTGCATTCTTTCTGGAACGGAGCACCACATTCTCCTGGAAGAGGCTGAGCCTAAATCAGCCATTGAGAAGTGATCACTACAAAAGGTTATAACTAGTTAGACCAAATAGGAATTAACTGAGGTCTATCTAGCTACTCTTGTGGGACTCAGTGGCTAGTAAAGAAGGGTAGGAAGTGGTGATGAGAGAACGGGAGAAGAGGCCCTATAAATATAGAGAAGTGTGAGAGAGGAGTGTGGAATACAAGGAATAGGGATGGCCCACAATCTCCCTAAAAAGACGTTATGTCAACTGTTGTAGCCTTGGAATGTTTTTAGTTGTCTCCCACGTATTTTTATAATCTTCCCTGTTTGGCTTACAAGACAACCCCACCGCACTTCCCTTCAAATTTAAAGCAAAAATGGATCCTAGTCAGCATAAGGGGGTGTGTTTCTGACTTTGATTTTGTAGCCAGCAACGGAACATCTCAGTTGAAGCTCGTTCATTTTCACTGTCTTTGTTTTGGTGGTGAGGATTAAAATCCACATTGACTCACCATGGTTTTTCATGGAGAATAGTTTCAAGGATTATCATAATCTTTTTCAACTATTCCACTTACGCACTTAATCTATAGTTTGCGCACAAGCAAGTAGATAGTTCGAGTGTTTCACCACCAAAATCAATATTTTACACTATAAATGTCTTAAAAAATATGAACTAACATGTTATTTTCAAATATTTTTCATTCAAATTTGAGTGATACCCGTAAAAACATCAATTTGTGTAACTAATACCTCAAATTTCTAGCATGTAGTGAGAGTTATCACTTATAAATGTGAGATTTTACGAATTGATTAATTTAGCTTATAATAATTTATAATAATGTATGTGTTGTTAAAAATTGACATCCACTGTATTATAGGCATAACATCCCGCTGTGCCATTAAAATTTGACATCCAAGCATGTAGTCAACATTTTTAATACATTCTTAAACATTTCAATACATGAAGTTATTTAAAAAGTGATGTTAAAGTCATCGTCTAGTAAATTGTATTTATATTAAGATTTATAATTTATAATATGAGTTTGACATACTTTTATTAAGTCATCTTTGTAATATTCAAGAAATAGTTTTTCTATTTTGACAATTTGATTTAGAAGATTTTGTTGTTCTCTTTTACCTTCAATCTCATCGATTCAATGTCCTTTGCTTTCAGCAAGACTCTTCCAAGCAACATTATATGTTAAGGTTATTTTCCTTTATCATAACTTTATATTAACACTAGTATAAAAGATGTTTTTTTATGAATGTTATTTAGGACTTACATTATAATAAGGTTTAACATCAATATGGAAAACGAAAATTTACATTAGATGTTTAAAGAACCAGATGTAAAAGGGTTTCACAAATTAAAAAAAAAACACAAAAGTTATGTCATATGAGACATTACATGACATAAATTTACATCGAACTATGCCTCGATGAACGTAAATTTGTGTCCACTAATACTAAGTTCACCATAAATTTACATTGGATAATGTCTCACGTAAATTTTTACGATTTTTTTTAATATTAGTTTTGTTTTTGCTTATAACAAAAATCTGCATACAAATTTTTAATACAACATACAAACCAATTTTATGGAAAATTATCCAACTAAATAAAATGTAAATTACTTTTAAACTACTTAAAAAGCAAAATGTACTTAGAAACTAAACTACTTACAAGTTAAACTAGTTACAAGCTTAAATGCTAAACTACATAATTATCCAACTAAATTACTCAAAATTTAAGTAGCAACTATTGTAGAAGATAATTGCATAATACAATACAAACTAAAATCTAGAAAATTAAGTACTAAATATTTTAAACAAAAAACCTTGTTCATTGCTTCCTTATTTGTGTCATCATCTTCCGATAATGGAGATGAATCTTGAAAGACTTGGAACATTAATTTGACTTTCGTTAAAATGTAATACTCACAAAATTAAAAAACTTAATAAATATTGAAAGAAATTATCTTCATCCAAGAATCAATAATACCCATACAAACATTATGGCTCTCATCCAATACATTATGTAGTAGCTACATTTATACAAGTATGTTTGCCTATTACACTAAAATGAAAAACAAAACACAATGTTATTTTTAAAATTTATATACAAACAATAATTATGCCCTCTATTAAATAATTTTCTAACCTTAAGGTAAATGAAGTGCAAATTCTTTGTTTTGACTCTTCCGCTTAAAATATTACTTTCAGACATAATTATAATTGAAATAAAGAAAAATATTATTCAATATGTATTAGCACTTTTAAAACATAATGAAAAAAAGATAAAGTTACCCTTGTAATAGGCTTTTCATTTCTTGACTGGGTTTTTAGTGCAATGAACAAAATCGCACAACGATGTAATCGTTAAGAATGATTACAATTAACAACAAATGGAACCTACATTGTATCTTACAAATTAGTTATAAAATTAACATTATTAAAAAAATAAATTAAAATACTAACCCTTCAATATATGTAACCAAGTATATATGTCTTTCTCGATTCACTCATCCTTGTTTGCATACATTCTTGGATTTGCACCTTCGTGTTCCCAAATTTTTTGATGGATTGACATTTAATAAATCTATATACTCCTGATTTTTCTTGCTCCACACTCAATTAGTCAATGTGCCTAACACAATAAATTATAAGTGAAATATAATTATTGTAATGTCAAAAATATAAATAGAATTGACTTACATGAACCATAACTATATGATAGAAATGTTTAACATGCAGTTCTTCCAAACAATCTCTAATGCATTGGGTAGGAAAACATACATTGGAGCAACAAAATTATCAATCCAAAACTCTTGTCTCTGATTGTATTTGAGCCGGTTCCTTTCTTAATCATGATAATATGGTCAGAAGCATAAATATGGGATCATTCTCAGCTTCTGTCATCTCCTTGTCAATAACAAATCCTCTCATATGCTTACCATAATGGATAAAATCCTAAACAAATAATAAAAATTGGTTATGCACTGATATACTTATAAGAATACAAAAGGGAGAGAAGAAACACAACATTACCTTTGTTTATGCTGAAAGTGATATCACCAAACATCTTGGTCAAGCTAAGAATATCTCACTTGCCTGCCCCATTAGTGGAAACTCTATATTGGGCAAAACCACTAGAGCAACAACATCATGAACTACATCAACCACTACTCGCACTTAGTTTGGTTGTAGAGGGACATCATGGATGATTAAGTCACCCTAAAAAATTTGACCAATTGCCACTAGACGTGAGGGGTCATATTCAACATATAACTCACATTGATTTGGTACATCAATATGAGTATATTCCCCTAAGAGATTTGTAGTAGCAATAACAACCCAATTTTCTTTAGTGTTGACTCAATAACATCATCTGTATGAGGTGTTGTTTGAGTTTGATGTTGAGAACGAGTAAGAGATTCAAGTTTCTCATTGAACTCTTATTGCAAAGATTATTGTATCTGATTTAAGTTTTTTTTTTTCAAATTGCATCTCGAGTTTGTGCAAGGTCTCTTAACGACAAGAGTGAGCAGTTGTCCTCTGTGATGGTGCACCAAAATAATCACAAAGGTCCTAATATCCACCAATTTCATGCACATGTCCTGGGTGCTTCAATATTCCTATGATTGTCATCAATATGCATTCTCAATCATAGGGAACAAATGAGCCTTGAGTGGTCTACTAAACTAAATCATCATGCAACATATCAATAATAAGTAAGTCATACACTATATTACGTAGGAATAAAGTGAAATTGACATGATAACTTATAATTTTTTTCAGCAATAATTTGTGTAGACTCAAAACTCATTTGTCCATTAGATCTTGTGTGAATTGCCTTCTACATCACATAGCGGGCGAGGGTGGAGATCCAAGATCAACAAACTCAAGTCCTACTGACTTTGCTCTTGCCTTCATGAGTCGTTAATCCAATAATGTGTATCCACCCTGTAATAATAGATGAGGTATATCATTCAACTTTTTTCGTTCCTAGACATCTAGTGGGTGTCGCCACTAGGGTCGTTATCACCATTGTTCATGTTTAAACCCTTGTGAGCGAGAAAGAAGAAGACATGGGAGGGACTTAACACATTTTTTAAGTTGGACCATGGGGTGTTTGACGTAAAAAGCATAATCTGTCACATCCTAGTCCAATGTAAATGTTACTTTTTACACCATAACCCACATGGTCTGATGTAAAAAAAATTACAGTTATTTTAAAAAATGCGCATTTTTTAAGTCAATTTTTTACTAGTTTAACAAGAAATTAATGATGCAAAAAACCTATTTTCCACTAGTGCAAGCACACCTCAATTATAGTTTTAGATCAAGCACACATCAGTCATCACTTTAAATTGAGAACACCTTGATAATAGCTCTATCAAGCACAATTAGGTTTTTAGTTCAACAAGCTACTGAATCAATATAGTATTTTAACAAGTTTTATATCCTAGGACTTGTACAATGTTCAAATATATTTATGATCTCCTTTTAAGCTAACTCTCAAAAGATTTACAGAAAGTCTTATGACAGGGGTTTTCATGCAAAATAGGGGTATACTTAGAAGCAAGTAATAATAGAGATTTATGACAATCATAATAAGATATTGATATTGAACTTTATGTATTTCACTCTTCTACATTTCCATGATCATTCATATACTAATCCTATCACTCAATGTTATTGAATTTCTAAATATCCTTCTAAATTAATTCCCTTGTTTAGAATTTCTTAAGATTTTATGGCCACAGTTGATTCCTCAATCATCAATCCCTACCATGCAAAGTTATTAGATTATTCGATTCAAACCAAATTTAGAAATTGTTTTCCAACCTAAATCTAAATTAAATATCCAAATATAAAGTAATCAAGCCATCTTAACATTAAGAGAAAAATCAAATCATTAACATTAAAAAATGATCTCATATATAAAAATCAATAGCAGTATAGAAGAGCTTGATAGTTTATATTCCGTCCCAATACAATGGAAGTTCAGTCACTCATGGTGATGAGGGACAAATTACATAAGTAAAGGTATAAGAGAAGAGGAGTCAAGCTTGAATCTTTGTTAATCCTTCGTCTTATTCTTACTTTTTTCAGTTGTTCCCCTTAGGAGAAAAAAAAAAGTTTTCTCTCTCAAGGGAAGGTTACTCACTTGAGCACATTTACTCGGTCAAGCGAAAATTGTCCTATTGTTTGGTAACTTGCTCTAGTGTTTAGTTGGAGATGTTATATTTGAACCAACTTCTTTTACATTCTTTGTCTCCATTTACTGTAGGCTTTTATTATATTTCCCTTGATATTCCTTGTACTAACTCCTACATAAAGATATACAAACAATCATTCTAAATTATAGAGATTATAACTAAAATGTAATACGTAAAGTGTCTATTAATGATTATATTTTCACTAAATTTTTATACTAATCAAGCACACCTGCACAATAACTTTAGATCAATTATACCTCAACTATAGCTCTAGATTGATAACACATTAACAATAACTCTAGATCAAGCGCACCCCAACCATAACTTAAATTAAGCACACCTCAACAATAGCTATAGATTGAGCATTCATTAGTCATCCTTATAAATCAAAGACATCTTGACTATAGTTATATATTGAACATACATCGACCATAGTTTTAGATCGAGCACATCTCACCCATAAATTTAAATCAAGTATACATTAGCCATACCTTTAGATTGAGTCCAATTCAACTTTAACATAGCCTCCTAAAATGAGAGTTTAAGTAAAATATAACTCATCAAAAATAGTTTCCTACAAACACTTCAAGTCATCCTAATTGACCTAGTTACACTTAAAGAAAAGACTCACACAAAACTTGTTTATCTTTACTATAGTCGTGTTTCGAGTTTTGCAATCTAGTGTACCTAACCTAAATTGTATACCATATATGTGGCACAAAATTAAGTGAATCATCAAATATCATTGAATATTAAATAATATTCAATATCAATAATAAACTTGATTACTTACAAAATAAATAATATAGAAAATATTATATGAGTTACTCACAAATAAATTCCTTATAATAATATTATATTACTAGAAAATAAATTATGGTAAGAGTCAAATAAATTGGAAAACACATTACATAGTTTTTCGTTCTTATATATTCGTAATTATTTATAATTTTAGAGCTTTTCTCGTAAATCTATTTGGATAGAGACCATCAATTTCTCATAATTTAAGTTGTTCTTTAAAAAAGAACTAAAAACAACATATTAATACTTTTTTATTAGTTTCTACTCTTGAATTTGATCTAAATATTTGTTAAGACACATTGAAAAAGCTTAACTTGACACTCAACAAATAGGTTTAACATGAAAGGTTCCGCAGATTAACTTATTTAATCCACTTAGTATTTAATTTTCATATTTAATTATGAATTAATGACATAATTTATATTTAATGTTTAGTGATTATTTATTTGAAACTTGGAACATTTAATATTGTTAATTTTTCCAAGATTTTTTTCATATTATTATTTAGGCCCCATGAGCTAGTTGCTTATATATGCTGGTCAACAGTGAAGTGAGAAATAAGAATAGTATATATTATTCTTATAAAAAAAATACAATAATAATTAAGTTTGAATACCATTTGAGATATATTGAGTCAAACTCGATGAATGTTGAAAAAAAGAGGAGAGGAATGTTCATATACAAAGACATTCTGATGTTTAAGTGAGTATAAGAAAAAAAAATATAATGATAATATAAAGAATTATCTAAATGAGAGTGAGATGTAAAGAATTATCTAACCAAGATATTTTATATAATAAATTGTACATGTTTTAATGCTAATTATTTAATCTTTAATGCAACATTATCCTAGCACATTAATAACGGATAATGGTTCAATAATGTGCTAGGATAATGGCGCAATAATGTGCTTGAATAATGATTAACCCATTAATGTATGAATATATAATTTCGGTAAATGTCTAGAGTAATTTGTTTAAAATGAGATTGAAAGACTCTATCTTATTTAGCCTTTGTTATAGATTTGATGAACTAATAGAGTTTCATAATTTCACACCAAATCTCACTTAAAAATTTTATGAGTGTCTCAATCAAAAGCACGACTAGACGATTAAATTATGCTTCTAAATGAAAGAAAAATAATGGAGTCGTCATCAATACTTATTTTAAGAAAAAATATTGAAAAAACCTTCAAAAAGAAAAAAAGTGGTCTACGAAATAAAGATTGAGTTCAAGAGGCGATTATGTGTAAGGAAGATATTAGCACCTTACAACATCTATTCTAAAAATGGTTACCTTTAATTAGATATAAAAAATATAAATATCTTAAAATTATCTATTTTATCCCTCAAACTTATATTGATTAAATATTGTTATTAAAAATAAAAGATTATATATTTTTACCTCGATAGAGATCATTTCTCTGCTCCTACGTATCACCATGTGCAATGGAGAATCGGAATATTGTAGTTCTTTTTTATATATAAAAATGTATTTGTGAATAATTTATTTAAACTTATTTATTAATGTTACTAAATTAAAAGTATACTTAGAATAATTATGAAATAAAAAAATTATAAGTGCATCTAAAGGGATTATTGTTTTTATAATTTAAGTAATAATTAAATTGGAAGTGCATCAAAAGTAATTATTAGTATTCAAATTTTTTTAATTATTATATTTATCATCTTTTTACATGGATTTAGGATACTTTAAAAATCAATATTTATTATAATCAAATGAAAAGTACATTTGAAGTGATTATTATAAATTCATGATAATCAAATTGGAAGTACATCCAAAGTGATTAATTTTTTTATATTTATAATTTTAAGTATTAATTAGTTTAAAATGTGTCCTAAACGATTATCGCCATAATTAAACCCTTTTGAAATTCATTGTACTAAAAATTTAATATTTTAAAATAATTTTCATAATGATCAAATTAAAATACGTTTGAAGTAATCATAAAATTTTAATCTTACAATAATTAAATCAAAATTGTAATTATATTTGGAATTTATTAGTTGCAATTGCAAAAAGGGGTCGTAATATAATAACACCAAGAAATTTTAATTGTAACTAATGCAAAATATTGTCCCTCTACTTATTTATTAATTTTTAAATAAAGGAGAAAGGAAATAATAATAATAATAATAATAAAATTTTGTATTTGTAACTTATTTTATTATGTTATTCGAGTTTAAAATAGAAAAAAAATATTAGGCCAATAACTTATAAAAAAAAATTAGATTACTATTTGAAACCTTTTATGTTATTTACACCCCTTCCAATTTGGGCCACACGTTTTTGTTTTTGAGCCCACTTTTTCGTCTCTCGACCCATTTCCTCTTAACCTAAACCTAAAAGAAGCGCAGGAGATGGGAGCTGCAAGAGATGGGAGCCGCAGGATATTAGAGTCGCGGAGGGGCTAGTGCTGCCGGGTGAGGCGCGATAGAGAATCACGCACGACTAGGGTTCAAGTGAGGGAGATGGGGGTGCTATAGTGGTTTTTGGTGGGGGGAGGCAACTCTCGGTGGAGATTTAGGGGTACTGGTGGAGGCGCGGGGCCGGGAAGGTGCACCACGTAGATGCAATTGCCACACGGTGGCTAGGGTTCGCTTGTGGTGGCTACGACGGAGATTGGGACCGATTTGGGTTGCTTCGTCGTTTTGGGGAGGCAACTTAGCGGAGATGACTATGGTGGTGGTTCACGGTAGCTTGACGGTGAGGGACAAGGGTTGGTGACTAGGGTTTGGGGTGGTTGAATGAGGTGAAGGAATGGGTAGGAGAGTGATTTGGGATGCTTGGTGGTGATGACGATTGCGATGGTAGTTTTGCAGTGGCCGAGATTGATGTCGAAGGTGGTGATGTAAGATTTGATGGACGGCAAGTGAGTAAACGTCTGCAAAGAGGTTAGGGTTACCGGTGAGTGGCTAGGGTGAGGTCGCGGTAGCTACTAGCGATGATAATGGTAAATGAATTTTGTTTTATGTGTTTATAATAATTTTTAATATATACAATACAAATTCTTCAACTACAAATACTACTTACAAAGTGATTTAGGAAGAATGGATTTAGGAACTTGTTGAATATGCCCTATTGATTGCTTTGTTGATTGTTGTTTTGAGTTTTTAGTTGTTGTATTGCTCTGTTGATCTATTGATTGTTGGTTTGAGTTTTTAGTTGTTTTTTTTACTAAGGGTTTGTTTGTTATGGTGGGTGTGTGATGATTGTGGATCCTTTTTTTTCTTTTTTCATGATAGTCTCCTCTCTTTTTTCTTTCTTTCTCTCAATTTATATAGAGTTCCATTTCTATGGTTGTAGGGAGGTGGCTAGGGTGGCTGGCTGGGAGGCTGTAGGGTGGTTGGAGGCGTTTACAATTACCCCTCTTTAATTAAGTTTTATTGGATAATTTGAATGTGAATTTATATTATCATAATAAAACATAATTAAATATGTGAACAGCTGAAATACTACGAATAAAATTGTGATTTGAAAAATTGAAAACTTAGGAATGAAATTGGGGATCCAATATTGTGATTGAAAAATGCAAATTTAAAATTGTGATTTGAAAAAGTTAAAAACTTAGAAATGGACTCGGGGATCCAATATTGTGATTGAAATATGCAAATATAAAATTGTAATTTGAAAAAGTTGAAAACTTAGAAGTGGACTCGGGGATCCAATATTGTGATTGAAATATGCAAATGTAAAATTGTGATTTGAAAGAGTTGAAAACTTAGAAATGGACTCGGGGATCCAATATTGTGATTGAAATATGCAAATATAAAATTGTAATTTGAAAAAGTTGAAAACTTAGAAGTGGACTCGGGGATCCAATATTGTGATTAAAATATGCAAATGTAAAATTGTGATTTGAAAGAGTTGAAAACTTAGAAATGGACTCGGGATCCAATATTGCGACTGAAATATGGCGATTCAAAATTTAGAAGTGGGTTTGTATACCTAGGGCTTGTGGACCAAATACAAAGCTATGATTTGAGGTGTTGAAAGCTTTGAAAGTAATGCATATAATTTAAACCCTTAAAAGTAAGGGGCTCAAAGAGGTATTTTAACATTAAAAGTAATGCATATAATTTAAACCTTATAAGAGACATGGGAAACCTTGTAAGGGACATGAGAATCTAACATGAATATTTTCGCACCCTTCAACTATTGGCACAAGTCTGATTACTTTGGGCACAGAGACCCAGTATTAAAACTTACTTTGGGCACAGAGACCCGATATTAAAACTCTTTAGATAGATTTATATTGGATGGAACAAAGGTTAGATAGTTATTTATTCTTAACTTAAACAAGTAATGCATGATACTTAATTTACAAATAAAGTGCAAGACATGTGATTCATAAATAAAGTATGATATGTAATGCATAATGTGTGGTGTATGATATGCAAATTCATGATGGATTCATGATGCATGTATTTTTAACTAATAATTTTTGTTTTATTATTATTATCATTATTATTTTATATTTTTTATTTTTTATGCACATTTTCATACGCATTGACCCCTTAAGATTTCTAGTGTATCAAGATTCATAGAGGAAAACAATCTTTTAAATGTATTTTCATTCTAAAGTATGTTGAATTCGTCTTCTTCAATTGGATCATGGTTATGCTTTTCTGAATTGTCCACACTTGGTCGTTCTTACCCACGTCACTTCATTTTCGTTTTTTTTTTCAAATCCTCACATTTTCATTATAATGCATTATTAACATTATGACATGTTCCTTTATTGGTATATTCATGATGAAATGACACAAAGAGGTGGTGGTTGAGACAATTTATTTTTATTACTAGGAATGGAAAGAGTGCATACAAGAAAAAATTTGTTTAAGAAATACGTAATAATGAAAACATAAGTGACAATTTGAGGGGTTTTGGGTAGTAATGTTAATCCTCCTCATGTTTACAATTTTGAAGAGCTCATCTGTTAACCTTTGCAAACATACGACAATTTGTGGTTTCATCCCTTGAGTAGTTTTGTGTATATCAATCTTTTAACTTGCCCCCTCATATTTTGAACTTTTGGCGTTGTAGGTTGCTCTAACCGTATTCTAAAGTTTTCAGCTTAGCGAACCATTTTTCTTTATATTTTTTTATGCATAGTATTTCTTAACAGCATCACAATTGATTGGGGGTGATAAATCTTTACCATCCATGTTTGAAAGGGCAAGGGCACCTCCCGAAAAAGCTTTCTTTACCACATATGGTCCTTCATAATTTGGTGTCCACTTTCCTCTTTGATCTTTCTGAGTTGGTAAGATCTTCTTGAGGACCAAATCTCCTTCATTCGGGGGTGGACCTTTTTATCATAGTATCTTGTCAACCTTGTCACCGCTGTCAAAAGAGGCAGTCAGAATGACGCGATAGTTCCGACTTCCCGTTTTCGCATTTTGTGGGTGAGGTTACAATGTCTCTAGGTTGTCCGATAACTGGGTTGGACCTAAAAGCAAGTTTTCTGAAGGGGTTCTTATGGAGTTTCCACCGATGTTTTTACCGGAAACATCGAAAAAGGAAGAAAGAAGGCGTTGGTTTTTTAAGAAAAACTAACTTTGGCCATTATAACCAGAGTTGGGTAAGGGAGTTAATTACGTGTAGGGAAGATATTAGCTTCCCTACAATGCCCCTTTCGGGTTCCCTATGATAGGTCGGTTATTTCATGAATAAATTAAAAATGATGCTTTTACCCTTTTATTTGCGGAATTAAAAGATAACGACTACATGACCCTAATTAATGCATATGTATATGATAAAGTGGTAAAAAAAAGGAGAGAGAGAGAGCGAAGGAACCTCCGGAGCAAGTTTTGATTAATTCTTTAAAAGATAAGGTGCGTTTTGGCAGCCCTTCGCTCTTACAACGTCGAATTCTCTCTCGAAACGCTATAAAAAACTCTTTTAAAGGCACTCAGAAAACTCCGAAAATGCTTCGGAGGGGCTCTAGGACAAGAATTCCAAGAAATTATAGAAATAGAAGTGGAAGAGCTGTGTGAAAAGGAGAGGAGAGTGCTCCCCTTTTATAGGGATTCGCGTCTGTCAGGTCGAGACCGTCGTCTCGCCTGGCAAGGTCGAGACGGCTGTCTCGCCATTCGGGACGGCGATCTCGTCTTTCACAAATGGCGAGACGGCGGTATCGATTTTCCAAATGGTGAGAGGGTCGTCTCGCCAAACGGGAAGGCGGTATCGACTTTGCCATTCAGCAAGACGGCGGTCCCAAAAAGCGAGACGACGGTCTCGACCCTTAAGGTGGGAATCCTTATTTTTTGTACAAAAAAGGCCATTCTATTCTAATATGGGGCCTAAAAGTCTATCCTAGGGATTTTCTAGGCCTTGCCCATCTTCAAATTGAAGGTCTTCTGCTCTTTATTTTGCAACCAGACAAGATTTGGGGTCTACAAACCTTTTTTTATACAACTGTCCATGACATAAGGCGATCAACATTTTTTCTTCAATAAGATTCAATTGGTCAACACGAGTCTGGATCCATTCAATCTCTTCGAGTTTTGTTTCAATCAACATCCTTAGAGAGGGAATTTCTACTTCAACTGGAAGCACTGCCTACATCCCATACACCAAAGAATATGGAGTTGCCCCTATAGAAGTTCGAACAGAGGTGCGATATTCGTGTAGTGCGAAGGGCAATATTTCATGTCAATCCTTGGATGTAACTACCATCTTTTGGATAATCTTCTTTATGTTTTTATTTGCTGCTTCTACTGCCCCATTCATCTTTGGACAATATGGTGATGAATTATGATGTTGAATCTTAAAATTATCACACAATTCTTTCATCATCTTGTTATTCAAATTAGTCTCATTGTCCGTAATGATCTTGTTTGGCAAACCTTAACGACAAATTAAGTCCTTCTTGATGAACTTAATCACTACATTCCTTGTCACATTAGCATATGACGTTGCTTCGACCCATTTGGTGAAGTAATCGATTGTCACTAAGATGAAATGATTTCCATTTAATGCTTTAGGTTCGATTGGCCTGATTACATCCATACCCCACATTGCAAATGACCATGGTGCAGCCAAAACATTTAAAGATGATGTTGATGCATGGATATTATCAACATATGTTTGACATTTGTGACATTTTATTACATAGTTACAACAATCACTTTCCATGATTGACCAATAATAGCCAGCTCTTAGGATTTCCTTTATCATTGCATGTCCATTTGCATGCGTTCCAAATAAACCCTCATGAACTTATTCCATTATTTTCTTAGCTTCAACTATGTCAACACACCTAAGCAATATCATATCATGATTTCTTTTATATAGCACATCACCATTGAAAATAAATCTCATTACCAGTTTCCTCAATGTTTTCTTGTCCTTTTCTAAAGTATTAGGAGGATATTTTTTATCTTTCAAGTAGCCTTTGATTTCATAGAACCATGGTTTTCCATCTTACTCTTCTTGTATGGTTTGACAATATGTTGGTTGCTCTTAATGATGCATTTTTATTAGGGGCATATCTTCTTCTTAGCTTATTTTGAACATTGAAGATAAAGTAACTAAAGCATCAACTAACTGATTTTCCTCACGAGGGATATGATGAAAGGTTACTTCATTAAACTGTTCCAACAATTCCTTAATATAAGAGTGATATGGGACTAACTTTGAATCTCGAGTTTCCTATTCTCCTTTAAGTTGGTGGATGACTAAGGCTAAATCTCCAAATACTTCTAGTACCTTGACCTTAATTCAAGAGCTGTTACTGCTCCCATCGCACATGCTTCATATTTTTTCATATTATTTGTGCAATCAATATCTAGTCTCGTAGTAAACGGGATAATTTGACTTTTAGGACAAATCAATACTGCACCAATTTCGTGCCCTAATGTATTAGATGCTCCATCAAATAACAAAGTCCAATTTTCTTCCTTTACCGTTCCTCGTTCTTCAAACAATGACAATATGTTCTCGTCTGGAAATTCATGTTGCATCGATTGATAATGTTTTATGGGATTATGGACCAAGAGCTTTGCTATAACACTACCTTTAATTGCCTTTTGTGTTACATAAGCAATATCATACTCTGACAGTAACACTTGTCATCGAGCAATTCGACCTGTGAGGGCGGGTTTCTCAAAGACATATTTGATTGGATCCATTTTGGAAACTAGCCACGTAATGTGACACAACATGTATTGTCTCAGTCTGCGAGTAGTCCATGCCAAATTACAACATGTTCACTCCAATAAAGAATATCTCATTTCACAATCTATGAATTTCTTGCTAAAATAGTAGCTGACATGTTCTTTTTTACTGAACTCATCATGGTTCCCTAACATACACCCCATAGACTCATCAAGTACTGTTAAGTACAAAATAAGAGGTCTCTCTTGCACCGGGGGCACCAAGATATGAGGTTTTTGCAAGTACTGTTTGATTTCCTCAAAATCCTTTTGACAATCCTCTTTCCACTGCATTGTTTGATTCTTTCATTACAATTTGAAGATGGGACTACAGGTAGCGGTCAACCGAGATATAAATCTAGCAATGCAATTTAATCTTCCTAAGAAACCACAAACCTCTTTTTTTGTACTAGGGGTTGACATATCAACAATTGCTTGCACTTTATTAGGATCAACCCCTATGCCCTTTTCACTCACCACATATCATGTGCAAATGAAGCCATCTTCCTACAATACATTGTGAGATGACTCTTCAGGCAAGTGTTTCCCTTATACTTATCAAATTCAAGAATTTTGAATTTGGGCAGAATCACAACGTCCGAAACCAAACATAACTCAACTGCATCAAATCCATAACAATGAAATCCTTCAATACCCCTTAATCTTTCTTCTAGGAACTGCAACTTGTCTTTGGATTGGTTGTCATCAGGTTGTTTGGGATGAATCACTATGGTTGGTTATGGGTCAGATTTTTGGTGATTTGAACAACCTTCAAAGTGAGGTACAGGAATAGAGTGTTGACGTGGGATTTATGTGTCATGAGCGACAAGGTTGGGATTTTGAGTTTGTGCTTGGGCCGATGCAAGACCATTATTGATCGTAGGAGGGGTATGACCGACAGTAGGACCATAGGAAGGGTTTGAATCAGAAGCATGATTGTTAACTTCTGGAACATTAGTGTCCAGGGGTGGTGTATAGCCTGGGGGAAGACCATATGGAGGAAATGGAATATTGACATTGGCTTGAGCTGGTGGAGTAAATCTAAGAGGATGAGGAGGAGTATTTTGAGGTCTTTCTGATGAATTCCCATTAGCCTCCTTTAGTGATCACAACATCTCCAAGATCTGATTCATTTGCTCCTGCGTTTGCACAACTTCTCCTTTTACTTCCTCATGTTATTGTTCTAAGTCATCTACAACTCCCTCCATGATCTTAGTTTTAGCACATGTCCCATAGGGGTGTCATAGGAGTGCTTTTTTTGCTTGATTAATTATTTTTCTGTATTTGTTAAAAGAATGATGTGAGCATTGTATGAAATGAGAATGTTCAAATGTAGTTGTTTATTTTTTTTAGTGATAATATTGTTGGAAAATCATAAACATTTAAAATTGATCATGAGTATTGAAAATTCATGATTTAGGATCAAGAAGTAGACAAAACAATTTCATTACTATTCAATGAGAAGTACATTGTATCCAAATTTTCACATCTTCACCGACTACAGCCATATGTTTCAACCTTTCTAGCAACTCCTTACAATATTCAAGAAAATTACAAACTTCAACAGGAGTATAGAGAGGATTTGTCACTCCATCAGCTTCCCTAAGATTTCTTGGGATCTCCATGATTGCTTGATTGGTCATCCATGCTAACTTTAGATAACGATCATTCTAAAACATGATGTTATTCTCTAGGTCTTTGATATGATCTTTGTTTATAGATTTGACAAGTTCATCTTTCCAAAATGAAATTTCTTCCATGAGTTCTTCGATGAAGATTTCCTTTCCTTCAATACATTCGACCAATTCTTGTATCTTTTGCTTTTCCTCTCTTCATTCATTCTCACGAGTTATTGTTGTACGTTCTGCTTGTTGTTTGTGTCGTCTTTCAATCTCTAACCGTTTTTCATATTCAGTCACTACTCCTTTCATTTGTTGTTGGAGATCTTTAAATAACTTCCTCATCTTCTTTTCAACAATCTTAACATTCTTCAATTTTTCTTTTAGTTGCTCTGTATCTATTAATGCTTCATTCCTCTCCTGCCTCTTTAAGCCTAAATCTATGTTTGTTGCACCGAAATAATCTTGGACTTTTAACTTGCATTTTTCTTTAGCTTTGACTTTATCATTTACCTCTTCTAATGATGTTTTCGTTCGAGAATTTTCATCTTGCGCTATCTTCAACTTGTGGTGAGACTCTGTCAGTTCTTTTTCCAATCTTTTTCTTTCTTCTTTGGACTTTGTGAATGCTACTTTTAACTCTTCAAACTATTCTATGTCTATTTGAGTTTGCACTTGGGTTTGCTCAATGATTGGAGTAGAACTACGAAAGGGCAATTTGACTTGTTGAACTCTCTCTTTAAGCCAAAGACGATGACTTTCACTAGAACCACAACTCCTTTTTCCCAATTCTTTTCCTTTCCTAACGATCTTTCCCCAAACATGATTCACTTTTTTGAGCATTTCTAAACTCAATTTATTCATCTCACACACACATGATGTAATTGATTCTTCTGTTGGAGGTTTCAACATAGGATAACCTAATTGTCTCAAAACCAAGGACGAATTATAATTGATGCACCCTTTAATCCCCATAAGTGGCACATTAGGAAAACTTCCACACTGGCAAATGATTTCATCCACTTTGCTACAACTTGGAAACCAACGGATGGACTTTTCACTAAGACTTGCTAAAAATTGTGCCCACTCTTTACCAGTTTTATCTCTTACACAACTCCATTTGACATCTGCAATAGGGGACGGTGAGTTGCATTTGTTGGAGAATACATGGATAGTGAGCCACACATAGAGTAGTGGTAAACAACAAACTAACTTCTTTCTACCATTTTCATAACAAAAATTGAGAGTACAATATGTATTGCTAGGATAGCCGATACTATATTTTCTCCTCTATTTTGGAGAGCCAAAAACACATCTATAGCAGAAAAATCTATGTAATCTTCAAGATGTGGAAAGAGAACAATTCCATAGATAATGAGGGCCAAAACTCCCGTAAAACCAATCCAATCATTCTCTTTGAATAAGATTTTCATCCTTTCCACTAAATAACTTCTTGGAAACCCATATATGCCATTTCTGTTTAATTTTCTCTTTTCCAACTCTTGCTCTTGAACTCTTAACAAACATGTCATTGTCTTCATAGAAGGATGATGCCCTTGATAATTGTAAGGTTTGCTATCTTTCAACTATATCCCTAAAATTCGCTCATATTTTTCCAGCGTGGGTGCCAATTGGAAGTCACGATATGTAAATCACCTCAAGGGATGATCATAAAATTGTGTTAATGTTGATATAGCCTCCATTTGCACATTGAGTTCTAGTAAATCCAAGATATTTCCATATTTCTTCGTGAAAGCTACACGCTTAACCCCTTTCACCAAATTACTATAAGGTTGTAAAAATTGAACATCAGACATCTTAACTTTCACAGAAATTGTCCCTTTTGTCTCACAACCTGATCCCATGTCTTGTTTTTTCAAGTACCCTAAATCAATCTTTAATGTTTACTATTCTCCAATAAACCTATTTAATACAAAAGAAGAATGAATGAGTATAAAATGATGCATGCAAATATGATATTGAAAAGAATTGTTGAAAAATTATTATGTTCTTAAAGTAAAAAAATATATAAAATGGTAAAGTAATGAGAAAGAAAGAGTAGTGGATATGAATAAAGATGTCCTATAGTGTCTTAAGAGGTAATAGTATGTATCTTACAAGTCTGATGATTTTCTCTAGCAAGTGAGTCTTATCTAAGGTAATCAAACATCTAAAACTCTCTTGGTCTCTAGTAGGCATGGCAACAGGGCGGGACGGGGCGGGTTTTGGCTCCCCAATCCTCGCCCCGACTTTTTAACCATCCCCATCCCAGCTCCCGATCCCCGCTGGGGTTAGAAATTAAGTCCCTATTCCCGTCCCGCTGAGTTTCAGGTTCCCGTCCCCGATCTATATTATTTTTAAAAACATAATTATATTTATAATAAATTAATTTTACTATCTATTTTTTATATATAACTAAATATTTATAATTTTATAATTTATAATTATTATTAATTAAATATACATTTTAATTTACTATATTTATATTAAAAAAGAAAATATATATATATATATAAAAGAAATATTTAATCATTTTTTATTTATAATATTATTATTATTCTAACACTGTATTGAAATATTTGGATACTTATAACATTATTATTATAATACTGTATTCAAACATTTGAATATATATATATATATATATATATATATATATATATATATATATATATATAAGTTAATTCATTTTTAAGTTGTCATTTAAAAATATGAAATATATAGTGTATAAGGAAATATTTAATAAGTTAATTCTTATTCAATTAGTTCGAAGTAATAAAAGTTTAAATTATCAATTCCTTTAATCCTTTAAAATACAATTATTTTATTAAGATAAAATTTGATATATGATAAATAAGAATAATAAGATAAAAAAATATGACATAATAAAACCTAATAAATATAAATTATAAATAAAATAATATTAGTTACTACTAAGATTTATGTAAAATATTTAGAAAAAAATAAAGAATAAAAAAAATTAACTTTGTGTTCATCAAATTTGTTGAAAAGATTGAAAAAAAAACAAATTGATGGAGAGATTAAGGAAATATGAAAAACTCGAAAGGTAAGAGAGAATAATATAATAAATTAATTGATATAAAAGATTAAAAAAGACAAAAAAATTAAAAAGTGGGTAGAAGAAAAGTAAAAATTGGTGAAATATAAAAAATGATCTTATATGTAATAAAAAAAGAAAAGAAAATACTTTTAAAATATTAATATTTTAAAATTTAAATTTAAATATAAAGTTGGGGCGGGGTCGGGGCGGGTCGGGATCGAGGTGGATATTGCATTACCCATCCCCGCCTCCGACTTTTTAAAGCGGGGAAAACCGAACCCGCCCCTGGTCAACTCGGGTTTTCCCCGTCAAACTCGGAGCGGGAACGGGTCGGTCCCCACGGGTACGAGTTTAATTGTCATCCCTAGTCTCTAGAGCTTAGTACTCATCTCGGTTTGTGACTACAAATTGGAAGTACATCCAAGGTGTAGGAACTTACGAAAGAGTCACGCTCTAGATAAGACTTTCATGATTACCATATTGGAAGTACATCCAAAATGACACCACTAATTGTCTTTCACTCCCTAGGATACACTCAGGCCCGAGTATAGGACCTCACTCATAAGTGTGAACAGATGTGGGTGTAGTGTGTGAAGGGGCTAGTCCTAAACTAACCTACAAAACAAACAAAGAGTACACAATAGGAACATGTCTTTTATTCTAGGATTTTATTGAAGTAGAGATATTTTACAATGCATAAGTGAGGTTAAAATAAATGTGTACCTATAGAGTTAAACAAAGAGGGATGCAACAAATAATAAAAGATTTTTAGCCTTTTTTTTTACATCTAATTATGATAGGCTTGACTCTATGTGTCCCCATTGGAGTCATCATTTGTCACAATCAAAAGCACGATTGGACGACTAAATTATGCTTCTAAATGAAAGAAAAACAATGGAGTCACCGCCAAAATATATTTTAAGGAAAAATATCGGAAAAACCTTCAAAAAGAAAAAAAAAAGTGGTCTACAAAATAAATATTAGGTTCAAGAGTCGATTATGTGTAAGGAAGGTATTAACACCTTACAACATCCGTTCTAAAATGGTTACCTTTAATTAGCCATAAAAAATTTAAATATCTTAAAATTATCTATTTTATCCCTCAAACTTATATTGATTAAATATTGTTACTAAAAATAAAAGATTATATATTTTTATATTTTTAGCTCGACAGAGATCATCTCCCAACTTTTACATATCCCCAAGTGCAATGGAGAATCAAAGTAATGTAGTTCTTTTTTTATATATATAAATGTATTTGTGAGTAATTTATTTAAACTTATTTATTAGTGTTACTAAATTAAAAGTATACTTAGAATAATTATGAAATGAACAAATTAGAAGTGCATCTAAAGTGATTATTGTTTTTTATAATTTAAGTAATAATTAAATTAGAAGTGCATCCCAAGTAATTATTAATATTCAAATATTTTTAATTATTATATTTATCATCTTTTTACGTGAATTTAAGATAATTTAAAAATAAATATTTATTATAATCAAATCAAAAGTACATTTGAAGTGATTATTATAAATTCATGATAATCAAATTGGAAGTATATCTAAAGTGATTAATTTTTTTATATAATTATAAGTAATAATTAGTTTAAAATGTGCCCTAAACAATAATCGTCATAATTGAACCTTTTTGAAATTCATTGTACTAAAAATTTAACATTTTAAAATAATTTTCATCGGTGGCGGATCTTGACCGAGTAAGTGCAGGGGGCCAATTATAAAAAAATTTTATAATAATAAATAAAAATAAAATATTTATTTAAAATTGTGCCCTTCGTTCTTTTAAATGTTTGAACTCATCAATAATGGAATCGAGAACTAAAGCTTTCAGCTATTTCTTTCTCAATATAAATGATCATATTATCTGCAAGAATTTCATCTTCCAGTCTATTTCGCAGTCTTATTTTGATAATCTTCATTGCAGAAAATGATCTCTCAGTTGTAAGTCTGTAGAAACAGGAAGAGTTAAAATAAGACGAATTAAACGATCTATTAAGTAAAATGTACCTGACTTACCTGTTTTTGTCAAAGATTGACATAATTCAAGCATGGTAGACAAATTCTTCAAATCTGGATGGTTAGGAGCATCAAGTATAAAATGATGAAGTTGAAATTTTAAATTAATCTTCTCTTGTTCACTAAAATCCAAAGGATAAAATTTGTTCACAAGTGTGCATATATGATCAATGTTAAAATTTTTATAAACATCATTTGGAATTAAAGCATTGCTTAAAGTTAAAAGTTCCATTGTTTTCTCACTAAACCTATCATTTAATTCTTGTAATTGTTTATCCACTTGTAATAAAAAATATGTTCACCCTAAAATGATGTTCTACTGTAATACAATCTTTTTGATGTCGAGAACGACCATGACGTGCTACATAGGTAGAATTAAAATTAGGAATATCAATGTCATGTTGTTCACAAAACAATATTACATCTTTCAACAAATCTTGCCAACCTTTTTCTCTTAATTTTTGAATCAAAATTTTAGTCGAATAGACTAACTACATAGCATTATGTATATCCCGAGATTGTTTCGTAAAGCTTGACAAAGACAATCGAGTAATTCCCATAATTTCTTTCATCATGTGTAAAATCAATACAAACTCAAACTCGGACAAAATATTATAAGCAAGCATCAGGCATCACCCCTTCGAGAATAAGTTGAACCATCAATTATAATTTTTTGGAGAACTAAACAAGATGCACTATACAATTTCATCATACTACAAATGGAATGAAAATGTGAACTCCAACGAGTATCACCAACTCGTTTTAAAGTGCCAATTTGATTTTTTCCTTTACCAGTTTCAAGTTCACCAAGTTCTAACAATTTTGCTATTTCATCTAATTCTGCACTTTGTAATTCATCATGACGTTTACTAGATGAACAAACAACATTTATAATAAAAGCCAAATTTGAAAAAATTGATGAACTGGAATAACTTCTCTTGAAGCAGACAACCAAAGCAAGTTGTAATCTATGAGCAAAATAATGTACATAATAAGCATAAGGATTATCATGAAGAAATAATGCTTGTAATCCATTCCATTCTCCTCTCATATTACTAGCACCATCATATCCTTGCCCACGAATATTGGAAACATCAAGATTATGTCTAGAGAGAACAACACATAATTCTCTTTTAAGAGTAGCAGCTGTAGTATCCTTAACATGCACAATATCAAAAAAGCGCTCTTTAATATTACCCATTTTATTTACAAATCTCAAAACAATAGCCATTTGTTCTCTTTTAGATTCATCACGAGCTTCATCAACAATTATACAAAATTTTGAGTCACCAATTTCTTCACGAATATAATTTCTTACTTTTCTAGAAAAAATTTGCAAAATTTCCTTTTGAATATGATGAGAAGTATATTTTGAATTATAAGGAGCATTTTCTAACACAACTTGTGCTACTTTATCATTGTATGATGCTAAAAGTTTAATCATCTCAAGAAAGTTACCTCTATTACTTGAATCTGGAGTTTCATCATGGCCTCTAAATGCACAAGCTTGAAATGCTAACCAACGAATTGTATCAATAGAAGTTTTAAGCCGTAAACGATTTTTGCAAACTTCTTCTGAATTTTGCACATTTATAATGTTGTCAATGTGCTTAGATTGATTCAATAAGTTTGTACATGCTTTTATTGCATTGTTATGTGGTGAACAAGGACTATCTCCAATATGACTAAGAAACGCACAATTCTTTCCTGAATTAACCTTTTTCCATGATCTAAATCCTTGTCTAATGAACACATCTGCCCCAGGACGACCATTTGACGAGTGTACTAAATAGATAACATGGCAAACAATATGCTCCATCACTAGTTGGAGAATACTCTAACCAAGAAGGAAACATTTTAAACCAACCATATTGAAATCTCCTAGGATGTTTCTCTTTAGAAAAAGGATAGTTTTTAAGTTGTATTTGATATGGACCCCAATTTAAATAAGCTCTTCTAATTTCATCTCTTTGATTCAAAGGATATTCATGTATCTCGAAGACGTTTTCCTGGGTCACGCTCCAAAGAATTAATATTAAATTCATTAGTTTTAATTCTATGAATCTTAGAAAGGGGTTCTTCTAATTGAATAATTGGATCATCAATATCATGCTTTGAAACAGGAGAAGATGTTGAATTTGTTTGGTTTTCATCTCTACAAGTATCTCTTTTATCACTTTTAAAAAATGAATCTATTCTTTTATGTTTCATATCTAGAGAAAAATGAATCTATTATTAATTTTCTAATTGTAGAATCATAAAAATTTATAAAAAACAAAAACAGTTTTCTCAAACAACAAATGTTCTTCAACAAAAATCAAAATAACAAACAATAATAGAATAAACAGTGAAAAGATGAAGAAAAAGTACCTTTATCAATCAATATAATTTCAAGTATGGAATCCGAGAAGGGAGGATGAGAGACGAACAATGAACTTGAAAGTACAAACTACAGAAATAACTTAATATTAATCAATCAATATTACCGTTTGTGAGTGAATATGAAAAGGTGAGAGAAGATGAAAAAGTACTTTTAACCTTTCTTATTTAATATATTTTTTAGGAATTAGAGAAGCAATTAAATACTAATAAAATATTACCGTTAATGAGAGAGTATGAAAAAGTGAGAGAAGATAGAAATGTCAGATAATAAAATTATTTTTAATCTTTCTTATTTAATTTATTCCTTCAGTTTTTTTCTTTATGATATATTTAATATTGGGGGGGCCAAAATCATAAATATACAAGTAAGTTACAAAACTTTGGGGGGGCCATGGCCCCCCTTAATTACTATGAAGATCCGCCACCGATTTTCATAATGATCAAATTAAAATATGTTTGAAGTAATCATAAAATTTTAATCTTACAATAATTAAATCAAAATTGTAATCATATTTGGAATTTATTAATTGTAATTGGAAAAAGGGGTTGTAATATAATAACACCATGAAATTTTAATTGTAATTAATGCAAAATATTATCCATTTACTTATTTATTGATTTTTAAATATAGGAGAAAGAAAATAATAATAATAATAAAATTTTGTATTTGTAACTTATTGTATTATGTTATTCAGCTTAAAATAGAACAAAAAAAATATTAGGTCTAATAACTCATAAAAAAATTTCAGATTACTATTTGAAATCTTTTATGTTCTTTTCACCCCCTTTCAATTTGGGCCACGCGTTTTTGTTTTCGAGCCCACTTTTTCGTCTCTCAACCCATTTCCTCTTAACCTAAACCTAATGGAACTGCAGGAGATGGGAGCCTCAAGAGATGGGAGCCGCAGGATATCGGAGTTGCAAAGTTGCAAAGGGGCTAGGGCTGCTGGGTGAGGCGCGATAGAGAATCATGCACGGCTAGGGTTCAAGTGAGGGATGTAGACCCCAAATCTTGTCCGATCACAAAATACAGAGCATAAGACCTCCAAATTCGAAGATGGGTAAGTCCTAAAAGGTCCTTAGGATAGACTATTAGGCCCAATATTAGAGTAGGAAGACTTTTTGTACGGAAAAAATAAGGATTTTCACCTAAAGGGTCGAGACCGCCATCTCGCCACTTACCATGGCGAGACTGCCTTCCCGTTTGGCGAGACGACCTTCTCGCCATTTGTCAAATCGATACCGCTGTCCCAAGAGGCGAGACGGCCGTCTCGCCATTTGCCAGAGGCGAGACCGCCGTCCTGATTGGCGAGACGGCGGTCTCGACCTGACAGGCACAAATCTCTATAAAAGGGGGCGCTCTCCCCTTCATTTCACACAGTTCTTCAACCTTTCCTTCTAGCATTTCTTAAAATTCTTCTCCTAGAGCCCCTCCGAAGCATTTCCAGAGTTTTCTGAGTGCTCTTAGAGAGCTTTTTATAGCATAGCGAGAGAGAAAGACCAACGTTGTAGGGCGAAGGACTGCCAAAAAGCGTCATATTTTAAGAATTAATCAAGAAAGTTTGCTCCGGAGGTTTCTTTACTTTCTTCCTCTCTTTTACTGCCTTTTTTATTTATATTTATCTGTATATTATCTATTAGGGCCATGAAGTCATTATTTTCATAATTTCGCAAATAAAAGGGTAAAAGCGTCATTTTAAAGTTTATTTATGAAATAACTGGCCTATTTTAAAGCGTCATTTTAAAGAGTCATTTTAAAGTGTCATTTTAAAGCGTCATTTTAAAGTGTCATTTTAAAGCGTCATTTTAAAGTTTATTTATGAACCCGAAAGGGGCGTTGTGGGGGTGCTAATACCTTCCCCATACGTAACTAACTCCCTTACCCAACTCTGGTTATAATGGCCAAAGTTTGTTTTCTTAAAAACCAACACCTTCTTTTTTTCCTTTCCCGATGTTTTAGGTAAAAACATCGGTAGCGACTCCATAAGAACTCTCTTCGAAAACCTTGCTTTTAGGTTTAGCCTAGTTATTGGACAACCTAAAAGCTCCCTTTCGAAAACCTTGCTCTTAGGTCCAGCCCGGTTATCGGACAACCTAGAGGCGTTATAACATCACCCTTCTAAAACGCGAAAATGGAAGTCGGAACCATCACATCGCTTCGACTGCCTCTTTTAACGACGGCGATAGATGACGAATTCACTGGGGAATCCTAGAGAGTTGATCCCATTTAGTGATAGGTTGGTTTAATAAATAAACTTAGAAATTTCGCTTTTATCCTACCTTGTCTTATAACATGTTTATTTGTTTGGCTTTAATAACTGTTGTTTGTTTATTTTACGCAATTGTTTAAAATACAAATTGCACACAAACCTTTGCACACAACAGTTCCCTCTATACCCGGGGGCAAGTGAGAAATCCATAGGAAGTGGGTGACAGGTACGATTTGTCGTAGTGAGGGCCATGAGCCCACCAGTATGATCGAAAACCACCACTCAAGGTGATAACCTTCCTCTTTTAGCACAAAGACTGACTATGGCCTTAGTGCTAAGCATGGTCGGAAGGCTGGAGAGTGGGGACCCTATAATGGGGTCACCTTGGGGGCCTAAGCCTTGGTGAGAACAGTTAGAACCTACCTTTGCCAATACATTTTTCTGCAGGAAAACCTTACCTCGTAATTAAACGTCATCTTACCTGATCGCGGATGAGTGAATTGTGTGTGTGCATTTGTTTGCTGCATTTGATTGCATAGCATAACCAAACAACAGATGAAAACAGAAAAATCACAAAAATATTTTCGCAATAAACACCACCCTTATCTCGGACAGTTTGCCTTTTAGCTAGCCTGGTTTCAGGTTCTTTGTAAGCTAAGTAGCCACGCAGTCCGACAGAAGAGATAAGGGACGATAAATTATTCTTTTACAATAAACCATTTTATCTCGGACAGTCTGCCTTTTAGCTAGCCTGGTTTCAAGTTCTTTGTAAGCTAAGTAGTCACGCAGTCTGACAGAAGAGATAAAAGGCCGTAAAATAAAACAAAAAAATCAAATAAATGAAAAATAAACTCATAAAGTGGTTTATGACAAAGTCAAATCATTCATGTCGCATCATGGCATGAGCAAAAAAAACAAGAGAGAAAATAAAAGGAGAGTATGCATCAACATCATTCTTAAAACTCTCATGCATAAAGCACATTCAGGCTAGGGGGCATTAGATATCTCTAAGACAAAGATGAAAGAGGCCCCAAGCACATTTGTAACCATCCACAGGGAAGGGACAAATGTACTAAGGTATATGGTCATCTTCGTCATACTTGTCCAAAACCATGATAAGGAAGGAACCATTACACCAAAGTGGGTAGGGTATCCTGCAGAGCGTAAGCTTAAAGGATGATACCTAAATCATTGTCTAAGAAAATACTAATCCCACACTGTCGCCGCCGTAAAAAAGAGGCGGTCGGAGCGACGCGATGGTTCCGACTTTCCAATTTTCGCGTTTTTATGGGTGATGTTACAATGCCTTTGGTTGTCCGATAACCGGGCTGAACCTAGAGGCAAGGTTTTGGAAAAGGTGCTCTTGGGTTGTCCGATAACCAGGCTAACCCAAGAACTAATTTGAAAGGGTTCTTATGGAGTCGACACCGATGTTTTTACCAGAAACATCGAAAAATGGGTAAAAAGGCGTTGGTTTTTGAAAGCCAACTTTGGTCATTAAAATCAGAGTTTAGGTAAGGCAGTTAGTTACGTGTAAGGGAAGTGTTAATTCCCTTACGACGCCCCTTTCGGGTTCCCTATGATAGGCTAGCTATTTTATAAATAAATATTTTGAAAAGACGCTTTTACCCTTTTATTTACAGAATTAAAGTAACGACTACATGGCCCTAATATCTATTATGCAATTTGATCATAAAAATAAAGACAGTAAAGAGAGGGAGAGAGTGAAGAAACCTCCAAAGCAAACTTTTTTATTAAAATTCTGAAAAGTAGGGTGCGTTTTGGCAGCCCCTCGCTCTTTACAACGCCGAAAACTCTCTCGAAACGCTATAAAAAACTCTTGGAAACTCTCAGAAACTCTGAAAATGCTTCGGAGGGACTCTAGGAAGAGAATTTGAAGAAATTGTAGAAGGGAAAGTGGAAAAACTGTGTGAAATGAGGAGGGGAGCGCTCACTATTTATAGGGATTCGCGCCTGTCAGGTCGAGATGGTCGTCTCGTCTGACAAGGTCGAGATGGCCGTCTCACCATTCGGGACGACGGTCTCAACTTGTAAAAGTGGCGAGACTGCCGTCTCGTTTGGCAAGACGGCTGTATCGACTTTTCCAAAAATGAGAAGGCCTTCTCGCCAAACGGGAGGGGGGTCTCACCATTCGCAAGTGGCAAGATGGTCGTCTCGCCAAACGAGACGGCGGTCTCGACCTCTGAAGGCGAAAATCCTTATTTTAATGTAGAAAATTCTTCCTATCCTATTGTGGGGCCTAATAGTCTCTCCTAGTGGCTTCTTAGGCTTCATCCATCTTCAAATAGGAGGTCTTCTGCTCTTATTTTGAGGTCGGGCAAGATTTGGGGTCTACAGCTACCCCCCTTTTACCTGACCAGTCGACTATTGGCCTGTCGTGCCAAGAAGATCGACTAGAAGGTAAAGAAGTTGACCCTCTTGCCCGGTTACCCTTCGGACGTCCCACCTTGTGGCGGTTGATCTTCTGGGGAAAAGTGTGTTGTGCACCTCCAGGATACTCCTTCTAACGGTAGCCGATCCCTTCGGTTGACACATGGTAGAACCTCAGGATACTCCTTCTGACGGTAGCCGATCCTTCGGTTGATGGGTATAAACCCCCCATCAGGCTGGTAGTTACAACCTACTGTGTGTAGGGCTGGATGAGTATGAACCCCCCATCAGGCTGGTAGTTGTAGTCCGCTGTGCGTCGAACTAGATGAGTATAAACCCCCCATCAGGCTGGTAGTTGCGACTTACTGATCCGGCTCGAGCGCAGATCAGGCGCACCGCGTGCACAGGTTGATAGGTATGAACCCCCTATCAGGCTGGTACAGTCCACTGCGTAGGACTGATGGTGGTGGCGGCTTACTGCTCAGGTGGCTCATGCGCCCAGCATTGGGATGCGTACTCTTTTTTTTCTTTTCTGGGAATGGTCATCCGGTCTGTGCCGGAGATTCTGTTGGTGTTCATCCAGCTTGTTGGTTGCTGGGGATTCTTTGATTTTGATCCTTTGGTAGTGGTCATTTGACTTCGCTGGTTGTCGGGTAGTCTTGTTTGCTATTGTTTGACTCTTGCTTGGTTGTCAAAAATTGTTTAGTCAAGGTGATTAACTTCTTTTAATCCTGCCTTTTTCCGCAGTTTATCTCTTTTTTTCTCGCGATTTTGGATTTTAGCTTTTTTTAGTGTAAGTCTTTTTACTTTTAGTTTCTTTTTGCTATGTTGACTTTTTTTGAAAGGGAGAGCAAAAATGGACAAAATAAAATTTTATTTATGATAAAATTTTATTACAGCAGTTATTTTTTAAGTACTATCCCTAAGACGGTGGACTCGAGTCTGGAGACGATCCGTAAGAGGGGAATTGCCGGTACAGATGTCTCCGGAATTCTGCCTGATCCTGGGCTTCGTCAAGGTATTCCTGTCGGAATGTCGCCAGGTCCTGCCTTATTCCCTCTTGGTATTGGTTTAATGTCTCCATTCTCGTGTCAAAGACATCCTGCCTTAAGGACATATGCTCTTGTCTCAGGGACATTTGGTCGAATTGCTGGCGTAAATTGTAGATGTTGCGGTTGATGCCAGCAAAGTCGTCCGTGTACTGCTGTTATTGTTGTTGTTGTTGGAACTTCGGGGGTGTCGGGAGATCTTGCATTGCTACAATGTCCCGGAGATCCAAGGTTATGTCCAGCGAGGGGTGGAGGATCAACTGGGTCCCTTGGCGTAGCAGCATCCCCATGCTGACCAGGACAGACCCGTTGATAGTCTCGGGTCAGAGGCTGGAGGCCAGTTCTTCCCTGCCGCTGCACCCCCATTTTTGTGCCAGCGGGGTGATGAGGGGAGCCATGAGGATGGCTCCCACAGGACGGCTCCCGAAGTCCTTAAGGGCCTTCAGGAAGACATAGTCGGGGTTACACCGGCACCTCTGGCTCATGCAGTAGAGGGCGAAGAGATCTGGGAGGGTAACCTTACCCTGACTCTCTTTTCGCCCGTGGACCATCCCGACCAGCAGCTTCTGGCAGATACGGAGGGCGGGGGAAAGTGCGGAGCCCTTCAGCAGTGTTGGCAGGGTGTGCGCCTTGGTCAGCTCCTCCCACATTTCACCGGCGGTGAGGGTAGTAGGGCGTGCGCAAATGACCTCCTAGTAATCCCGAGTTAGGACGTCCTCGGGCTGGACGAACCCAATGGACACGTTGAACTCGTCCAGGGTGGTGGTCCGGTACATCCCGCCCATGAAGTACTTCACCATTTTCGTCGGTGGGAGGCCCGACACCATGGAGGGGGTCTCGGAGTAGGAGATGGAGGCGAGGAATTCTATCACTGCCTGGGGATAGAAGTGAGTAGGTGGAGACTAGAGGAGGAAGCACCACCCTATGCTGTCGATGTGGGCGCGGACTTTGTCTTCTCACCCGAACTTGGCGAGGATGCCGAAGTCCAGTCTCATCATGGGGTGCCAGGTGTACCCCCGGACGTGCTCTAGGCGGGCATGGTGCAGTGGTGAAAGCTGTGTGGGATCTTGTGGAGTTGAGGCTAAGGAGCTACTGGGCCCGGCAGAGCCTATTCTCTTTCTGGATTGGTCTACTCGATGCATTTTGGTGGTAGGATGCTTGAAAGTGAGAGAAAGGAGGGTAGGAGTGCAAGAGAGGGTGTTTGAGACCCCCCCCCCTAGGCCCTTCTATTTATAGATTTTTCGACCAACCTCGGGACCGTCGTCTGGACAATCGGGATCGCCGTCTCGAATTTGCAGGATTCGGGACTGCCGTCTGGAACCTCGAGACGGCGGTCTCGACTTTGGCCTTAAGCGAGACGGCCGTCTCGCCAAGCGAGAAGGCGGTCTCGTTTTTGGTCAAGTCGAGATGGCGGTCTTGTTTTGCTGAAAATCGAGACGACGGTATAGACCTACGAGACGACGGTCTCGTTTTTTAGAGGCTTTTTTTTTTTGGAAGGAAAATAGGACCTTATTCAAAAACATTTTATGCATGCAATGTTTTCATGTTTGATGTCCTATGATGCCTATTTCATTAGTTTTTCAGAAGGATTTAACTGTCATATCTTGTAGAGACGAGTGTCTTCTGATCTTTGTTCCTTTTGTTGTACTCGGCTGTACCATTCCGGACCTTAGGTGACCGAAGAATAATTTTTCTTTTCTTTCTTTCTTTTTCTTTGTTTTTTTCTTTTTCACTCATCCTTTTTTTTTGTAGAGCACTCTTTGTCATGTTAGTGTCCCTTTTTCTTCACTTTAGGGGTTTCGATCCTCTTGTTGACTATACGCCTCCATATTCCCAAATTAATTGTTAGAATAATGTTGTGAGGGTCAAGAGAAAAGAAGTAAAAGGGCAAATTCAATGGCTTGTGTTTTAGACGGTTAATTTTATTTAGAAAAGGTTTTGTAAGAATGGCTGGCTAAGGTTAGACCTATGTGTTTAAGCTTTTTGTCTAAGCAAACATTTCCTTTTTTGTTTATATTTGCGCCTTAGCTTATTTCCATTGCTTTTTATGGCTGGTTGATTTCCCTAGATCGCCCTTTGGGTTTTCGAGCTAAGATATTGTGTTTTGGTCCTATCTTTTGTCTAGGTTCCTTCTTTTTGTTTTTGTTTAGGGAATCCTAGCGGACCTTATTTTGTAACCCTAATTTTTGCCTAGGCTACCCTTTATTTTTGTTCGGGTGTCCTACCGGGTTGTCCCTATCTTTTGCGTAGCCCCCTTAGTGGGTTTCCTACCAGGTATTTTGCCCTTTTCTTTTGGCCTTTGGCTTCTATGGGCTTTTTCTTTTTTTTGTTGTTGTCGCCGTCGTCCCTTTCCGACGTCGGAGGACGTCTCGAACGTTTATGCGAGCGGTCGCGAAAAGATGGTTTAGACTCGCGTTTTTGTTTTAAAAGGTTTTCGAAAAGGGGTTCTTATGGAGTCGCCACCAATGTTTTGACCATAAACATTGGAAAAGGAAAAAAACCGCACTTGGCCATTATAACCAGAGTTGGGTAAGGGAGTTAGTTACGTGTGGGGAAGGTGTTAGCACCCCACAACGCCCCTTTCGGGTTCCCTATGACAGATTAATTCATTTAAGTAAAGACTACGAGAAATTACGCGATTACCCTATTTTATTACATAATATTAAATGGCTATCTACATGATTTTATTCTATGTTGCATGCATAAAATGATGAATAAAGCTAAATAAAGCAATAAAAGAGATATTAAAATAGCTATCTACATGATCCTATTCTACATGACATAATAAAGCTAAATAAAACAATAAAACAATAAATAAAACAATAAAAGAGAAGGGAATTGAAAAGAACCTCCGTAGCAAGCTTTATATTGAGAATCTCGAACTGTGAGGATGCGTTTTGGCAACCCCTCTCTCTACACAGTCTCTCCTCACCAATACAAGATCGACTCTACTAAAAATTTAAAGAAGAATCAAATGCCGGAATATAATTCCTTAACCGATTGTTACCTATTTAAGGCAATCGGAAAGATCATTCGAGAGAGGGAGAGAAGTAGACAAGTGCTCTAAAGTGTTTCAGAGCTCTCTGGAGTGTCTGTGGTGTCAAAAAGTGGCAAATGAGCCTCCTATTTATAGTTTTTCGCAGCTGGCACACTTTGGGACGGCCGTCTGGGTTGGGACGGCCGTCTGGACTAGGATGGCCGTCCCAAATGACAAATTTACACAGAGCGGGACCCCCAGGGAGGCCGGGACGGCCGTCCCACTTAAAATGGGTTTGGGACGGCCGTCCCACATTCGGGACGCGCGTCCCAACTGCTTAATTGCAGTTGGGACGGCCGTCCCACTTTTGGGACCGTGGTCTCGCCCTGTTTTGTCCAGTTTTTGTGTTCTGGGACCCCAGGAAGCTTTCCTTTCCTTTTTCGGACATAGATTGATGCCGATGTGTGTCCGTTGAAGCTTTATCTTCATATAGGAAGTCTTCTTGGCCTTCATTAAGATGCCGGGCGAGCTTTGTCTTTGTGTAGGAAGTCTCTTTTGGCTTTTATTGTGTGAATGAGTGAACTCCGTCTTGTTGCAGGAGGTCCTTCTCAGTTTTGGGAAGCCAGATGAACTCCATCTTCGAGTGAAATTCCTCTAGCTTTTATTTTGAGAGGTCGGGCAAAATTAGGGGTCTACAGCTGCCCCCCCTTCACCTGCCAAACTAATTTGTTGGTTTAATATACCGACAAAGTTAGTTGGTAGGGGAAGGAGTTGACCCTTTTGCCCGGTTATCCTTCGGATGCTTCTTTGCTGATCTTCCGGATGATAAATGTGAACTTCCAGGATGCTCCTTCGATGCAGTAGCTGATCCTGTGGTTGATGAATATGAATTTCGTAGTTTTGGGATGCTCCTTCGATGCGGTAGGCGACCCGTAGGCGACGAGTGTGAAGCCTTAGGATGCTCCTTCGGAGAGGTAGCCGATCCTTCGATTTGTAGGATGCTCTTTTGATGAGGTGGCCGATCCTTCGGTTTGCAGGATGCTCCTTCGGTAAGGTAGCCGATCCTTCGGTTTGGAGGATGCTCCTTTGGAGAAGTAGCCGATCCTTCAGCTTGCAGGATGCTCCTTTGGAGAGGTAGCCGATCCTTCGGTGTGCAGGATGCTCCTTTGGAGAGGTAGCCGATCCTTCGGTGTGCAGGATGCTCCTTTGGAGAGGTAGCCGATCCTTCGGTCTGCAGGATGCTCCTTCGGTAAGGTAGCCGATCCTTCGGTTTGGAGGATGCTCCTTTGGAGAAGTAGCCGATCCTTCAGCTTGCAGGATGCTCCTTTGGAGAGGTAGCCGATCCTTCGGTGTGCAGGATGCTCCTTTGGAGAGGTAGCCGATCCTTCTGTGTGCAGGATGCTCTTTTGGTGAGGTAGCCGATCCTTCGGTCTGCAGGATGCTCCTTCGGTAAGGTAGCCGATCCTTCGGTTTGGAGGATGCTCCTTTGGAGAAGTAGCCGATCCTTCGGTGTGCAGGATGCTCCTTTGGAGAGGTAGCCGATCCTTCGGTGTGCAGGATGCTCCTTTGGAGAGGTAGCCGATCCTTCGGTGTGCAGGATGCTCCTTTGGAGAGGTAGCCGATCCTTCGGTCTGCAGGATGCTCCTTCGGTAAGGTAGCCGATCCTTCGGTTTGGAGGATGCTCCTTTGGAGAAGTAGCCGATCCTTCGGCTTGCAGGATGCTCCTTTGGAGAGGTAGCCGATCCTTCGGTGTGCAGGATGCTCCTTTGGAGAGGTAGCCGATCCTTCGGTGTGCAGGATGCTTCTTTGGAGAGGTAGCCGATCCTTCGGTCTGCAGGATGCTCCTTCGGTAAGGTAGCCGATCCTTCGGTTTGGAGGATGCTCCTTTGGAGAAGTAGCCGATCCTTCAGCTTGCAGGATGCTCCTTTGGAGAGGTAGCCGATCCTTCAGTGCGCAGGATGCTCCTTTGGTGAGGTAGCCGATCCTTTGGATGATGAATAGTTTTGATAGGTACCAACCCCTATCTGGTTTGATGAGAATGAACCCTCATCTGATCCGAACCTTCTTTTGTAAGGCTCTTGTGAGTACAAACCCCCACCCGGTTCAAGTCTGTATTTGCTAGATTTTTTCCCCCACTATGTTTGAGTTCGCGTTTGCTAAACTCTCTGACGAGCCCCGTTCTGCAAGGCTCTTAGGATTCTCTTTTTGGCAGTCAGTCTTTTGATGAGTACAAACCCTCATCCGGTTTTTGGAGATGTGTTGGTGGCTTATTGTCTCTGATCATGCACCTATTCCATGGGGAGTGATTGATTTTTAGTCATCCGGTTTTACCGGGGATTTTTTTTTGTTTTGGCTTTTCTTGTTTAGCCATCCGGCTTTGCCGGGGATTTTGTCGATTGCCTCTTTTTAGGCGGGAATCCTCTGGGGATTTTGAATTCTCTTATTGATTGTGCCTCTTGATTAGGCAAAGATCCACTTGGGGATTTTGTTGTGCCTCTTGATTAGGCGGGAATCTACTGGGGATTTTGTTGTGCCCCTTGATTAGGCGGGAATCTACTGGGGATTCGTTGATTTTTTGATTGTGCCTCTTGATTAGGCGGGTGCTTCAATAGTGACGAAGGCTTTCCTCTGGATAGGCTGATGTTCTACTTGAGGATATTTGTTCTTGATAATACCTCTGAGTAGGTGAATGCTTTTTTGAAAGCTTTGTGCTTGTATTGCCTCTTGCATAGGTTGATTTCCCGTTTCTCGGGGATATCGGCTCTTTGCTTGTTTCTGAGTGAGCCTAGGCATTCTTGGGAGTGAAGGTTTTGCCTTTCACTGGGGATATTCATATTAGGTGCTTAACTCCCTGTGGATTTGTAATTTGCCTTTGCGGATAGGCTTACTGGGGAAAAATTTTTCTTTTTGGTGATCCACTGGGGGGATTAATTTCATTCCGGAGGTCTATCTTGAATTGGCCTTCTATGGAGAAATGGAGTTTTTCGACTCCTTATTGATTGCTGTTGTTTGAGCTGGTTTTGCCTGAGCTCTTATTTTGCTGGGAAGTGGGTTTTTACCCTTTTTCTTACGATTGTGTTTTTTCGCGATTTTGGATTTTTGATTTTAAATGCGTGTGCCTTTTTCCTTTTGTACACGCAGGCCCTTTTATTATCTGCTGGGGATGAAGAGGTTTTCTTTTCTTCTCTTTCCCTTTTTTTTTAGTGGCCCAGAGGAATTTGTTGGTTTCCTGGGGATCCGACTTTGATGATGGAGTCTTGGCTCCTGGCTTTGCGAAGCTCTTATTTGAACTGGAAGATGGAAAAAAAATTTTGTTTTCCTCTTTTTGTCTTTTTGTAGACCTTTCTTGACGTGTTCTTTTTGGGGATGTTTAAGCCTTTCTGTTGGCTTTTCTATGTTGATGACTTCCTTTTTCTTGGATGGAAGGATGTTGATTGATGCTTTAAATGATTTTGATTTCGTCTTTTGCTATTTTCATATGGAGACTGGATTCTGGCGCCTCCTGTTTTCAATCACAAGTAGGGAGACTAGCTTCCCTATATGCATGCTTATTTATTTGTTTGAAGAAACTTATTTTTCTTGATTTTGACAAAGTCGTATTATGCAACTACTTTGTGTGTGGATGTCCTAAATGCAATCTATTTTAATTTTGATGCATTTAGAAAGTAATTGGCCTTCTCCCGTTGGCTTCTCATGAATATGCTGATGGGCTCCTTTCTTTATGACCATGATAATGGGCTCCTCTTTTATGACCATGATAATGGGCTCCTCTTTTATTCATCTCTTGGTTTTAGCCCTATCTTTTTCCTAGACCGCCCTTTACGGGTTTTCGATCTAGCGGGCTGCCTTCATTTTTGCCTAGAATATCTTAGGGGGCTTTTGCCTTATCTTTTGCCTAGACCGTTCTTTTGATGTTTCCGATCTAGCAGGCTACCCTAATTTTTACCTAAGGATATACTAGCAGGCATTTATTATTTCCTTATTTTTATGCTTCCTCTTTTTAGATGCATGCTTGATCTTTGATTAAAAGTCTTTGCGCATAAAGAGGCATTTCCATAATATTTGGTCAAGAGAAAGGAAATGAAAAGGAATTTTTATTGATAAATGAGCAAAAGTTTTATTTCTTTTATAAAAGGATTTCAAAAGGTATTTAGAAGAATGGGTGGTTAGGGTTGGTTGTACTGTTTAGGCTTATACAGTCATGTCTATGATATCTGCCCCCTGTTTCTCCTAATTGCTTCAGTTGAGATGCTTGAGCTCAGAGTGAAGACTATGCAGACTGCTTGCTTCTGGAAGAACGTTACTTTAGCCGCCTTTCGGTTTTCGACTAAAGTAACCATTGCTCTTAGTTTCCTTTTTTTTTTATTTACTTTTTTTTTACCTCTTCTTTTTGCCTAGGACGTATCCTAGCGAGGAATATGGACCCTATCTTTTGCCCAGGAATGCCCTTTGCGGGTTTTCATTCCTGACGGGTCATGAGCAATGTCTTCAAGCATAATACTTCTTCACCGTACCGGAGTTGATTAGGTGTCGAAGTTCTCTTTTATCCGTATTGGCGAGGACAAGAGCCCCTTCCGAGAAAGCTCATTTGACCACAAAGGGTCCTTCGTAGTTCACTGCTCATTTTCCAATTTTATCCTTGGAAGCAACTTATTTACCATTAAATCCTTCTTATGGTAAATGTGAGGGTTGATCTTTTTTCATAAGCCTTTTTGAATTTTCCTTTGATAGGCTTGTCCCGACATATAATATTCAGTCGTTTTTCTTCAATAAGGTTTAGTCTGGTCATATCGGCTTTGGACCCATTCAGACTTCTGCTAATTTTTCTTCCATTATCATGTGCTTTCATCAACATGATTAGTCAGTACTCGATTTGCCATTTCGGATCTTTGCTATAACTGAAGAGTAATCATTTTGAATGTAGAGCAATTGTCATGTCAATGCCCCTCTTCCTTTCCTTAGGGATTTCGATCCTCCTATTGATCACCATATTTCCACATTTCCCAGTCAATTACTTGAATGCTTTATGATGAAGGGTCAAGAGAATAGAAAGAAAGGGATTTATTGCAAAGGCTTGTGTTTTAGAGGGATTTTTTTTTTTTTTTTGAAATAATAGTTTTTGTAAGAATGGCTAGCCAAGGTTGGTCGGTGTTTAGGCTAGTTTAACCAAACGTTTTGTTTTAATGAGGTGGTGTCTTCAGCCCTTTTGGGTTTTCAGCCTAGGATTTTGCCCTTTGCCCTTTTATCTTTTTGTCTTGGTCTTTGACCTTGACGGGCTTCTTTTAATAATAATTTCTTTTCTCAAACCATTGTCGAAACACAATTTTCTTATTTGTGTTTCTAGCTAATCAATCATGTTAACTTTGGCTTCATATTGTCTATGGCATTTTGACGCATTTTGGAACAAAACGTTTGCCTAAGCCTGGTTATTTATGGGGTATAGACATATTTAGCAAGAAGAGAAGCAAATAGTAAGAATAGCATTCTTTTGTAATTAAAAGGGAAATGCGTGTCCTAAAGATGCTCGGGGTCGGGCACACCCGAGGAGTGATCTCTAATAGTCATTGGGTTTACATCCCTTAGAATCGGAAGAAGGATATCTAATGACTAATGCTACCCTTGATGCTAATATCCCTCCTTTTCGGAATATCCTCTTTAAGGTACGGAGGGGAGACTTCCCTTTTCTTTGTACGACTTGATCTTTAAAGAGTTATCCTTAAAATCTGGCGGCTGTCTTATTCCTTGAGCATCCTTTCCAAGCCCTCGTCCTGGGCTATATCCATTGAGCTTATTTTTCCAACAGTCTTTGCATGTCCGGGGAAATGGTCCCCTCCTCACTGTCTGACTCAGTCCATTCGCCTTTAGCTTTCAGATCTTCTAGGGAGTTTTCAATCACAGACATGACTGTTTATATGGTCTTTATTTAGGTCTAGATTTTAATTATCTTGGAGTGAGAGAGAAAAGAATGAAAAGCATATGAATATTATGAAAAATGCCTCATTGTGTTGATAGATGCAAATATTTACAAAGCCCACTTTAATCAAAAATCTCGTGATCATGGGCGGGGATCACGAGAGATACATCGGAAGCTTTTTTGTAATTTTTTTTTTATTTATACTTTTTAATGAGGAGCCCTAATCAGCTGGTCTTCTCTACCTACCCAGGCTCACTGTTCTGGTTGTGATAGAGGCTTGTCATCCACCTAAGGGTCGGGAGCATCGAAAGTAATCTGCCCGGCATTCAATAATTCTTGAACCCTATATTTTAAGTTGATGCAATCTTCCACGGAATGCCCAGGAGCGCCTGAGTGGTAATCACATTTTTCATTGAGCTTGTACCAACCGGGGTAAGGTGGATCTTTCTTCTTCAGAGGGATACGTGTTAGGAGTTTGGCCTCTAACAACTTTGGCAGCAGATTCCCATAAGAGGTTGGAATGGGAGTGAATTTCTTCTCTTGTCTGCGTGATTGCCCAACTGGTGGCGAAGAGGGAGAAGGAGTAGCAAGGTTGATGGCATTTACGCTTCCTTCCTTTTTTTGGCCAAAGGACTTGTTGAATGATGCGTTAGAAGTGGAAGGTTGTGCAATTCTTCCGCTCTTCAGTCCTTGCTCTATTCTTTCTCCTATAATGACTACATCCGCAAAGAGTGTTGATGTATTCCCTATCATTTTGTCGTAATAAGGACCAGTCAGAGAATTGATGAACATGGATGTAGTTTCCTTGTCGGATAGAGGAGGTTCCACTTGTGCTGCCAATTCCCTCCATCTTTGGGCATATGCTTTGAAGGATTCGTCGTTTTTCTTGCTTAATAATTGTAGATCTGCTCTTTCAGGGGTCAGATCAATATTGTATTTATAACGACGAAGAAATGCATCTGCCAGATGTCTCCAGGTTTGGATTTGCCCTCCTTCTAGTTGCATATACCAGTTTAAGGCTGATTCAGCCAGGCTCTCTTGAAAGCAGTGGATCAGGAGTTTTTCATTATCAGCATGTGCAGCCATCTTACGGCAGTACATAGTAAGATGGCTTCTTGGGCAGGTCGTTCCCATGTATTTCGGGAAGTCCGGAGTTTTGAACTTGTTAGGGAATTGGATATTTTTGACGAGGCACATATCAGCCGCCTCTTTTATATCAAAGTTATGACCTTCCATGGCTCTCAGCCTCTCTTCAAGAGCAGTGATTTGTTGTTTTGATATTTCAGGAGCATGAATATGTACTGTTCTTGTGTCAGATTGATCGTGCTCATTTTGAGGTTCCTCTGCTTCTTCTTGGTGAGAGGCTTGTCCATTCTGAGGACTCTCTCGATGAAGATTCTGTTGATGCATCATTTCTAACATTTGAGCCATTTGTTCTTTCAGCGTAGTAAGCTCAGCGGTGAGCTTTCGGTTTTGTTCTTCTAGTTGTTCCATTTTCTTAGCCTTTTGAGCACGAGTGAGGACGGGCGGAAGACCAGCCACCTTCTAAATGATTTTAATGATTCTTATTATAACTTTTTATTTTAGATGATTAGCGTGGAATAAATATGCCCTAGGATGAATGTGTTTATGTATGCACTACAAAAATACTTTTTTATGACAGCAGATATTGAAAGTGGCATAACTTTTGACTGGGTTGTCCGATTTGGACGCACAGCATGTCAAAACGAAGAGAAAAGGATGAAGAACCAAGTTGCAAATGCCGTAGGCGATTTGGCCCAGTAATTTTCCCAAAAAACGCTCCTAAGACCTATTTTTTGGAGGTTTATTAAAATGATGAGCATGCTGTAATTATTTTCTCTCTTAGTTTTACCACTTATTGGATGATATGGTATGAATGATACGACTTTGCCAAGAATCTTTTTATTATAAAAAGGAATTTTTATGGCTTTCATTCGTTTTTATATTTTTTATGACCCTTTATCTCTTCTGTCGGTCAACGTGGCTACTTAGCTTACAAAGAACCTGAAATCAGGCTAGCTTAACTGAAGACTGTCCGAGATAAAGGTTTTTATCTTTTCACTTTTTATGATTTTTAGGGCTTTTTCATTTTTTTGTCTGTTGTATGATTACCCTATGCTAATGCATCAATACAAATGCAGCAAACGTATGCACACACAATTCATACATCCACGAGCAGAGCCACGCTTATTACGAGGTAGGGTTTTCCTGCAGAAACGTGCTTTGTTTAGGTGGTTCTAACTGTTCTCACCAGGCCAAAGGTCCCCAAGGTGCCCCCATTATAGGGACCTCTCAACTCTTAATCCTCGGGTCATGCACGGAATTCCGTGTCGACACCCTTAGACCAAAAGAAGAGAGTTATCACCTTGAGTTGGTGGTTTTCCGACAACGGTAGTAGCCCCGTGTGCCAACTAACCGATCGTATCTGCCACCCACTCCCTAAAGGTATTCACTCTTGCCCCCGGGTATAGGGGGACTGTTGTGTGCAAGGGTTTTTGTGTGCAATTTATATTTCAAACAATTGCAGAAATAACCATACAGCAGTTATTTAAAGCCATACAATAAAAACATACAGAAGGGTAAAGGCGTAATTTCAAATCTTTACTTAGTTTGAATTTATCTGTCACTAAATGGGATCAACTCTCTAGCATCCCCAGTGGAGTCGCCATCTGTCGCCGCCGTCCCTTTCCGACGTCGGAGGACGTCTCGAACGTTTATGCGAGCGGTCGCGAAAAGATGGTTTAGACTCGCGTTTTTGTTTTAAAAGGTTTTCGAAAAGGGGTTCTTATGGAGTCGCCACCAATGTTTTGACCATAAACATTGGAAAAGGAAAAAAACCGCACTTGGCCATTATAACCAGAGTTGGGTAAGGGAGTTAGTTACGTGTGGGGAAGGTGTTAGCACCCCACAACGCCCCTTTCGGGTTCCCTATGACAGATTAATTCATTTAAGTAAAGACTACGAGAAATTACACGATTACCCTATTTTATTACATAATATTAAATGGCTATCTACATGATTTTATTCTATGTTGCATGCATAAAATGATGAATAAAGCTAAATAAAGCAATAAAAGAGATATTAAAATAGCTATCTACATGATCCTATTCTACATGACATAATAAAGCTAAATAAAACAATAAAACAATAAATAAAACAATAAAAGAGAAGGGAATTGAAAAGAACCTCCGTAGCAAGCTTTATATTGAGAATCTCGAACCTGTGAGGATGCGTTTTGGCAACCCCTCTCTCTACACAGTCTCTCCTCACCAATACAAGATCGACTCTACTAAAAATTTAAAGAAGAATCAAATGCCGGAATATAATTCCTTAACCGATTGTTACCTATTTAAGGCAATCGGAAAGATCATTCGAGAGAGGGAGAGAAGTAGACAAGTGCTCTAAAGTGTTTCAGAGCTCTCTGGAGTGTCTGTGGTGTCAAAAAGTGGCAAATGAGCCTCCTATTTATAGTTTTTCGCAGCTAGCACACTTTGGGATGGCCGTCTGGGTTGGGACGGCCGTCTGGACTGGGATGGCCGTCCCAAATGACAAATTTACACAGAGCGGGACCCCCAGGGAGGCCGGGACGGCCGTCCCACTTAAAATGGGTTTGGGACGGCCGTCCCACATTCGGGACGCGCGTCCCAACTGCTTAATTGTAGTTGGGACGGCCGTCCCACTTTTGGGACCGTGGTCTCGCCTCGTTTTGTCCGAGTTTTTGTGTTCCGGGACCCCGGAAGCTTTCCTTTCCTTTTTCGGACATAGATTGATGCCGATGTGTGTCCGTTGAAGCTTTATCTTCATATAGGAAGTCTTCTTGGCCTTCATTAAGATGCCGGGCGAGCTTTGTCTTTGTGTAGGAAGTCTCTTTTGGCTTTTATTGTGTGAATGAGTGAACTCCGTCTTGTTGCAGGAGGTCCTTCTCGGTTTTGGGAAGCCGGATGAACTCCATCTTCGAGTGAAATTCCTCTAGCTTTTATTTTGAGAGGCCGGGCAAAATTAGGGGTCTACAATTGTTGTTATTATTTTTTTCACAATATTGGCGAAGCATGACTTTCTCTATGGTGAGGTAAAGCCTTATTTTGTGCTTCTAATCGACCGACTTGATTGTAATGGCAATGACAAATTTTGATTACTTAGATGCGCTTTTTATTCTTCTTCTTTTTTTGTTTACTTAGACAAGGTTATTGTGAGGTCTAGTCGTGAAATAGCGAGAAGAGAAGCAGATAGTAAGAAGTGTATTCTTTATTAATTAATAAGGAAATATGTGCCCTGAAATGCCCGGGGGTCAGGCTAGCCCCGGAGGATAATCTCTAACAATCATTGGGTTTACATCCCTAAAGTGAAGAAAAAGATCTCCTAATGACTAGGGTAGCTCTTGACGCTTGCATCCCTCCGCTTCGGAATATTTGTTTGAGTGTGCGGAGGGGAGACTTCCCTTTTCTTCCTTCTGCTCGGCCCTTTGTAGGGTCATATCCTAGGTCACACTTGAAAGGATTATCTTTGAATTCTGGGGGTTCCCTTATGCCTTGGGAATCTGCCCCCAGTCCTTGACCAGGATGGTAACCATGCCTCATCATCATGCAGGCTACCTTTGTATTTTTGGGAAGTCTTTCTACGTTGGCAATTTTGAGCGCTTGAAAAGATGTTTCAAGGGTCTCTTCAGCTGCATCCACATAGGGTTGGGTGGACGGTCCACTGATCAGGATATCATCTTCTGCTTGGACCGTGACCAATTTGTCATCCACTATAAACTTAACTTTCTGGTGGAGCGTTGAAGGTATTGCCTTAGCGTCATGAATCCAAGGCCTGCCGAGGAGACAACTATATGTCGGAGTAATATCCATTACATGGAAATCGACGTTGAAGATAATGGGTCCAACTTGGATTGGCAAATTAACTTCTCCCACTACTTCTCGTTTTGATCCGTCGAAGGCTCGAACGATAGTGCTGCTTGGGCGCAGACGGGTTCCTTGGATAGTCAACTTGTCAAGTGTGCACTTAGGCATCACGTTCAAGGATGACCCGTTATCCACATAAACTTTGGCAATGAGGTACTCCTTGCATTTGATGGAGATATGCAAGGGCTTGTTGTGGTTTGACCCCTCGAAGGGGAGTTCTTCCTCTGTGAAGGTGAGGTGATCATTTGTCGTGATGTGACCGATGATCCTCTCAACCTTTTCTTGGGATATGGTGTGAGGTACATGCACTTCACTCAAGACCTTCATCAGGGAATTTCTGTATCTTCTGAGCTCATCGTTAGAGATAATAGGGTTATCTTTGCAGGTGTATGATTGAGCTGGTCAATAATGGAATACTCGTTTTGCCTTATAAAATGGAGTAATTCCTCTATCTCCTCCTTGGATTCTTTATTTTATTTTTCTTTGGTCTTTTAATTTTTTCCTTTATTTTTGGGGACATCTTCTTGGAAGTCCTTGGGGGAGTAGACTCTTCCACTTCTATTCATACCCCCAATGCCGGCTATATTGGAGATATCCTCCTTTATTGGTGAAGATTCTTCATATCTCCACGGTACAACTTTATTTGACTCGTAGGGGAAAGGACGTGGCATAAATAGTGGCACTGGTGTCCTTGCCCCCTCTTCCTTATTTTTGAGAACCAACGGTCGAGGCTTATTATCCCCTTGTGATGGATCAACCATTAGGGAAAGCTTGATTAGGAGTGGCTTTCTCTCCATTCTTCTGATTTGGAAGACATGTCAGTTAATCCTTCCTTTTTATTATCTTATTTATTAAGAGTGAAGGAGGGGAAATTAAATATGCAAATGAATGATATGCATACAAGTAGACAATTGTTGAATAAAGAAAACTTTCATTTATCCGTAGAAGGTGTACATTCCCCTATTCCACACTACGAAGCAACTTTTGATAGAAACGGAAAAGCCTAAAGAAACCCACAAGCGGGTCTTGATATCTATGTAATTCCCTTTCGGCTTCCCGGACATGACGAGCGAGTGTTTCACTTTGCTTCTGGACCGCCTGACTCATATCTTCGCTGTACTTTTGAGCCTCTTTGAACTTCGCCTCTTGATGGACGACCAAGGCTTGTAGTTCGTCGAGTTTTGTAAGGGCTCAGTCCTTTTCTTGTAGTACTTGGCCATACTGAGTTAGCCCGTCTCTTTCTTTACAGCGTAGCTCAGTGAGACTTTTGTTGAGTCTCCAATTGGCCTCTCACTCTTGGCGTATTTCTGACCGAGTCCTGGTGAGGTCTTGTAACAAGTCCTTGATCGTCTGAGCCTGTTTTGCTGATTCGGCCTTAAGGCGTTGTCGCCGCCGTCTCGAAAGAGAGAAGGTCGGTCGGAGCGACGCGATGGTTTTTTTTTTACCCTTTTGTTTTTCGCGTTTTTTATGTGTGGTTACAACGCCTTTAGGTTGTCCGATAACCGGGCTAACCTAGGGGCGAGGTTTTCGAAAGGTGTCCTTGGGTTGTCCGATAACCGGGCTAACCCAAGGACTTTATTTATTTTGGGTTCTATGGAGTCGCCACCGATGTTTTTACCGGAAACATCGGAAAAGGTTTAAAAGGCGTTGGTTTTCAAAAAAAACCAACTTTGGTCATTAGAACCATAGTTGGGTAAGGGAGTTAGTTACGTGGTAAAGGAAGTATTAGTTCCTTTACTACGCCCCTTTCGGGTTCCCTATGATAGGCCAGCTTTTTATGTTAATAAATAAACCGGAAAATACTCTTTTGCCCTTTTTTATTGTGCGGAATTTAAAATGATGACTACATGGCCCTAATCTATCGCATAATTTAAATTAAAGCGGTAAAAAGTAGAGAGAGTGAATTTGAACCTCCGAAGCAAGCTTTCTTTGTTATTTCTCTTTAAAAAGAGGGTGTTTTTTGGTAGCCATTCACTCTACAAGACGTCTGAACTCTTCTAGACGTCGAAAAAACGCTCTCAAAGGCACTCAGAAACTCCGGAAATGCGTCGGAGGGATTCTAGAGAGAAGTTTTAGAGTGAAGGGAGAGCTAGAAGCTTGTGGTGTGTGGAAATGAGGGGGGGAGAGCCCCTATTTATAGGTTTTCGCGCCTGGTAGTGGCAAGACCGCCGGTCTCGTCTGACAGGGTCGAGACCGCCGTCTCGTCCAATGAGACCGCCGTCTCGACCTGGCAAACGCGGCGAGACTGCCGTCTGGGGAAACGAGACCGTCGTCTCGCTCTTCGCAGGTGGCGAGACCGCCGTCTCGTCAAGCGAGACGGCGGTCTCGCCACTTGCATGAGGCGAGACGGCGGTCTGGGAAATCCAGACGGCGTTCTCGTCTCAACAAGGCGAGAAAACTTATTTTTTCGCACAGAAACTCCCTCCTATCCTAGTATGGGGCCTAATAGTCTCTCCTAATGGCTTGTTAGGCTTCGTCCATCTTCAAATAGGAGGTCTTCTGGTCTTTATTTGGAGGTCGGGCAAGATTTGGGGTCTACAGCTGCCCCCCCTTTACCTGACTAGTCAACTGTTGGTCTGTTGTGCCAGACAGATTGACAGGAAGGTAAAGGAGTTGACCCTCTTGCCCGGTTGCCCTTCAAATGTTCCGTCTTGCGGAGGGTGATCTTCTGGGGAAAACTTCGGTGTTCGTGCACTTCCAGGATACTACTTCTGACGTAGCCGATCCCTTTGGTGGACACGTGGTAAAACCTCAGGATACTCCTTCTGACGGTAGTCGATCCTTCGGTTGATGGGTATGAACCCCCCATCAGGCTGGTAGTTGCAGTCCGTTGTGTGGGACTGGATGGGTATGAACCCCCCATCAGGCTGTTACGGTCCATTGTGTGGGACCGGATGGGTATGATCCCCCCATCAGGGTGGTACAGTCCGTTGTGTGGGACTGGATGGGTATGATCCCCCCCATCAAGGTGGTAGTGCGACTTACTGATCCGGCTCGAGCGCAGATCAGGCGCAACGCGTGCGCAGGTTGATAGGTATAAACCCCCTATCAGGCTGGTACAGTCCACTGCGTAGGACTGGTGGTAGTGGCGGCTTACTGTTCAGGTGGCCCATGCACCGTTCAGGCACTCCTTGTGCGCTGGTTTGGTACAGTCCACTGCGTAGGACTGGTGGTAGTGGCGGCTTACTGCTCGGGTAGCTCATGCGTCGTTGTTGAGATGTGTTCTATCTTTGTTTTTTGTCTTTTCTTGGAATTATCGTCCGGTCTGTGCCGGGGATTCTGTTGGTGTTCATCCAGCTTGTTGATTGTTGGGGATTCTTTGTTTTTGATCTTTTGTGGTGGTCATCCGACTTTGCTGGTTGTCGGGAATTTTTTGATAAGTGCCCTTAGGTAGGCAGGAATCCTCTGAGGATTTGTTGATCTTGGTGACGCCTCTTCAGTAGGCGGATATCCATTGAGTTTTTAGTAATGCCTCTGAGTAGGCAGATGTTCCGTTTGGAGGTGAAGACTTTTGGTTTTGCTTTTTTCTTTGCCTCTGAATAGGCTAATGTTGCTTTTTTGCTTGCAAGGTTTTGCCTATGCGTTCCACTAGGGATATCCATGTTAGGCAAGTAGCTTTCTGAGGATATGCGTTTGAAGTTTTGCCTTTGCAGTAGGCTCTCTGGGTAAGTTTTTTTGGTGATATACTAGGGAGTCGGTTGACTCCTTGGGGATCTAATTTTGGTCGCCTTTTGAGGAATGGAGTTGTGACTCCTTGTTTGGTGTTGATGAGAGCTGGTTTCTTCAAGCTCTTATTTCTCTGGGGAAATGGAGTTTTTTTGTTTTTTTGTTTCCTGTGCCTCTGAGTAGGCGGATGCTTCATTAGTGGTGAATACTTTATACTTGCTTGCCTCCGAATAGGTTGATGTCTCTTTCTGGGGAAATTGGCTCTTGCTCGCCAGATCTTGCCTACGCCTAGGCAAATGACTCTTCTAAGGATGTGAGTTTGGAATTTGCCTTTGTTGTAGGCTCACTTGGAGATGATTTTTCTCTTTTGGTGATCCACCGGGGAATTGATTGCCTTTCCGGGATCTAATTTTGATTTGCCCCCGAGGGAATGGAGTTCCTTAATTGATGTGGCTGCGAGCTGGCTTTTGTGGTGCTCTTATTTTGTTGAAGGAATGGAATTTCCAATTCCTTTTTTGATTCTTTCTTTTCCTGAGGTGACCCGCTTAGGGAGCAAGGATTTTCATTTGATTTTGCCTTTTTCCGCGATTTATCTCTTTTTTCCGCGATTTTGAAATTTGGCTTTTTCGGGATAATGCGTAAGCCTTTTTACTTTTTAGTCTCTTTTTATTACGCTGGCTTTTTCCTTCTTTTTGTTGGTCCACTAGGGATGACGTTTTCTTTCTTTGGTGATCCACCAGGGAATTGGTTGACTTCCTGGGGATCTGATTTTTGCTTTTCTAGGGATGGAGTTTTGTCTCCTTGATTGATGTTGATGCGAGTTAAACTTGTGAAGCTCTTATTCCACTGGAGAGTGGGAATTTCTGATTCTTTTTTTGTTGAATTTTTTGGAGATCCACTTGAGGATTTTTATTCGGCCTTCTCTGTCATGGCCTTTTTGGACATCCGCTGGGGATGCAAGGGTTTTCTTCTTTTTTCCTTTTTTTGTTGAGCCCTTGTTGGTATGGAGACTGGACTCTTTTGATTGTTGATGATGGTGGGCTCTTGAAGCCTTTATTCTCCATTGGGGAGTGTGGAGGCGACTTTGGGTGAGTGTGCTCGATGACTCATGTGGTGATGCAGCTGAGTCGTGAGGTAATCTTTTTGTTTTGCCTCTGGAGTAGGCAAGGATCCTTTTGGGGATGACTAAGCCTTTCCGTCGGCTTTTTATGATGTCTGATGATTGTGCCCTCTTTTATTGGGTGATGATTAGAGCTTTGACTTCTGGAAGCTTCTTATGACAACTCGCTCTTCTTTCTTGAGGGAGAGCGATGTTTGGAGACTTATTAATTTCTTGTGCCTTCTTTTCTGGGTAGAAGGATGGTAGCTGGAGCTCTTGATTTTCAGAAGCTCTTATTCCGCTGAGTCGCTTGATTGACGACTTGCTCCATTTTCTTGAAGACTTTATTTTGGAGACTCGGCCTCAGTGATCCTGTTTTCAATCACATATATGGAGCTAGTCTCCTTATATGCATGAATGCTTTTTTTTGTTATTTATCTGAAGTGATTTTTATTTCTTTCATTTCTTTCATTTTTGACATTGACAAAGTCGTTTTATGCGACTACTTGTGTGGATGCCCTAAATGCAATCTATTCTTTTTGATTGATGCATCTGGAAAAGTGACTGGCATTCTCCTGCTGGACTTTTTATGATTATGATGAAGAACCCCTCTCTTTTATTCATTTTTCGGTTTAGCCCTATCTTTTGCCTAGACCGCCCTTTTGGGGTTTTCGGTCTAGCGGGCTGCCTTAATTTTTGCCTAGGATATCTTAGCAGGCTTTTTCCTTTTTTATGAATGCCCTAACTTTTGCCTAGACCGCCCTTTGCGGGTTTTCGATCTAGCGAGCTACCCTAACTTTTGCCTAAGAATCTCCTAGCAGGCATTATTCTTTTTATTCTCATTTTTTCTTTCTCTTCCTTTTTTTGAGAGATAGGAGCCTATCATATGCATGCAATGTTGGCGATATGCATCCTATAATACTATTTCAATTAATTTTTCAAAAGGATTAACCAATGTGCTTTTACTTCTGATGAGCTTCTGACGTTACGTGCTTTCGTCGACAGGGATAGGCTGTACCCATTTTGCCGTCTCGATTTTTCATGACCGAAGAATGATTGTGTTAATTGTAGAGCGACTTGCCATGTTAGTGCGCCCCTCCCTTTCCTTGGGGATGTCGATCCTCTTATTGATTACTATCTCCATATTTCCCTACTACTTACTAGAATGCCGTAGTGGTGAGGGTCAAGAGAAAAGAAGGAAGAGGATATTTAATTCAAAGGCTTGTGTTTTAGAATTATTTTATTTTGACAAAAATGGTTTCTGTAAGCACGACTAGCCAAGGTTGGTTTTAGTCTAGTTTAGACAAACGTTTTGTTTATGGAGTGGCGTCTTATTCTATGGCGCTTGCTATGACTGATTGACTTCCCTAGTCTGCCCTTTGGGTTTTCAGCTTAGGATGTTGTGTTTTGGCCCTATCTTTTGTCTAGGTTCCTTCTTTCTTGCTTTGGGAAACCTAGAGGACTTTATTTTGTAACCCTAATTTTTGCCTAGGCTACCCTTTATGGTTGTTCGGGTTTCCTAACGAGTTTACCCTAACTTTTGCGTAGCCCCCTTTCGTGGGTTTCCTACCGGGTATCTTGCCCTCTCTTTTTGACTTTCGGCTTCTATGAGCTTCTATGGGCTTCTTTCAATTTTTGTTTTCTTTTTGCACAACATTGGCAAAACACGGCTTTATTTATTTTGTGCTTCTAGTCAACCAGTGATGATGGATTTGATTTTTATTTTGGTCAATGGCGCAGTTTGATTACCTTGACGCACTTTTGAAAACGTTTGCTTAAACATGGTTATTAATGAGGTTTAGACATTAATAGCAAGAAGAGAAGCAGATAGTAAGAATGACATTCTTTGTAATTAATAGGGAAATGTGTGTCCTACAATGCTCGGGGGTCGGGCTAGCCCCGAGGAGTAATCTCTAATAGTCATTTGATTTACAAACCCTAAGAATCAGAAGGAGGACACCTAATGACTAAAGTCGCTTTTGACGCTTGAACCCCTCTATATGGGAAAATCTGATTCAAGGTGTGGAGGGGAGACTTCCCTTTTCTCCGTGCAGCTTGATCCTTTGTAGGGTAAAGCTTCAAAGGATTGTCTTTAAAATCTGGTGGCTCCCTTATTCCTTGAGAGTTTCTAATGAGCCCTTGGTTTTGGCGAAACCCATATTTTCTCATCATGCGGGTCACCTTCGTATTGTTGGGGAAGTCTTTTCATATTGGCAAAAGATATTTCGAAGGTCCTCTTCAGCCGCATCCATTCAAGGTAGGGCAGACGATTTGCTGATTTGAATGTCGTCTCTAGCTTTAATAGTGACTAGCTTGCCGCCTACCCTGAGTTTGTCTCTTTGGTAGAGCGTCGTGAATTGCCTCAGCGTCGTGAATCCAAAGTCTCTTCAATTTCCTCTTTGGATTATATTTTTCTTCGATCTTATTATTTATTCCTTTATTCTTAGGAGCGTCATCTTACAGCTCCTTGGGGGAATAGATTCTTTCATTTCTAATTTTGCCCCCAATGTCAGCTATGCTGGAGATATCCTCATTGATGAACGATGTTTATGTGTATCTCAATGGTACAACTTTATTTGGTTTGAGACATAAATAAATGTAACGGCATCTTTGTCCCCTCTTCCTTATTGACTTGGATATCCAATGGTTGAGGCTTGTTATCCTCCTTGGGCGGATCAACCATTGGAGAGAACTTGATGACGAAAGGCTTACTCTCCATCTTATTCCGATTCATGGGAAGCACATCAATTAATCCTTTCTTTTTTTATTATCTTATTATTATTAAAGTGAGAATGAATGCAATTTATGAATGCAATAGACGTTTGAAGAGATGATGAAAACAAACAATTTTATTTATTTCATGCAGATAGTGTACATTCCTCAATGCAATGTTTCGAAGTACATTTTTTTTTTTTACCTTCCGTGTATGGCACGCGAATGCCCTAATCCTCTTTTCATGGTATTGAGGAATGTCCACTTCTTCGACTGTCTATTATGTTATGAAATTTGGTGGATGCATGTACGTAGGTGTTTGTTTTTTCCTAAACATTATCATGTTTTATTTTCTAACATGATGTATGATAGTGTTTGGGATTTTGCGTTTTTTTTTTGTATGCGGATGAGGGCATGAAGAATACCAGTCGCTTTCTGGAATGCAAAGAGATTTTTATTGTTAAAAATGAATGATTTATGAGATGGATATTCCTTAAGACAATGGCTTAGGTATCATCCTTAAAGCTTATGCTTTGTGGGGTATCCTACCCACCTCGATGTAATGGTTCCTTCCCCATCACAGACTTGACAAGTATAATGGGGATCACCATCACACCTTAGTACACTTGTCCCTTCCTTGTCGCGAAGGTTACAAATGTGCTCGGGGCCTCTTTCGCCATTGTCTTAGGGATATCTAGTGCTCCCTAGAATGAATGTATTTATGCATGCACCAGTACAAAAGGGCGATAGATGTTCAAAGTGACATAACTTTTGACTGGGTCGTCCGATTTGGACGCACAGCATGTCAAAACAAAGAGAAAAGGGTGAGGAATCAAGTTGCAAATACCTAAAGGGGATTTGGCCCAGTAATTTTCCCAAAAAACGCCTCTAAGACCCATTTTTTAGGGGTTTATTAAAATGATGCGTATGCAGACTCTCCTTATGCATTTATTTTCTCTTTTGGTTTTTTCCGCTTATGACATGATGCAATATGAATGAGACGACTTTGTCAACATTATTTTTATAAATGTTTTATTGTTATTATTTTATTTATTTTGGATTTTTATTATTTTATTTTATAGCCTTTTATCTCTTCCGTCTGGATTGCGTGGCTACTTAGCTTACAAAGAACCCGAAATAAGGCTAGCTAAAAGGCAGACTGTCCGAGATAAAAATATGGCTTTATGCGAACAAATATTTAGCGTCCCTTATCTCTTCTGTCGGAACTGCGTGGCTACTTAGCTTACAAAGAACCTGAAACCAGGCTAGCTAAAAGGCAGACTGTCCGAGATAAGGGCGTTTATTTGCAAAAGTATTTTTTGTGATTTTTTTTGTTTTGTTGTTTGTTTATGCTATGCAACAAACAAATGCAACAAACATATGCACACACAATTCGATCATCCACGAACAGGCGAGAATTCGTTTTTATCACGAGGTAGGGTTTTCCTGCAGAAAAGTGCATTGGCAAGGGTTGGTTCTAACTGTTCTCACCAAGCTAAGGCCCCTAAGGTGGCCCCATTATAAGGTCCCCACTCTCCAGCCATCCGACTATGCTTAGCACAAAGGCCGTAGTCAGTCTTGTTGCCAAAAGAGGAAGGTTATCACCTTGAGTGGTGGTTTCCGATCACACTGGTGGGCTCAAGGCCCTCACTACAGCGAACCGTACCTGCCACCCACTCCCTATGGTTTTCTCACTTGCCCCCGGGTATAGAGGGAACTGTAGTGTGCAAGGGTTTGTGTACAGTTTGTATTTCACACAATTGCATAAGTATAAACAAGCAACAGTTATTAAAGCCAAACCGTAAAACATGTTATAATACAAGTTAAGGGAAAAAAGCGTTATTTTCTTGGTTTATTTATTTTTAAACTGGCCCATCACTAAATGGGATCAACTCTCGAGGCTTCCCCAGCGGAGTCGCCATCTATCGTCGCCGTCTCGAAAGAGAGAAGGTCGGTCGGAGTGACGCGATGGTTTTTTTTCGACCCTTTTGTTTTTCGCGTTTTTTATGTGTGGTTACAACGCCTTTAGGTTGTTCGATAACCGGGCTAACCTAGGGGCGAGGTTTTCGAAAGGTGTCCTTGGTTAGTCCGATAACCGGGCTAACCCAAGGACTTTATTTATTTTGGGTTCTATGGAGTCGCCACCGATGTTTTTACCGGAAACATCGGAAAAGGTTAAAAAGGCGTTGGTTTTAAAAAAAAACCAACTTTGGTCATTAGAACCAGAGTTGGGTAAGGGAGTTAGTTACGTGGTAAAGGAAGTATTAGTTCCTTTACTACGCCCCTTTCGGGTTCCCTATGATAGGCCAACTTTTTATGTTAATAAATAAACTGGAAAATACTCTTTTGCCCTTTTTTATTGTGCGGAATTTAAAATGTGACTACATGGCCCTAATCTATCGCATAATTTAAATTAAAGCGGTAAAAAGTAGAGAGAGTGAATTTGAACCTCCGAAGCAAGCTTTCTTTGTTATTTCTCTTTAAAAAGAGGGTGCTTTTTGGCAGCCCTTCACTCTACAAGACGTCTGAAACTCTTTTAGACGCCGAAAAAACGCTCTCAAAGGCACTCAGAAACTCCGGAAATGCGTCAGAGGGATTCTAGAGAGAAGTTTTAGAGAGAAGGGAGAGCTAGAAGCTTGTGGTGTGTGGAAATGAGGGGGGGAGAGCCCCTATTTATAGGTTTTCGCGCCTGGCAGTGGCGAGACCGCTGGTCTCGTCTGACAGGGTCAAGACCGCCATCTCGTCCAACGACACCGCCGTCTCGACCTGGCAAACGCGGCGAGACCGCCGTCTGGGGAAACGAGACTGCCGTCTCGCCCTTCGCAGGTGGCGAGACCGCTGTCTCGACCTGGCAAACGCGGCGAGACCGCCGTCTGGGGAAACGAGACCGCCGTCTCGCCACTTGCATGAGGCGAGACGGCCGTCTGGGAAATCCAGACGACGTTCTCGTCTCAACAAGGCGAGAAAACTTATTTTTTTGCGCAGAAACTCCCTCCTATCCTAGTATGGGGCCTAATAGTCTCTCCTAATGGCTTGTTAGGCTTCGTCCATCTTCAAATAGGAGGTCTTCTGGTCTTTATTTGGAGGCCGGGCAAGATTTGGGGTCTACAGGCGTGCTGACTTGGCGATTATTTCCTGAAGTTGGCTATCCGAGCTAGTTCTAGCAGCTTTGGATGCTCGGATAGCTTGTTCATTAGAGTCAGCACACTGATCCTTGAGGCGCTCTATTTCATGATCTTTTTTCTTGCATTGTAAACTGTCTATAGTGAGGATAGATTCTTGCTCTCTTTCTTCAAGGGCCCTCATCTGGGCTCTCATGATTTCTATCCTCTGGGTCAAGGCGTCGACTTGAGTTTGCAGCTCTTCACTATTGGCACATGTAGCGAGTGAGGTGGATGGTTGAGACATCCCTCTTCTTCTTCTTCTCCACACCTCATAGTCACTGGAGGCGGCTACCCGAGCTTTTCCTAGCTCTCTATCTCCCATAAAGACTGGTTTCTCCCATGCTTTTCTTACGGCTGGTGAGTTAGCGATTGTGCATGGGTCTCCAAAGAAACACAGTCCTTCAAGCTCCCCTCAAGAAATTGTAGTTTGAGTCCTCATGAGTTGTCTCATAGCTACTCTAGGTGAATAGGCTATGCAACCCCTGAGTCCTACTAACGGTATGTTCGGATAATCCCCACATCTGATGAGGACTGGACCGGGTCGAAACCAAGGGCAGACCCAGGATAAATGGTTGGCGTCCCATTGTTCCAACTCATCCTTCCACTCTGAGGTTAGACGTCGGTGGAGAGGGATTTTGGAGAAGCTCCTTAAATGGTCGAGGAACATTCCCATGTGACTAGAGGCGTAAAAATGTGTGATGCCCCACACGAAAAGTATTGAAGAGCAACAACAAAGTGTTTTTCCTTGCTTCTGGCAGCAAATTCCATCGAGAGCAAGGTGTTGGCAAGAAGTGCAGGCAAGGGACTCTTCGAGTTCACGTCCCAGGCGAAGAAGGCGTCCATGATGGCTTGATCCACTGTGTCGATGTGGAAGGGAAACAAGATTGTTCCAAATATAATCAAGGCCAGGGTTTTGTTAAAAGCGACCCATTCTGCCCTTTCAACCAAAGCGGACAGATGGTCTTCTAACATCGTGACTTTCCAACCCTAGATGTTCCCTTTTTCTATCAGGGTAGTCTGTCAGAATGACAATCGGATGATGGCAACGACTTGTGCTGCAGGAGTGTATGCCCCATGGCGAATATGGACCCCGACTGATTTGGGCCACTTTAGCATGATCTCATACTCCTCCAAAGTGGGCACCATGTCGAACTGCGGGAATTCAAAGCAACGCAGACTGGAGTTCTAGAAATGAACTAGTACCCTGATGAAAATAGGATCGACATAGATCTTCAGTAGGTCGAGGATCCGTCCATAGGATTTTTCAAAGTCGGAGCGGACCTCTGGTGGCATTATAGCGCAAAGTCGTTCCAACTTCTCAGTATGGTATCGGAGAATGTCCACTTTCTTCAACTGTCTACTAGTCCCCTCCATTTTCTAAAACCAAAATGCATGTTTTATGAATATCATGCTTATTGAATGTATGAATGTGAGTGTTTATTTTTCTATTTATCATGTTTTATTTCTACATGATGTATGGTATTTGCGTATTTTATTTTTTGGAAAAATAAACTACCTATATGGATGATTTATGAGTGTAATGTTTATGAATAAGGTCCCATTCATTTTTATTTGATTTGGGTGTTTATTTGATTTTTCTTTATTTTTACTTTATAGCCATTTATCTCTTCTGTCGGACTGCGTGACTACTTAGCTTACAAAACACCTGAAACCAGGCTAGCTAAAAGGCAGACTGTCCGAGATAAAAATGGCTTTATGCGAAAGAATAATGTTTAGCGTCCCTTATCTCTTCTGTCGGACTGCGTGGCTACTTAACTTACAAAGAACCTGAAACCAGGCTAGCTAAAAGGCAGACTGTCCGAGATAAGGGCGTTTATTGCAAAAAATGATTTTTGTGATCTTTCTGTTGTTTGGTTATGCTATGCAACAAACAAATGCAACAAACAGATGCGCACACAATTCAATCATCCGCGAACAGGCGAGAAGTCGTTTTAATCACAAGGTAGGGTTTTCCTATAGAAAAGTGCATTGGCGATGATAGGTTCTAATTATTCTCACCAAGGCTAAGGCCCCCAAGGTGCCCCCATTATAGGGTCCCCACTCTCCAGCCTTCCGACCATGCTTAGCACTAAGGTCATAGTCAGTCTTTGTGCCAAAAGAGGAAGGTTATCACCTTGAGTGGTGGTTTCCGATCACACTGGTGGGCTCAAGGCCATCACTACAGCGAACCGTACCTGCCACCCACTCCCTATGGATTTCTCACTTGCCCCCGAGTATAGAGGGAACTGTTGTGTGCAAAGGTTTGTGTACAGTTTTTCTTTCAAATAATTGCGTAAAAAATAAACAAACAACAGTTATTAAAGTCAAGCATTAAAACATGTTATAATATAAGGTAGGGTAAAAGCGTAATTTCTTATTTTATTTATTAAGCTGGCCCATCACTAAATGGGATCAACTCTCTAAGCTTCCCCAGTGGAGTCGCCATCTGTCGCCGTCGTAAAAAGGAGGCGGTCGGAGCGACGCAATGGTTCCGACTTTCCAATTTTCATGTTTTTATGGGTGATGTTACAACGCCTTTAGGTTGTCCGATAACCGGGCTGAACCTAGAAGCGAGGTTTTCAAAAAGGTGCTCTTGGGTAGTCCGATAACCGGGCTAACCCAAGAACTAATTTGAAAGGGTTCTTATGGAGTCGCCATCGATGTTTTTACCAGAAACATCGAAAAAGGGGTAAAAAGCCGTTGGTTTTCGAAAACCAACTTTGGTCATTAAAATCAGAGTTTAGGTAAGGGAGTTAGTTACGTGTAAGGGAAGTGTTAGTTCCCTTACGACGCCCCTTTCGGGTTCCCTATGATAGGCCAGCTATTTTATAAATAAACTTTTTGAAAAGACGTTTTTATCATTTTATTTACGGAATTAAAGTAATGACTACGTGGCCCTAATATCTATTATGCAATTTGATCATAAAAATAAAGACAGTAAAGAGAGGGAGAGAGTGAAGAAACCTCCGAAGCAAGTTTTTTTTATTAATATTCTGAAAAGTAGGGTGCGTTTTGGCAGCCCCTCGCTCTTTACAACGCCGAAAACTCTCTCGAAACGCTATAAAAAACTCTTGGAAACTCTCAGAAACTCCGAAAATGCTTCGGAGGGACTCTAGGAAGAGAATTTGAAGAAATTGTAGAAGGGAAAGTGGAAGAACTGTGTGAAATAAGGGGGGGAGCGCTCACTATTTGTAGGGATTCGTGTCTGTCAGGTCGAGACGGGCATCTCGTCTGACAAGGTCGAGATGGTCATCTCACCATTCGGGACGACGGTCTTAACTTGTAAAAGTGGCGAGACCGTCGTCTCACTAAACGAGACGGCGGTATCGAATTTTCCAAAAACGAGAAGGCCTTCTCGCCAAACGGGAGGGGGTCTCGCCATTCGCAAGTGGCGAGACGGCCATCTCGCCAAACGAGACGGTGGTCTCGACTTGTAGCAATGGCGAGACGGCGGTCTCGACCTCTGAAGGCGAAAATCCTTATTTTAATGCAGAATATCCTTCCTATCCTATTATGGGGCCTAATAGTCTCTCCTAGTGGCTTCTTAGGCTTCATCCATCTTCAAATAGGAGGTCTTCTGCTCTTATTTTGAGGTCGGGCAAGATTTGGGGTCTACACACACCTATCATTCATTTTATTGATAGAATTATTGTGCATCGAAGAAAGTGGTTGGTCCTCTCCCCGTCCGAACTCGAGCACAAAAAGCAAAGGCTATGGAGATTTTGGAAGAACAGAATCGCAAACTCACTGCTGAGGTCAACTCCTTAAGAGAGCAAATGACGCAAATGTTGGAGTTGATGCGCCAATAGAGCCAAAATAAAAGGGAGACTCAAGGCGATCGCGCCTCTCGCCACAAGGCAGAGGAGGAAGAAGAGTTCCTCTTCGAGCAAAAAGTCCCCCGTGCAATCAAAGGCAAGAGCGGTACTCATCCAGCCCCCCGAGGTCTCCAAGCAGTAAATCTCCACTCTAGAGGAGAGGCTAAGAGCCATGGAGGGACATAGCTTTGACGTAAAGGAGGCAGCCGATATGTGCCTTGTTAAGAACATTCATCTCCCTCCAAAGTTCAAGGTCCCTGACTTCCCGAAGTACATGGGAATGACTTGCCCCAAGAGTCATCTTACCATGTACTATCGCAAGATGGCTCCCCACGCCAACAACGAAGAACTCCTAATACACTACTTCCAGGAGAGTTTGACTGATTCAGCTTTGAATTGGTATATGCAGTTGGAGAGGGGACAAGTCCAAAGCTAGAAGCAGCTGGCAGACGCCTTTCTTCGTTGCTATAAATACAACATCGATCTGACCCCCGATAGGTTAGATCTCCAAACTTTAAGCAAGAGAAGCGACGAATCCTTTAAAGCATATGCCAAGCGATGGAGAGAGTTGGACGCCCAAGTAGAGCCTTCGCTATCAGACAAGGAAACTGTTTCTATATTCATCAATTCATTGACTGGACCCTATTACGATAAAATGATAGGGAACACGCCAACTCTTTTTTCAGACGTAGTCACCATAGGCGAGAGGGTGGAGCAGGGATTGAAAAGTGGAAGGATAATGCAGCCTTCCTCTTCCAACTCATCATTCAAGAAATCCCCAGGCAGGAAGAAGGAGGAGAATGCAAATATCATCAGCCTCACTGCTCCTTCTTCCTCTACAAAGCCAACTAGGAAATCCCAGAGGCAGGAAAGGAAGTTCACCCCCCTTCCAACTTCTTATGGGAGTTTACTGCCTAAACTGGTAGAGGCCAAGCTCCTTGCATACGTCCCGCCAAGGAAGATGAACCCACCTTACCCCGAGTGGTATAAGCCTAATGAGAAATGTGCTTACCACTCAGGTGCTCCTGGGCATTCAATAGAGAACTGTCGGGCCTTAAAATACAAGGTCCAGGAATTAATAAACGCCGGGTGGGTCACGTTTGAAGCTCCCGCTCCCAGCATAGAAGTCAAGCCTCTGTCGCAACCAGAGTGATAGAGTTGGACGGGAAGGACCAGTTGTTAGGGTTGTTTCTTTTTAAAAGACTTTCTTTGTATTTCTTACGGTCCCAGCCGTGGCCGTAGGATCCTCGATTAAAAGGTCATTTTGTATCTTTTCCTCTATTGCAATACATGAGGCATTTTTCATACACATTTATTCTTTTCTCTCTTCTATTTATTATTCTTTCAAAAAATAACTAAATAATAAAATCTATACCTAAAACAGAACCCTTAAAAACAATCATGTATGTGATTGATGAATCTCTGTGGAATTTGGAAGCCGAAGGAGAATGGGTCGAAACTGAGAATGAACAGGAGACCATCTCTCCAGACATGCAAAGATTGCTAGACAGAGAAGCTCGCTTCATACAACCTTATCAGGAAAAGACAGAGACCGTCAATTTGGGACAGAAGGACGATAAGAAAGAAGTGAGTATCGGTACTCAAATTGATAGTGTCATCAGGGAAAGGTTAATACAGTTATTAGAAGAATGCATGGACGTATTCGCATGGTCATACCATGATATGCCCGAACTCGACGCAAGTATAGTGGAGCATAAACTACCCTTGAAAGAGGGTTTCCGGCCAATAAAGCAAAAGCTAAGAAGGATGGAACCCAAATGGTCCTTAAAAATTAAGGAAGAAGTGCAAAAACAATTGGATGCTAATTTTCTGATTGTGTCTAAATACCCTGAATGGTTGGCAAACATCGTGCCGGTCATGAAAAAGAATGGAAAGATCAGAGTGCGTGTAGATTACAGGGATCTAAATTGGGCGAGTCCAAAAGATGATTTCCCCTACCATACATCGACACGATGGTGGATCACACCGCCACAAACAAACTCTATTCCTTCATGGATGGATACGCGGGGTATAATCAGATTAAGCTAGCTGCCGAAGATAGAGAAAAAACTTCCTTCATCACACCATGGGAAACATTTTGTTACAGAGTCATGCCTTTTGGACTCAAGAACGCAGGGGCTACCTATCAAAGGGTCATGGTAACACTATTCTACGACATGATCCACAAGGAAATAGAAGTATATGTGGATGATATGATCTCCAAGTCCAGAAATGAGGTGGACCACATCCTCTATTTGAGAAAATTGTTTGATCGACTTCAAAAGTATAACCTAAATCTAAACCCAGCTAAATGCACATTTGGAGTTCGGTCGGGTAAATTACTCGAGTTCATCGTCAGCAAAAAGGGAATAGAGGTGGACCCAGACAAAACAAAGGCAATCTTAGAAATGTCCCCACCGGAGACTGAAAAGGAAATCAGAGGATTCCTTGGCCGAATTAATTACATAGCAAGGTTCATCGCACAGCTCACAGACAAATGTGCAACCATCTTCAAATTGTTGCGCAAAAATCAACCAACAGTTTGGAATGAGGAGTACCAACAAGCTTTTGAGAAAATTAAGTTGTGCCTAACCAATCCACTGGTACTAATCCCCCCCGTTGAAGGAAAACCTCTGATTCTTTATTTATCGGTACTTGATGAATCTATGGGATGTGTACTCGGTCAACAGGACGATACAAGGAAGAAAGAACAAGTCATATACTACCTTAGCAAAAAATTCCTAGACTATGAGACCCGTTATACACCACTCGAAAAAACGTGTTGTGCATTGGTGTGGGCAACTCAACGTCTCAGGCAATATATGATTAGACATACAACATGGTTGGTTTCCAAAATGGACCCAATCAAATACCTGTTTGAAAAACCCATCCTGACCGAGAGAATAGCTAGGTGGCAAGTACTTCTTTCAGAATTTGACATCATCTATGTCACCCAAAAAGCTATCAAAGGTAGTTCTCTAGCAGACTACCTAGCACACAGGTCAACAAACGAATATCAATCCCTACAAGACGACTTTCCAGATGAGCACATCATGCATATCCAACACGATGCACCCGAAGACGATGCATGGACTTTGTTTTTCGATGGAGCCTAAAACATGCTTGGACACGGGATAGGAGTTGTTTTGATATCCCCTGAAAGAAAATACATCCCAGTAACAGCTAGGCTAAATTTCGACTGCACCAATAACATGGCTGAGTATGAAGCCTGCGCCTTGGGGTTCCAAGCAGCTTTAGATCATGGGGTGACCAAACTCAAAGTTTTCGGTGACTCGTCCCTTGTCATCTATCAACTCAAGGGTAAATGGGAAACAAGAAATTCCAAGTTAATCCCATATCTAGAGCATATCCGAAATATGATTTCGAGGATGAAAGACATCACTTTCGAGTACATCCCTCGGGAAGATAATCAGTTCGCAGATGCGCTCGCTACCTTATCATCCATGTTCGCCTTAGATCAAGAATGTGAGATACCCATTATCTAAATAAGGCTGCATGATAAACAAGCTTTTTGTATGGTAGTAACTAGCGAAGAATACAGGTACCCTTGGTATCAAGACATCAAGCGATACCTTGCGAGGGGCGAATACCCCGAGGGAATTAATGAGAATGATAAAAGGACCATTTGAAAGAGAGTTATAGGGTTCACATTGATCAGAGGAATCCTCTATAAAAAGAACTTTGATTCCACTTTGTTAAGGTGTGTGGATCATGAAGAAGCCCAAACCTTGATAAAAGAAATTCACAAAGGAGCTTTTGGGACCCACGCACCCGGGCATGTCATGGTAAAAAAATCCTAAGGGCAGGATATTTTTGGTCCACAATGGAAGGCGGTTGTCACCAGTATGCTAGAAAATGTCACAAGTGTCAGGTATATGCCGACAATATTCATATCCCATCGGTGCCACTTAACCACACCATGGCCTTTTTCCATGAGGGGCATGGATGTTATTGGACCCATTGAGCCAAAGGCATCCAATGGTCATCGTTTCATCCTGGTGGCCATTGACTATTTTACCAAATGGGTAGAAGCGGCATCCTACGCACATGTGACCAGAAAAGTAGTGACCACCTTCATCAAGAAAAATATCCTGTGTCGGTATGACATTCCCCATCATCTCATTACTGACAATGGGACCAATCTGAACAATAAGATGATGGAAGAATTATGCCAAAACTTCAAAATTCAGCATCACAATTCCTCTCCATACCGGCCCAAGATGAACGGTGCAGTAGAGGCGGCCAATAAGAACATCAAGAAAATCATCCAAAAGATGGTGATAACATATAAAGATTGGCATGAAATGTTACCCTTCGCCCTGTACGGATACCGAACTTTTGTACGAACCTCCACCGAAGCTACTCCATACTCCCTCGTATATGGCATGGAGGTCGTACTGCCAGTAGAAGTCGAGATACCCTCCCTGCGAGTCATTATGGAAGCAAAACTGACAGAGGCAAAATGGGTCCAAAATCGGTATGACCAATTGAACCTAATCGAAGAAAAACAACTGGATACCATATGTCACGGACAAGCCTACCAAAAGAAAATTAAGAGGGCTTACGACAAAAAAAGTCAACCCTCACACTTATCACGAGGGGGATCTAGTAATAAAGAAACTACTTCTGGCCTAAAAGGACAAAATCCGAAAATGGGCGGCAAATTATGAGGGACCCTTTGTAGTCAAGCGAGCCTTCTCAGGAGGAGCCCTTATCCTCACCATATGGACGGAGAAGAGTTTCAACACCCAGTCAACTCAGATGCAGTAAAGAAATATTACACTTAAAGACATTGCTCATGACCCGTCAGGACGAAAACTCGTAAAGAGCATCCTGGGAAAAAGATAGGGTCTTTATTCCTCGCTAGGACACATCCTAGGCAAAAATTAGAGGTAAAAAAAAGAGGTAAAAGAGAGCAATAATTACCCTAGCCGAAAACCGCAAGGCAACTAAGGTAATACCTTTCCAAAAGCAAGTAGACTTCGCATGGTCTTCACTCCGAGCTCGGACATCTCAACTAAAGCGACTAGGAGAAATAGAGAGACAGATGTTAGGGACATTATTGTTATAGCTTATACAGTGTAGCCAACCTTGGCCAACCGTGCTTCTAAATCCCCTTTGTAAATCCTTCTGTAAAAATAAACCATTTGCTTATATTAATAAGATTGTCTCTTACTTCTTCTTTTCTCTTGACCAATTTATGAAAATGTCTCTGTAATAATGAAACATGAACACACATAAAGAACCAACGCAAGAAAGCACAAGGAAGGAAAAGAAAAAGATAAAGAACGATGCCTACTAGGTCATTCTTAGGCAAAAATTAGGGTAGCCTGCTAGATCAAAAACCCGCAAAGGGCGGTCTAGGCAAAAGTTAAGGCATTCATAAAAAGGAAAAAAGAGTCTGCTAAGATATCCTAGACAAAAATTAAGGCAGCCTACTAGATCGAAAACCCACAAAGGGCGGTCTAGGCGAAAGATAGTGCTAAACCATAAAGAAGAGTCCATCAACGAAATACCAGTCACTTTCTAGATGCATCGAATAAAAATAGATTGCATTTAAGGCATCCACACAAAGTAGTCGCACGAAACGACTTTGTCAAAATCGAAAAAACAAAAATAAATAATAAAAAATAAATCGCCTCAGATAAATAACGAAAAACACTCATCCATATAAGGAGACTAGCTCCATGTTTATGTTTGAAAACAAAAAGCACTCAAAACAAGGCCCTATGCCCAAACGGATTAGCCTACTCAAAGGCACCATCTAAATCAACAAATCCCCAAAGGATTCCTGTCCACCTTGGAAGCACTGAACAAAGAATCCCCAGTAATCAACGAGCTGGACGACCACCAGAAAAGTAAAAAATTAAAAGATCTCTGGCACACCGGAATACTCTACCAAAAGAAAACATTGAAAGCAAGAGAGCATTTCTCACGTCAATTGGCGCATGATCGAAATCAGTAAGCCTCCACCACAGCCGAAGGGTTAGCTACCTCATCGAAGGAGCATCCTGAGGCACCTAACCTGATGAGGGTTCGTACTCATCAACCAAGGGGTCATCTACCGCATCAAAGGAGCATCCTAAGGTTTCTCACTTGGCGCATGGGCTAGAACAGTAAGCCACCACCGCATCCAAGGATCAGTCCTGTTGCAAAATGGTATCCAAAAGATACAACTTACCAACACCTAAGGGGTCAGCTACCGCATCAAAGGAGCATCCCAAAGGAAAATCTCCATCAGTCGAAGGGTCAGCTACCGCATCAAAGGAGCATCCTGAAGCCTCACCAAAATATCGTCTGACGGGTCAGCCTCCACAACAAAGAAGCATCCTGAAGACAGTACCAGACTACATTCATCATCCCAAGGATCAACTACTGCATCGAAGGAGCATCCAGAGGATAGCCGGACAAGAAGGTTAACTCCTTTACCCGCCAATCGACCTTATGGTATGAAAGCCCATAGTCAATTGATCGAATAAAGGGGGGGCAGCTGTAGATCTCAAATCTTGTCCGGTCGCAAAATAAAGAGTAGAAGAACTCAAAATTCGAAGATGGGTGTCATCGTCGTCAAAAGAGGCGGTCGGAGCGACGCGATGGTTTCGACTTTTCATTTTTTTCGTTTTTTATGGGTGAGGTTACAATGCCTTTATGTTGTCCGATAACCGAACTGAACCAAACGGAGAGGATTTTTTGAAAAGGTGTTCTTAGGTCGTCCGATAACCGGGCTGACCTAAGAACAAGTTTGAAAGGGTTCTTATGGAGTCGTCACCGATGTTTTTATAAGAAACATCGAAAAAGGAGGAAAAAAGGCGTTAGTTTCAAAAACCAACTTTGGTCGTTAAAACCAGAGTTGGGTAAGGGAGTTAGTTACGTATAAGGGAGGTATTAGCTCCCTTACGACGCCCCTTTTGGGTTCCCTATGACAGGCCAGTTATTTTATAAATAAACTTTTAAAATGACGTTTTTACCCTTTTATTTGCGGAATTAAAAATAATGACTGCATGGCCCTAATAGCTATTGTACAATTTAATATAAGTAAAAAGGATAGTGAAAGAGAGAGAGAGAGAATGAACAAACCTCCGGAGCAAGCTTTTGATTAAGTTTCTTGAAAAATAGGGTGTGTTTTGGTAGCCCTTTGCTCTTACAACGTTAAATTCTCTCTCGAAAACGCTATAAAAAGCTCTCTTAAACACTCAGAAACTCTAGAAATGCTTCGGAGGGGCTCTAAGAGAAGAATTTTGAGAAATTGCAGGAGGAGAAGTGGAAGAACTGTGTGAATTGAAGGGGAAAGTGCCCTCTATTTATAGGGATTCGCGCCTGTTAGGTCGAGACGGCGGTCTCGACTGGCAAGGTCGAGATGGCGGTCTTGCCATTCGGGATGGCGGTCTCGACTTTGATAAGTGGCGAGATGACGGTCTCATTTGGCGAGACGACGGTCTCGACTTGCCAAATGGTGAGAGGGTCATCTTGCCAAACGGGAGGGGGGTCTCGCCAATGGTAAGTGGCGAGACGGCCGTCTCGACTTACCATTGGTCGAGACGGCGGTCCCGAAGAGTGAGACGGCGGTCTCGACCCCTGAAGGCAGGAATCCTTTTTTTTGTACAAAAAAGTCTTCCTACTCTAATATGGGGCCTAATAGTCTTTCTTAGTGGCTTTTTAGGCTTTATCCATCTTCGAATAGGAGGTCTTCTGCTCTTATGTTGAGGTCGGACAAGATTTGGGGTCTACAATGGGCAAGTCCTAAAAGGTCCTTAGGATAGACTATTAGGCCCATTATTAGAGTAGGAAGGCTTTTTGTACGGAAAAAATAAGGATTTCTACCTGAAGGGTCGAGACCGCCGTCTCGCCATTAGCAAGGGCGAGACGGCTATCTCGCCACTTGCCATGGCGAGACTGCCTTCCCGTTTGGCGAGACGACCTTCTCGCCATTTGTCAAATTGATACTGCCATCCCGAGTGGCGAGACAACCGTCTCGCCATTTTCCAAAGGTGAGACCGCCATCCCGATTGGCAAGACGACGGTCTCAACCTGACAGGCGCGAATCCCTATAAAAGGGGGCGCTCTCCCCTTTATTTCACACAGTTCTTCAACCTTTCCTTCTACCATTTCTTTAAATTATTCTCCTAGAGCCCCTCCGAAGCATTTCCGGAGTTTTCTAAGTGTTCTTAGAGAGCTTTTTATAGCATTGCGAGAGAGAAAGACCGACGTTGTAGAGCAAAGGACTGCCAAAAAGTGTCATATTTTAAGAATTAATCAAGAAAGCTTACTCCGGAGGTTTCTTTACTTTCTTCCTCTCTTTTACTGCCTTTTTTATTTATATTTATATGTATATTAGCTATTAGAGCCATGTAGTCATTATTTTTTTAATTCCGCAAATAAAAGGGTAAAAGTGTCATTTTAAAGTTTATTTATGAAATAACTGGCCTATCATAGGGAACCCGAAAGGGGTGTTGTGGGGGTGCTAATACCTTCCCCACACGTAACTAACTCCCTTACCCAACTCTGGTTATAATGGCCAAAGTTGGTTTTCTTAAAAACCAACGCCTTCTTTTTTTCCTTTCCCGATGTTTTCGGTAAAAACATCGGTGGCGACTCCATAAGAACCCTCTTCGAAAACCTTGCTTTAGGTCTAGCCCGGTTATCGGACAACCTAGAGGCGTTGTAACATCACCCTTCTAAAACGCGAAAATGGAAGTTGGAACCATCGCGTCGCTTCGGCCGCCTCTTTTGACGGCAGCGACAAGGGAGATGGGGGTACTATAGTGGTTTCCAGTGGGGGGGAGGCAACCCGTGGTGGAGATTTAAGGGTAATGGTGGAGGTGCGGGGCCGAGAAGGTGCAATGGCCACACAGTGGCTAGGGTTCACTTGTGATGGCTACGACAAAGATTGGGTTGCTTTGTGGTTTTGGGGAGGTAGCTTAGCAAAGGTGACTACAATGGCAGTTCACGGTGGCTTGGCGGTGAGGGACAGGGGTCGTGGTGGTTGGCGACTAGGGTTTGGGGTGGTTGATCAGGGTGAAGGTATGGGCGGGAGAGTGATTTGGGATGCTTGATGGTGATGGCGGGTGCGATGGTAGTTCCTTGGTGGCCAGGATAGATGTCGAAGGTGGTGATGTAAGGTTTGATGGACCGCAGGTGAGTAAGCATTTGCAAAGAGGCTAGGGTTACCAGTGAGTGGCTTGGGTGAGGTCGCGGTGGCTACTGGCGGTGATAATGGTAACTAAATTTTGTTTTATGTGTTCATAATAATTTTTAATATATACAATCCAAATTCTTCAACTACAAATACAACTTACAAAGTGAATTAGGAACAATGGATTTACGAACATGTTGATTGCTCTGTTGATTATTATTTTGAGTTTTTAGTTGTTGTATTGCTCGGTTAATCTGTTGATTGTTGTTTTGAGTTTTTAGTAGTTGTTTTGATTGAGGGTTTGTTTGTGATGGTGGGTACGTGATGATGGTGCATCCTTTTGTTTCTTTTTTCGTGATCGTCTCCTCTCTTTTTTCTTTCTTTCTTTCTCTCAATTTATATAGAGCTCCATTTCGATGGCTATAGGGTGGCTGGGAGGCTGTAGGGAGGTGGTTGGAGTGGTTGGTTGGGAGGTTGTAGGGTGGCTGGAGGCGTTTATAATGAGTTATGGAAATTTCATCTTTTCACACTATATGTAAGAATTGATGTGTTATACTTATTTCCGATCAATTTCAGCCCAGCTCATTTATTTGCAAAGTTTATATAAACTATATTATATATAGATTTATCTCTAATTTAACTAGAAAGGTTGCATATATCACTTATAATAACAGAAGAAAAAATTTTAATTGAAGATTTTTTTTTCATATAATTTTATTTAATAAAATATATTATTATGATTATTAATGTGGCAAAGTCTATATTAATCAAATATACAATTTATTAATGACATATATTCATTTTTATACGAATTTAATTATAATGTTTTAAGAGTATATCGGTGACGTGGAGCTACTTGATAGGTGAGAGGGGTCATAGCTCCAAAGTTTTGTAAAGTTTTGTAATTTATATTAATATTTATAATTTTGTCCCCTTATTATTTTTAAAGTTTTATAACTTACATTAATATTTATGATTTTGATCCCCAGATTTATTATTTTGTCCTTTTATTATTTCTAAAGTTTTATAATTTACATTAATATTTATGATTTTGATCTCTCAAACTTAATTATTATTATCTTTTATATTTTTATATTTTTTATATTATTTTATTATTTATTGATAATATATTATTTAGTACCTCAAATATAAGGATTTTCTATATATATATTTTCTAATACATGATGTTAATACAAATTCAAGATTGTTAATAAGAACTAATGTTAATAAACATGAGGTGGACCAAAGATCTCTTGATAAATTTATATTAATTCTTACAAACTCCATTAACTATTTATTGATTGATTTAATGTCACATTTATCAGAATAAGTATGATATTAATTATTGTTATAGAAAGACTAAAGAGAGAGGCACGGAAGAGAATCGTGATACCCACCAATTGAATGGTACCCCACTCACTTATGGGTCTTACCCTCTTAGCTACTGCACTTTTCCCCTATTCAAATAATACATTATTCATCAAGTATATATCTTGTGCACTATGGACCACCAATGTATAATAATACTTTTTTTAGTATGATTTTATCAATGTTTATCTGGTTTTAAAAATTCTTTAAAGCGAAAGTTAAGTTGTTTTATTTTTATTAAATTTTTGTTTTATTTGAAATAGAATTCTTTAAGTTTTATCTAAGAAATAGATAATTAATATAATTTAGATATGAGAGTGGTAGGACGGAGTTGAAGATAAAAGGTGAACCGTCCAATCAGAATCTAGAATAGGTAAATTAATTTTATTTTTTGAGAACTTTCTTTAGTTTAGATGAATCAGTTGGTAATTTAAACAATTTTGATTACGTAGTGATATACTCAAATATTGGAATAGAGGGATTTAACTTCAGTTGCATAATTATTTGGAGGAGTTAGGTTTCATAAATATCCGATATGATTAAATAGATTAGTATATATTTTGGAATAGTTAGATGTAGAGTAGAATTGCATGTTTAGGTTATTGTGGAGTGGTAATGTTTTTAATGTGTAGTTTCGGTATAAATAAGTGGTTTTGTTGGGTACAGGGTTGGAAAATGTTTGAAATGGTGAAATATTTTTATGACTCTCATCCTTTTATGATATGTGTTGGATGCTTGAGTGACAAGTCAAGCATAAGAAAAAGTGGTATAAAGGATAACAATTGATTAAGCAATAAATTATTATTCAAGTAAGAATGATTTGGTGGATATTGATCAAGAGAAATGGTCATTTGATAAGAGAGTGTACATTGTTAGTATTTCAATCAAATGATATACAATATATTATTAGAGAAGAAAGAATTGATAAAAAAGGATTTTACTTAAACAATAAATGAACACTTAATTGATAATACTTACAAAATAAAGATAATTGTATTGGCTTAAAGAAAAATACAAACAAAGGAAAAATAAATTAATTATGTTTGTTAGTCACTCAGGTGACCGTAATGACATTCAATCAAGGAACAAACAAAATAGATGCACTACAAAAAAAACGCTTATTATCTACGGGTAAAATCCGTAGGTAATGACAAAAATCCGTAGGTAATATCACTTTACCTACGGATTTCTTTTCGTAGAAAATCCGTAGGTAATTACCTACGGATTTATAATCCGTAGGTAATGCACTCGCTGGAATTACCTACGGATTACAACCTCCTCCCCTTTATATTATATTTTTATTATTTATTATATTTTCGAAACTTTGAATTATTATTAGATTAAGGGAATTGTCATTAGCAGGGATTCGAACCCAGTACCTCGAGTTGGAGGTCGATACTCCAACCACTAAGCTATTAGGTTATTTTGAAAATAATTTACAAATAAATTATATTTATATTTATCCGTGTAAATATATAAATATAAAATATATAAATATAAAATATATATAAATATAAAAAATATATATAAATATAAAATATATAAATATAAAATATATATAAATATAAAAAATATATATAAATATAAAATATATAAATATAAAATATATATAAATATAAAATATATATAAATATAAAATATATTTATATTTTGATATATTTATATATTTATACATTTATATATTTGTATTTATATATTTATATATTTATATATTTATATTTATATATTTATGTATTTATATATTTATGTATTTATATATTTATATATTTATATATTTATCTATTTATATATTTATGTATTTATGTATTTATGTATTTATATATTTATGTATTTATGTATTTATGTATTTATGTATTTATATATTTATGTATTTATGTATTTATGTATTTATATATTTATGTATTTATATATTTATGTATTTATATATTTATGTATTTATATATTTATATATTTATATATTTATGTATTTATGTATTTATATATTTATATATTTATATATTTATATATTTATATATTTATATATTTATATATTTATATATTTATATATTTATATATTTATATATTTATATATTTATATATTTATATATTTAAATATTTATATATTTAAATATTTAAATATTTAAATATTTAAATATTTATATATTTATGTATTTATGTATTTATGTATTTATGTATTTATGTATTTATATATTTGTATATTTCTATATTTGTATATTTATATATTTGTATATTTGTATATTTGTATATTTATATATTTATATATTTATATATTTATATATTTATATATTTATATATTTATATATTTATATATTTATATATTTATATATTTATATATTTATATATTTATATATTTATATATTTATATATTTATATATTTATATATTTATATATTTATATATTTATATATTTATATATTTATATATTTATATATTTATATATTTATATATTTATATATTTTATATTTTATATTTTATATTTTATATTTTATATTTTATATTTATATATTTTATATTTTATATTTATATATTTTATATTTATATATTTATATATTTTATATTTATATATTTTATATTTATATATTTATATATTTTATATTTATATATTTTATATTTATATATTTACACGAATTAATATAAGTATAATTTAGTTGTAAATTATTATTAGAATATCCTAATAGTTTAGTGGTTGAAGTATCGGTTTTCAATTTTAAGGTATTGGGTTCGATTCTTGCTAGTGACAATTTTTTTAGTTTAATATAATTTATCTACGGATAGTAATTCCGTAGGTAATTACCCACGGATGATATTACCTACGGAAAATATCCGTAGATAATGGATAATTACTCACGGATAGAATTCCGTAGGTAATATCCGTAGGTAATGCACACTTTACCTACGGATAGTAATTACGTAGGTAATTACCTACGGAATTATCCACGGATTACATTACCTACAGATAATATCCGTAGGTAATGGATAATTACCTACGGATAAAATTCCGTAGGTAATATCCGTAGGTAATGTACAATTTACCTACGGATTTTCATCCGTGGGTAATATCCGTAGGTAATATCCGTAGGTAATGGATAATTACCTACGGATAGAATTCCGTAGGTAATATCCGTAGGTAATGTACAATTTACCTACGGATTTTCATCCGTGGGTAATATCCGTAGGTAATGTAAAATTTACCTACGGATTTTTATCTGTGGGTAATATCCGTAGGTAATGTAAAATTTACCTACGGATTTGTATCCGTAGGTAATATTCCGTAGGTAATAGGCTTTTTTTTTGTAGTGATGGTTTGTTTAAGATATATTTGCTCAAGCTTATACGAGGATACTTAAGCAAAGTGAGGTCATTGATTAAGCGATAAAAGGATTACTCAAGCTAGGAGGAGACAAAATCATAAGGATTTACTACTAGAAGTATATCTCTCAACCGAACAGAGGGTGCTCAAGCGATGTAAATACCTTCATTGTATGATAAGAATTGTATGAAAAAATAATAGTGAGGTGATACACAAGACATATATGAGACTGAATTGAGCTTGAGGTTGTTATCTAGAATCAACTTATATGTTTATTATTTGTGTGTGGCAAGTCAAACTCAAATTTCTTATATGTAGTCTAGAAATGACAGTGTTATACTAAAGAAATGTTATGGTATAATATGACAACTATGTTGAAAGCAATGAGGGGGAGATTGATGGAAATGTTCCTACATTTCCAAGAGATGATTTTGATGATGATTCAAGTCAACTACATTCAAGTCAACACCATTCAAGATGAATTTAAGGACAAGCTGAATTTATGATGTAGGTGACAATGTGAAACATTTCCCTACATGCCCAATATATGTTTTTGATAAAGATGATGATTCAAGCAAGCCCAAGATGATTCCTGAAGACTAGATAAAGTCTTAGAATACTGGATATGGAAGTACAAGTTGATGAAGTAATATTATGCATAAGCTTCCAAAGCACAAGTGTGATAAAATTCATAACATGATATTTTTCACTGTCATAATTAATTATGATGCACCAGAAATGGAAAAATGATTTTCTCTATCATAATTAATTATACTGGTAATATAATCAATTATGACAATTCAAATTTGAAAAATATATCCGTTTTAAAGAATAAATGTTTTTGAATACATCCTGATTTTCTCTATGATATTATTAATGTCCAACGACCATTTTCTGATGTTATTTTTCTATTTAATTAAGTTTTGATGAGAAATAAAAAACACACAATTACAGAATTCGAAAATACAATTTACATTCAATCAGTTTTGAGAAAAGAATTCTGAGCAAGACAACAAAGATATTTTACACCTTTTGAGAAAACCCTCTTCTCTACTGCATTCTGTGCTTTTATTGTTAATCACACTTTGTTGTCTACAGGCTTCTACCTCTTCTGCAGGCTTCTACAATTTGTTGTCTCCATTACCCAAGTGTGTCTGTTCTTATTTTTATTACCTTCATCCTTTTTGCATTGGTGGAAAAGGAGGTGTTTTTCATCCCTAGTGTGATTCTAGGGAGGGGTTCATCCTTAGTGGGATTCTAAGGAGGTGTTTTTCATCCTTTGATTTGTTCAGAGGAGGTGTTCATCCCTAGTGGGATTCTAGGGAGGTGTTCATCCTTAGTGGGTTTCTAAGGAGGTTGTTGTCTTTTTAATTAGTTTACTTTTTACTGGTTCTTCTGCTGAGTTGATTGTAATTTGTAAACTGAATTTGAAAGATAGTGAATGGGGAGTCACTCTTGTGTTAAGAGTTGACTGGAACTGGATGTAGGGTTGGCTATACTTGAACCAGGTATAAATCTCTCGTGCTCTTCTCTTTCCCTTATCTCTTTCTCTTTTCCTGATTATATTATTGTGAATTTATAATATTATATTATACTATGTTTATATAAAAAATTATAAAAAATAAAAAAAATATTAAAAATATTAAAAAAATATTTTCTAAAATTTATGTTATATTTTTTATATATAATAATTTAATATATAAATAAAAAATATTTATTCATTCTAAAAATAAGAATTAAAAAATTATTATTTATTATTCATATTTTTATAATTTAATAATATAAAAGAATAATTCTTTTTAATTATTAAATTATAAAAATGAAAAATTAATCTAAAATCTTTATTTTTAGAGTAATTAAATTCATTCTCAAATAAATTAATAATATATAAATACATTTTAATAAAATAATATTATTTTTATTTTTATTTAAAAATAATTATTATTTTATAAAATAAATTAGTCAATAATCTACGTAGTAATCTTATCTAAATTCATTTAAATTACGAATTAAGTTAGTATAACAAAATTATCCTTAGTTTATAATTTTGTTTTGTCTTAATTTATATTTTAAACGTTTTACATTAATTCACCGACCGAACTGAAATTCTTATATATTTGTCTTAATTTTTTAAAAGTTTTTTTACCTAATAATTTTTTATTTTATTTTTAATCCTACAACATTATTTGACGCATTTTATTTTATTTTTTAAAATACCATCTAAACTGTTCAGGTAACAAAATTAAAATAAAAATTTATTAAAAAAACTTAAGAAAAATTATTATGAATTATAAAAAATATGATAACTAAATTTATATAAGGCTATTCTCTCTCTCTCTCTCTCTCTATATATATATATATATATATATATATATATATGAACTTTTAATATTTTAATTTTACACCTATAAGAATTTAGTAGTTTATAGAGAAACATTGGTTAAATGGGTGGGGCAACTTTGAAGTTTTTCCTTTGAAATAAGAATAGCTAAATAAAAAATTCTAGTGTTTTAAATTTTATTTCTAAAAACCCATCATCTCTTTAAATTCTAAAGTTTTTTACTTCTCTCTAAAATTTCCGTACCTAATTCTTATCTTTTTTTTAAATCTAAGTATATCATTGTACTTTTAGTGACAAGAAAAATATTTTCATCCATTCAGAATCTTAAATAGAGTAAGTTTTTATTTTTCTCAACTTTAGAGTATTTTTAAATTTTTGAGGTTAAGATTTTACATGTGGCTCCTTGAGACTTGCATGTGACTTTATGGGGTAAAGATGAATTTTGAGTAGTTAAAGAACATTGTGGTAGGTTCAATTTGTTAATTGGGGTTTTCTGTTAGCAGGATCTAACTTCCTAAAAAATTGGCGATTTAGAACTTGCAAGCTTGAAAGTACTGAAATTGGAAGGTAAATGAAACTAGTTGTTATTTGATTTTCATAGTATTCTAGACTAGAAGATTTGAACTATGAATGTGACTTGACGACATTGTTTGATTTGCAGGGACTTGATTTATTATATTGTATCTTAAATTGTGATTGAATGAGTTGACTTAGGGTAATGATGTATATAAAATGTTATGGTATGATAGTTATAATTAGACTATGTATGACATATATTAAAAGAAAATTGAGTAATAAAGTCTCATAAGGTAGTGTTTGATGTCTGTAATGTTAGTATCGCGCAGCGAAATGTTTGCGTTTGGGACAAAAACCAAGAGGAGGGGTGAATTGGTTTCTTATAAAAACGTTTCCCTTTTAAAAAAAATTGCAAGTTTTACCGATTAAACGATAATTGAGAAGTAAAGAGATAAGGGAAAGAAGATTACACAGTTGATTTATACTGGTTCGGATCAAAAAACCTTACATCCAGTTGTTAATCACTCTAAAAGAGGATTAACGCAGTCACTATAATCACAGTTTTAAACATATTACAAATTACAAAAGATAAGGATAAGAAAACACCTCTCTTGAGTCACACAAGAGATGAACACCTCCTTTAAATCCACAAAGGATGACGACAATTTTTCCTAGAGACAGCACAACACACAATCCACCAAGAAACTCACTCAGTGATTCTTATCGCTTCTAGCTCACACTAGGTTACAAAAGCCCCTTTTTCTTCCCTACTCAAAGTTCTCTAGCAATCATAGCTCTTAACTTTAGTATGAAAAATGTTTTTTTGTTCAGAGAGTCATAGAGAACTTTAAATAGAGAGATTTAGGGTATGGGGAATAGGATTTTCGAAATAGGGAATAGATGCATAAAAAATAGGTCCAAAATTTGAATTTCAAAATCATAACAGACGCAGATAATCGATTATCCTAAGTGATAATCGATTATCACAGAACCATTTTCGCAGAGGAGTATTTTTGGACCAGGATAATTGATTATCCACTGAGATAATCGACTCAGGATAATCGATTATCCACTAAGATAATTTATTATTCCAACAAGTTTTCCAAAACAATTTTCAAGTGGGATAATCAATTATCCTGGGTGATAATTGATTATCACAGAGTGGTTTTGTTAAAAAAATGAACCTTCAGTGGACAGACTATGTGCTAGCTATCTTGGACTCTATTTTTACATACTCAAAAAGACAAAACAGAGTTATTACAAGTAAATACAAATGATTAAAAGTTTTCAAGTCTTTAAGTCCTTTGTTCTTGAATCATCATCAAAATCTTCAGGCATCATACTCTAGTATATTCAACAATCTCCCCTTTTTTATGTTGATCAAAATATGCTTTAAAGCCTCTTTGTAATAACCTTGTTTTCTGACACGACTATCATAGAAAAAATATTAAAACATACCGGCTTTAAAAAATTTCTCCCCCTATTTTATCATAATAAAAAAGAATAGAAGCTCCCCCTAAACATATGCAAACAAAGATTATTATTTAAGACAAGTAAATATATATTACAGAAAGATTAGACACACCCAAAAATTTACAAGAATTTAGAATTCTTCGCTCTCATCACTATTAAATTGGGCATCAAATCTCCCTTCTAAATTTGATACACGCTCATCTACATCAGAAATACGATTTAAAATTTCATGATGACATTCAACAAAGATAGAGAAGAAATCTTGCATTCTTTGATTCATACTGAAGATCATGTCCTCAATGGAAGAGCGAGGTTCAATATGAGCGCCAAATGAAGTTCCAGCGACAGGAATATCAGCAACAAGTATCTCTTCATCATCAGAATCTGGAGCGACCTCAGCCATATGGGGAGCATCATATTTATGGACATAAATTCCATTAACATTAACCATCTGTAGTTGAGTGAGTGTGTTGTCAAGCATTCGATTTGAGTTGAGCGTATGGAATCTTTGCTCACCTTCAAGATTAATACCCTTATATTCTAGAATGCGGGAGATTAAAAGAGCATAAGGAATCCGGAAGGTAGGATGTCGCTTGGCCTTGAGCATTGTTAATGTAACAAGACTAGGCCAATCAATTGGCTCATTGTTCATGATCACATGAATAGTATGAAGATCTACAGTAGAACACTGAACATGATTTGTGGCCCGGGGACATAAGATCCACACAATAAGATGAAGTAGCAGACAATCCTCTTTCTTTAGAGGACCAGCAAGAAGTTGTCTGCCAATCTCCATGGCAGGATTGCTGAGGAATGAGCGATATGTCAGAATCCTATTGAATTCGTCCAGATCTGCTAGAACATTAACAACATCATTTCGAATGGGAAAGTGAGCCACATTTTCCCATATATCATCATCAAGGATGATATTTACACCCTTGACTCTGGAAATAGCAATATGATCCCTATACTTAAAACGAGAATAGAATACCCGAAGTAAATCCAGATAGTACGTACCCTGCATTTCAATAAAAGGAAGAACTCCTTGTTGCTCAAGAAGATTTGGAAATTGGAATCCCCTGTCTATGAATTGATCTCCAATGAGGTATTTAGGAGTAATAATACCCCTTTCTTTCCATAAATTTATATACTCTTGCCTCCCTTCTTCATCTAAAATCCACCATTCAATTGAGCTTGGGCGAGGTTGAGAAGCAGGAGCAGATCTTTTCCTTGTCGGGATCTTTCTCCAGGAAGATAAACCCATTTAGAGTGAATAGAAAGCAGGAAAAGTGAAAGATTTGAAGTTTAGAGAGAAACAAAAGCTTTGAGGGAGACAAAAAGACAAGAATAAGCTTTGAATCTATGCAAAACTCTCGAAGAAAAGCTTGGAAGTGTTTTGAATTCGATTTTGAGTCCTCCTATATATAAGAAATACCTCCAATGGCTATAAACGGCTAGTTTCACAAGAATTAAAGCAAAAAGAGTTGTTGCCAACAACTATTTTGTCTCCAACGGCGCAGAATAATCGATTATTTCCCAAGATAATCGATTATTTCTTCAACTACTACCCAAAAATATGCACGGATAATCGATTTATCAGCTGAGATAATTGATTATCCTAGAGAATTTTTACTGTATTTGTGCACTGAATTATAGATAATCGATTATTAGCCCAAATAATCAATTACTCCAGAGAGAATTTTCATGTATCACACATTTAAGCAACAATAATCGATTATCATCCCAAATAATCGATTATTCCAAAGAGGCATGCATAATTGAAGGTCAATGAGGTACAGAATAATCGATTATTGCCTTGGATAATCGATTATTCTAGCAAGATATCATTTCATGAAATTTTTTTCAAAGATAAGGTATTTCTAATATCCCTAAATCTCTTCTAAGTTCATAAAATCTATCTTTGGGAAGAGGTTTAGTAAAAATATCTGTTAATTGATGTTTGGTATCAACATATTCAATTTTATAATTACCCTTACTAACATGATCTCTTAAGAAATGATGTCTAATTTCTATATGCTTAGTTCTAGAGTGCATAACAGGATTCTTAGTAAGGTTAATTGCACTTGTATTATCACACATCAAAGGAATGTTATTTAGAAAAATATTATAATCTTCTAGTTGTTGCTTCATCCAAAGAATTTGAGCACAACAATTTTCAGCTGCAATATATTCAGCCTTAGTTGTGAATAATGTAACACAAGCTTATTTCTTATAATGTCAAGATACTAAGGATGATCCTAATAGATGACATGTTCCACTAGTGTTTTTTCTATCTATTTTACATCCTCCATAATCAGCATCGAAATAACCTAATAAGCTAGGAGAAACTTCAGATGGATACCATAATCCAAATCTTGTAGTTCCTTTTAGATATTTTTAAATTCTTTTTACCGCAGTTAAATGGGATTCTTTTGGACATGCTTGAAATCTAGCACACACACAAATAGAGTACATAATATCAGGTCTACTTGGAGTTAACTATAACAGTGAACCTATCATACCTCTATACATTGATTGATTTATTTCCAAACTTGATTCGTCCTTATCAAGATAATAGGACGTTCTCATTGGTGTGTTAGTTTCTTTTGTAGTGTCCATTCCAAATTTCTTGAGAACTTCTTTGCAGTATTTGGTTTGTGACACAAAAGTGTCATATTTTAGTTGCTTAATTTGAAGTCCAAGGAAGAAGGTTAATTCTCCCATCATGGACATTTCAAATTCATTCTGCATAATACTAGTAAATCCTTCACACAGAGATTTATCAGTTGATCCAAAATTAATGTCATTAACATATACCTGGACTAATAAAATTTTCCTGCAAAATAAGGGAACAATGATCTTAGGTCCCCATAAACTTTTGGGTCCTTGAGGTTAGATACAATCAAATTATTTAATTATGGGAACCCAAATATATTTCCCTTTAGGAACACCAAAATTCTTAATTCTACATTTATTTGAAGTATGTCCTTGTTTCATACAATAAAAACATGCATTTGTTGATTTAATTTTTGAAAAAGATTCTACTTTATTTTGAGGAGGTACAGTTCCTTTCACAACCCATACTCTACGGGTTCTTTGATTTTTAGTTCTTTTCAAAGGAACATTACTATTATCTTTAGTTTTCACAGACTTTTGATTTTCATCTTTTCTACAATCACACAGATCTTTCGTAGCATTATCTAACATATGCTCAAGTATGCAAATATCAAATTCATAGCTCTTACAAGAAGCACATGCCATTGGGTCTACTTCTTTCTCTTCAAAAGATGCAATTTTCGTTTTTAAGACTTCCACTTCTTTTTCTGATTTATTTAAACTCTTTTTCACAGTTTTATATTCAGATTTCAAGTCCTTAAAAGAAGTAAACAACTCTTGATATGCATTATGTAAGGCATCATAATCATTTTCATCATCACTTGAAGAACAGTCAGAATCACTTACCTCACAGTTAAAAGAAATATTGTCATTTGCCATCAAGCAAAGATTGACTTCAACATCGAACTCACTTGACTCTGAACTAGAGTCACTTTCTTCCGAAGCTATATAGGCTTTCTTTTTGAATGACTTTCTTCCTTTTAAGTCATCACTCTTTTTGTTATAGTTGGGACAATCGGATTTCAAATAACCTGTTTCACCACAACCATAACATTTGAAACTTAAAGAAGAACTTTCTTTTACCTTTCCCTTACCTTTGAAAGGTTGCTTGCCTTTTGATTTCATGAATTTTGTAAACTTTTTAATCATAAGACTCAAGTTTTCATCTTCTTCATTTTCAGAATCTTCTTCCTCCTTCTTATTTTTGTTTTTGGAAACCTCAATTTTGAAGGCTAGGTTTCTCTTTTGATGTTGGCTTTCTTCATCATTTAGCCTTCCTAATTCAAGTTCGTGCTCTCTCAACTTTCCAAAGAGAGTTGTGATGGTCATAGATGCAAGATTTTGTGACTCCATGATAGCAGTCACCTTTGGTTGTCATTTCCTGTCTAAAGATTTCAAAATTTTAACATTTAACTCGTTAGTATCAAAACTCTTACCAAGACCAGTGAGATGGTTCACAATATGTGTGAAATGCTTTTGAACGTTAAAGATTGTTTCTCCTTGTTGCATTCGAAACATCTCATATTCTTGAATCAATGAGTTTTTACGTGCTCTTTTAACATCATCAGTTCCTTCGTGTGTCACTCTTAGTATCTTCCACATTTCCTGAGCACTTTTACATACAGAAATTCTATAAAACCCATCAAGTGTTAAAGCATATGAAATAATATTTCTAGCCCTAACATCATATTGAGCTTTTCTGTTTTCTTCTGCAGTCCATCTAGAAAATGGTTTAGGTTCCTCTACTTCATCTACAGTCATTTTTTGGAATAAATAGACCATTTACAACAACATTCCAAACACCCTTGTCAACAGACTCCAAAAATATTTACATTCTCACTTTCCAAAACGGATAATTTTGTCTAGCAAAAAGTGGGGGTCTGTTAATAGAAGCACCTTCAACAAAGGTTTGGTTTTGTCCGACCATTTTCGAAAATTTGAAAAACTATCAAAGCAAGCTCTGATACCACTTGTTGGTATTGCGCAACAGAATGTTTGCGTTTTGGACAAAAACCAAGAGGGGGGGGTGAATTGGTTTCTTATAAAAATGTTTCCCTTTTAAAAAAATTTGCAAGTTTTACCGATTAAACGATAACTGAAAAGTAAAGAGATAAGGGAAAGAAGATTAAACAGTTGATTTATACTGGTTCGGATCAAAAGACCGTACGTCCAGTTGTTAATCACTCTAAAAGAGGATTAACGCAGTCACTATAATCACAGTTTTAAACATATTACAAATTACAAAAGATAAGGATAAGAAAACACCTCTCTTGAGTCACACAAGAGATGAACACCTCCTTTGAATCCATAAAGTATGACGACAGTTTTTCCTAGAGACGGCACAACACACAATCTACCAAGAAACCCACTCAATGATTCTTATCGCTTCCAACCCACATTAGGTTACAAAAGCCCCTTTTTCTTCCCTACTCAAAGTGCTCTAGCAATCACAACTCTTAACTTTAGTATGAAAAATGTTATTTTGTTCAGAGAGCCATAAGGAACTTTAAATAGAGATATTTAGGGTATTGGGAATAGGATTTTCAAAATAGGGAATAGATGCATCGAAAATAGGTCCAAAATTCGAATTTCAAAATCATAATAGATGCAGATAATCGATTATCCTAAGTGATAATCGATTATCACAGAACCATTTTTGCAGAGGAGTATTTTTGGACCAGGATAATCAATTATCCACTGAGATAATAAATTATTTCAGTGTTTTTCAAAAACCCAGAAAGGCCAGGATAATCGATTATCCACTGAGATAATCGATTATTCCAGCAAGTTTTCCAAAACAATTTTCAAGTGGGATAATCGATTATCCTGGGTGATAATCGATTATCACAGAGTGGTTTTGCTAAAAAAATGAACCTTCAGTGGACAGACTATGTGTTGGCTATCTTGGACTTTATTTTTACATACTCAAAAAGACAAAACAGAGTTATTACAAGTAAATACAAATGATTAAAAGTCTTCAAGTACTTTGTTCTTGAATCATCATCAAAATCTTCAGACATCATACTCTTGTATATTCAACATGTAATATGGTTTAACATAAGTTATGCATGCATATTTTGCTTAGGCAGTAATTGTTCATTCAAGTGAAATGTGCAAAAGAGGAAATGACTCCTCTTAGGTGTATTTTTGCTCAAGCAAAAAAAAAAACTCTCAGTGGATTAGGCTTGTCTCATGTGTATTTTCACTCAAGCGAAAGTGAGTATTACTTAAGCTAGAAATTTTTCGCTCAAGAGAAAATTTTCCTTAAAAGAAGGTGCATATTCGGGTTCATTTTCGCTCAAGCGAATTTTCTTAGAATATTTTTGTTCAAACTTCTAAAAATCATAAGAAATAGCTCAACTCTTCAAATTTAACGTTCCATATATGAAAATCTAAGAAGACTTGGAAATAAGGAATCCAATGAAACAAAAATTAACCAAAAATAATATTTTTAGGAAAATCTATGACCAAAATAATAGACATTGATCAAATCCCATAAATTTATTTTTTCCTAAAATGTGAGAAATGGTATATACATGACTTAAAATAATAGAATACATGTATTGAATATGAAATAATATGTATTGGGTGCTAATATATGTATAGGAAAATATATTGTTTTAATATAAGAAATAACATATGAATACCCTTATATGTATGTTATATCCGTGATGAATTGATGAAAGCTAACATAGTAGTTTTTAAGGGGGAAAGATGTAGATAATGTATTGAATTTGATATTCTAAAGAATATATCGTAACTCTATTGATGTTGGACTTACGTAGAGATAAGTATCAGGTGGTGAGAGTTGAAGGAGATCTCTATAACTTAACTTGTGGTGTAAAAAAAATTTTTCAAGTCATAGGGATTTACCTTGTCACATGAGGGAACATATTTCAATTATGTACCTATGTTGAAAATAGTGTACTTAGGAAAGCTAGTTTGATAGGTGCAAATCTCTGAGTTTAAATTAAACATATGGGAGTCTTTCGAAAGTATACTAAGTGTCTATGATTGTAAATGTCATTATGACATGAGATGTAGCTTACATGTTAAGAAATTAGACACTTGAATTATTGTATAGTTGTGATGCTTGATTTATTTATTCAGATATGAATATTTCGTGATAATCATATGAATAAAGAATTTTATCGTTATCTTACCCTAATTTGTGTGGTACATTAATTTGAACTGTGATGAATATATTGTTACTTGTAAGCAGACGATATTTTAAGTAGTCAATCTAAATATTGAGCTAATGAGAAAGTGAGGAGGAAGTTTTACATTTTAGATATTCGATTTTAAAATATATATATATATATATATATATATATATATATATATATATAATGAATTTATGTAATATAATCATGCTTTTTTTTAATACTTAGGCATATAATGTAAATAACTAAATATATTTATATCTTTAAATATTTTTAATCTTATGTTCATGGGAATAGTGGCGGAACTAAGAGGTCGACAAGACCACGACAAACCAATTTTTTTGTTTATATATATATATATATATATATATATATATATATATATATATATATATATATATATATATAATAATAATTTATTTAAAATATAAATAATAATTATTTTATAAATATAAATAAAATTTAAATATGTTATTTTTCTCTCTTAATTTTTTATTTATAATAAATATCATATTTATTATTTTATACAATTTTCACTTATTTTTTTATTCTTTTTTCCTTCTATTTTCATATTTTTATCTTTCTTCTCTCACCTTTTCATTTTCACATACTTGTTCTATTTGACACTCATGTTGTCTTTTAACATTTTTATATCTTTTATATTACTTATTCACTTTCATATTTTTCCCTTTTACTATTTCACACAACATAAAAATTGTAATTTTTTTCTTTATTTTTTCAAAAAAATAATAATTTTATCTCTATAACATAAAGATTGTATTTTTTTTGTCTTTTATTCAATAAGACATAAGATAAAAAATTAAAAAATAAGGAAGATATCTCATATTTTTTTAAAGTAAAAAATAATAAATAAATTATTTTTCCTTATATTTTTAGTTATTATTGTAACAGTAACCTATGTCATATAATATAAAATATGAAATATTGATATAAATATTTTTATTTGTTATAAATTAGTTAGTTATTTAAATATTTTATATTTTGATGTTAAAATGGATAAAAGAAAAATTAGTTTAAATTTAAAGATATTAAAAATAAAATTATAAATTATATTTTTTTTAAATAGATAAAATAAATTTTATTTTCTAAAATTTAAATTTATTAATAATATTAATTATATAATATATTGTTTTATACTACCTTGCCTAAAACTCTTGGTTTCGTTGGGAGGTTACAAAATGCAGAGATGAAATGTAAAATAAATTTTATGAAACTTTATAATAAGATTATAAAAAATGTTGTGATGATAATACAATTTTTTTTTTTTACATAAACATATCTAATAAATGTTAAGCTTTATTTTTACAGTAAAAGTTGGAATATTTAATGTATATCGTTATTATTTATAAATTGTAAATATTCAAACCGTACGTGTACATCCACATCCGCACATACTTTTTTTTTAATATTAACCATTCAATGGATAATGATTACATTACTAAAGTAATCATGGTGTCTATAATAACAAATGTACATAAAATTTTACTTTAGTTTTTTCAAATATACAAATTGATAGACAGAGGACCCAGAAAATAAATTAAGTAGGGTTCATAATTTCTTACATATTATGAATGTTAGCATTACTGATTCAAAGCATCAATCTCAATGTAACAAAAAAAACATAAACATCTACAAACATATAACCAAATCTCATAAATAAATAATGATGGTTAAGGACCTTCTTTAACTCAATAGATCATTTTCATGGGTAAAATTGTACATAATGATGCTTGTTATAATTTGTGTCCTGAATTTTTAAAGCATAAATTCAATAAATTATAGTTTATTTCTTTAATAAATATTTAAATCACATTTCCATTTATTCTTATTTTTAAATATTTTATTTTCCATTCATCATAAAATAAATCTTAACAATGATGAACAATTATGTATATGCATTTTGATAATATTCTGATTTTTATTTTACAACATTTATAAACAACGGTTTCTCAAAGCTTTAGTGTCAATTTTAATATTTTAGAAGCTAACATTATTTTTTAAATTCCTTTATTACCATCTTTAAAATTTTCTCTAAAATCTTTATTTTATTTTCTGAGGTTATTGAATTGATAATAAAGTGCTAAGAATCACAAAATAAAATAAAAAATAAATCTAAACGTACTTATTTATATTGAAATACAGTCAAATACACACATATTTTTAAGAGAGAATATGTATATATTGCTATTAAATAAATAATAAACTTTACAGCTTTTTTTTGTATTTTTCGTAAAAATATATTTTAGTCCTTATATTTTAAAATTAATAAATTATTCATAATTTTAAAAATTATATGAATTTAGTCATTTAAGCTTTTTATTAGTAAAACAATATTTTACTAAATATGAAATTTGGGTACAAAAAAATTATAATATTAAGTGTTGAATTGAATAATTAAAAAAATTAAAACTATATATTTTTATAAAAAATTTAAAGGACAGAATCGATTAATTTGAAAAATATAAGAATTAAAGAAAATTAAAAAAAAAATACAAAGACTAAAAACAAATTTCAAATGTTTTTATTCTCCAACTCTAAATTCACTAATTTAATTTTTTTTTAAGAACAACCATATTAATATTTCTATATGTGTTTGTATTTTATTTGATACTTTGATTGATATTAGTACGCAATCAATAATCTTAAAATATTCATTTAGTACTTGTTTCTGACCATCATTTAAAAAAGTGAAACTAGGAATTGATTGGGCTTTAGTATGCAAAAAAGTAGCAGGGTGGTGGAAATTCCAGGACTAGGTTTCCTTTTCAAGATTTGGTTGTTTCTTTTGTGCTAAGTGGTAATTAAGAAATAAGTAAGTAATTAATTAAGTGGAAAAATGTTGAGTCACAGTCTCACTAGAAATAGAAAATGGAGCTAAAAGAAGTGTTTCCACTCCCAAAGTTAGCAGCACAAAAGTGTGGGTTGGTTCCTGAGACCATGCTTCTCACTTTAACAGACATGTTGCCCCCCTCAAATGCGACCACAATCATTCTAAAATTCAAACAAAAGAACTACATTGATTGATATATCAGGCCTTTTCATCTTTTCAATTTTGTTTTACATAAAAATCTTTTTTTTTTCTTTCTAAACAAATGTCCTGTTATCTGACAACTATCCATGCTTTACTCATTTTATCAGAGTTAGAAAAAATCTACTCTAAGGTATAGAATGAGACAAAAATGAAAGAGATTATAGTTTCTAAAGATATAAAATTAATTTTTCCAAAACTTTCAAAAAAAAAAAAAAAATATATATATATATATATATATATATATGGTAGATACGGTAATTTATTTTCACCTAAGTTTATCAAAGAAACAAATGGTAGATTTTTTTCTTTTTTTTAATTATATTATTATTGGGTTAATGAAAATAATACATATTAAAAAAATCTCATATCACATTTGGATAGTGGGTGATAATAATTATATAACAAACTTAAAATTTATGATGTTTCTCACTTGTTAAAAACACTTTAAATATGTATTTGATTTTTTTTTTATATTATTGTAATAGAGTGTTAAGAGATTTAATTTAAATTTTTACTTTGGAATTGTAGTGGAGTATTGAGATATTTCTTTTAAACTCTTGTTTTGGAGAGTGTGAATGTATTTAGAATAAAAGGATACGAGAGAGTTGTTTATGTTAAATTTTTTTTTACAATTCTCTTATTTTTCTATTAACAAAATAATTTTTGAGATAAAAACAATGATGTTTTTTATAGAGTTTTTTCTCATTAATTATTTATTAATTATTTATAAGAATATGAGATTAAAAATAATTTATATATATATATTTTAATTTATTAAAACATCTTTTAAAAAATAGAAGTATATAAATTAAAATTTTAAAATAAATAATAATTCAAATTAAATAATTTATTTTAATAATCTTATGATAAAAGAAGAAAAAAAAAAGAGATTGTGACAATTGTTGATGTTAGATGAAACACGAGATTTTATTTATACTTATTCTACATCGATTGGTATGTATGATTGTAAAGTTATTTATAATTGTTTTTCAACTTTTTATATTATATTCTTTTGTCTAACTAATTTTTGAACTAAAATTATTAAATAACTTTTTTAATTTATTTAAAAAAAATCTTTATTTTAAAAAAAATCAAAATTGAATAAAAAACTTAATATTTTTTTATGTGTATTGATTCATATAACAACTTTTGCTGTAGAACGTATGTCACTAGTACGTTCTCAATTAGAAATAATATTCAGTGGATGGGTAATAATATAATGAGAATTTTATTCAAGAGAGTTTATAATATTCATTCTTATGTTTTTATCATGTTTCACTTAGTATTTTTTGTTTTTTTTTTTAAACCTAATATGTCACATGTTTCTTAAAAAAAAATGGTGCATTATTTCATCGTCACAGTACGTATTTACAAAATAATAATAATAATAATAATAATAATAATAATAATAATAATAATAATAATAATAATAATAATAATAATAATAATAATAATAATAATAATAGAAATAACTATTAACGTAGCACTGATTTTCGCTATGCATAACAACTAAAATAATATAATTATGATACTTCAAACCTTTGTTTGTTAAAATAAATTTAAAAATCAAAATTCACCATTAAAATCTAAATCATTCTAATTAATTAAACGAATTAATATTTTATTTTAATTTAAAATTCTTTAAAATAATATTACTAAAACTAATCATTGTTTAAGTCAATGTTTAAAAGTGAATTTAATTATAATTCAATTAAATTTAATAATATAATAAGTTTAATAATAATAATAATAATTTATTTTTAAAAAATAATAAAAATTATATTCGATAATAAAAGAATAATAATTAATATAAAAAAATAATAAAATAATTAATATTTAAAACTATATTTTATAAAATTTGTATTTACAAAAAATAAAAAATTAATTTTTAATTTTTTATAAAAATTTAGTTGAATAAAAGGTTTTATTATTTATATATATATTTTTTAATTTTATCTTGATTTAATTAAAATTTAATTATTTAAAAATAAAAATCAATTTTTATACCATTTTCTGATTTGAATGAACTCATCTACCCTGTCTAACTTTCAAAATAATTATTTTAGGTTAAAAATAATAAAACATATTTTTAAAAATTGTAGAAAAAACAATATTTGTTATTTTAGGTTATATTAATGAAAAGGCTGAAATAAACAGTGAACCTGACCGGGCTGCATGAACCGGTCGGGTAGTACCTTAAACAGTTGCGGTGGTAACTGTGTTTGCACGAGCTTTCACCCTTTTGGGTCGCATAAAGTACATCGCTCACAACCTATTCTATCCATTCTGACAGACAAGAGAAGAGATTCCTCAAAATTCGATCCCCCCACGCCACCAGAGCATCTTCTCTGTGTTCTGTTCTCTCAATCAATCACCCTCTGCTTCAGTAGGAGCATACTTATGCTTTGTTTGAATGGAGTGAGTTGAGAGAGTGGAAATGAGAGAGTGGAAAAGGAGGGATTTGAAGAGAAATGGAGATCAAATTAAAGTTGTTTGGATGAATGGAAAGTGAAAGAAAAATTTATGGGAAATTGTGAATGATTTGATTGATATGAGATATAAAAATTATAATTTTAATTGATTATTTAAGAAAATTATCATTTTATCCTTTGTATAAAATAAGGTTCAAATGATTATAAATATAATTTTTTAATTAATTATCCATATTTTAACATTGATTATATATTTAAAAGAAAAAACAAATTTAAAAGTGTTTGTAATTGGAAATAAATTTAAAAAATTAACTTTTTTTAAATAGTAATTAAAAATTATATAAATAAACAATTACAAAATTATGTACATTGCATATCCATAAAAAAATAATTTTGACATATTAAAAAAATTATTTGATTAATAATTAAATAATTATAAAATATAAAATAATAATTAATATTGATCTGATAATAACAAATAATTATGAAATGAAAGTAAATTATATTTTAGAAGATATAAATTTTCAAATGATCGATTTTAGATAGCGGTTAACCTGGAACCGCTATCATATGTTCACCTCGATAGCGGTTCCAGGTTAACCGCTATCTAAAGTCTCGAGTATTTGAAAATCTGATCGATTACTTTGCCAAAATGATCGATTAGAATGTTAAATACTCGAGACTTTAGATAGCGGTTAACCTGGAACCGCTATCATAGGTGAACATATGATAGCGGTGTCAGGTTAACCGCTATCTAAAGTCGATGGGTATTTGAAAATCTGATCGATTACTTTGCCAAAATGATCGATCAGATTTTTAAATACTCGAGACTTTAGATAGCGGTTAACCTGGAACCCCTATCATATGTTCACCTATGATAGCGGTTCCAGGTTAACCGTTATCATATGTTCACATTTAAGAGCGGTTTAGATGTTAACCGCTCTTAAAAGTGAACATCTGATAGCGGTTAACGTGAAACCGCTATCTAAAGTCTACATTTTACTGATTCTGTCTGCATAAATTATATTCCAGTTCTTCCAGTGAATCTCTCTGCATAAATTATATTTCAGTAATATCTCTGCATGCTTGCACCAGTGAATCTTCCAGAGTGAGGGTAAGTTGGACATTTCAATTTGTCCAGGAGGCTTTCGTCGCTTTTCTTCGTGGATCAGCGAAGATCCTCTTTCTCCCCTCTCCCGCTTTTCCTCGCTCTCATTTCATCGTGTTTCTGTTCAACCAAACGTGTGTCATCCTCGTCTTTCTATCTTCGTGAACAGTCTATAAGTGGAAACAAACATACTGTTAGCCTCAATTTTTTAATTTCAGATCCTATTCTCTCAATTACATTTTCGATCCCTATTCACTCTTTGAAACATCGTATGAAGTAAAAACAGAATATTTAATTAAAAAATGTAATTGTCATATTTAATCTAATTAACTTTTTTCCAATTCAACGTTGAGAGAAATGTGGTTCGCAGTGAATTAGTGGAGATTATTATTAGCAAGTAATAATAATGTTGTAAGAAAGTGGCAATAATATCCAGTGACCGGAAAATCGCAGGCATATGTTGGTTGTTAAAGATGTTTGCAAGGCACAATACCAAACAATGATCATTAAAGCGTCGAAAGAAGAAGGAATCTGAATGAAATCAAATCAATTACCAATTGGATTCCTCATAAGGATGCTGTTCCTCCTCATGCCTAACATCATGTTCAAACATTTCCCAATTTTCACAACACAAAAAGCCAACCTTGTACTACTGTGCTTTAACCATCATTAAATATCATTTCTCATTTTTATCGTATGAGATATATGGATATTGATAGATACCCTAAAATTCAATATTCTGTTTAGAAATAAAATTTTCTTAATTTTATTTTTATTAAGATAATATTATTAGATATCACCATTTTATTTTTTAAATTATGTGGATGGATTAAGAAAGAAAAATATATATAAATTATCTTTTATTTTGCAAAACTCGTGAAAGTTGCATAAACACTTCGTTGAATACGTTTGTATGTAATTGCATTGTGTTTCCTCAAACATTGGCCTTATAAATTTCAGACACATGCTTGTTCAAATAAAGGTTTAGCTTTTGGAGCTGCTGCGTGCCAAGTTGAACATGTTGGACTTGGATGGCATACCCAATTACCACCCAACTCACAAGTCAATCACGAAATCATCATATGCTCTCAATTAGGCATGAGTGGTGAAAGTCAGTCAACGCTTCAATCAAACTAACGTTATATATATATATATATATATATATATATATATATATATATGTTATAAAAATGGATTCATTTATATGTTAGTATAGAAAAAGTTACGACTTGTTTTTTTTAAATAATTTTAATTTTTAAAATCTAAAAAAATTGTTCAATAACCGTTTTTATTTTTTAAAATTAAAAAAATTAAAATTGATACAACTTGTAAAATTTTTTAAATTAATAATCACTCACTTTTACTATTATAAAATTTTCTTTATTTTTTAAAATGGTTTTTAAAAATAGAATTATCAAACAAATATTTTTCTCAATTTATCTAATTCTAAAAGACTTATATTTATAAGACTGAAATTCATTAAAAAGATCTTTTATGATGTTATCTCTTACTAAAGTTAATAATATTATATATGAGAAGGTGTACTAAACAAATACTCAAAATGCATCTTAGAGTGTGCAGAAGAAAATATACAAGTGATGGAGTATTCTGTATGATTTGGCAAAGCTTCGCATGGAAAGCTGAAAGCTTTTCTTGTAGTTTCTTCTGTTTAGTAGTGTTATAATTGGTAGCTAGGAAGTTCAATCTGTTTTTCCCGTGCATGTAAAGATCAATATGATATTATTCTGAAATATTTATATGCGATCTTAACCATTCATTTTGGGACTAAATAATATATTATTAATAAATAGTAAATAAATATAAAAAGAAAAAAGAAGATGAAAAGATAAAATTTACTAAAAAAATTGTATATTACCGATCGAATATTTATTGACGGATATATATCTGTCGAGAAAATAAGTGATTACCAACGGATTTAGAATAATATGGAATTTGGTCTTATCGACGAATATATCCGTCGGTAAATGAACAATTAATTACCGATGGATATATTCGTTGATAAATCTGTTGATAAATGAATAATTAATTTACCAACAGATATATCCGTCAGTAAATTCGTTGGTAAATAAACAAATAATTACCGACAAATATATTCGTCGGTAAATCCGTCGATGAACAAGTAATTACTGACGGATATATCTGTCAAGAAATTAATAATTTTAGTAAATGAACAAGTTATCGATGAATATATCAGTCGGTAATTATTTGCTCATTTACCGACGGATTTAAAATATATTTTTAAAAATCAATATTAAATTAAAAAAATTAAATATTTAAAATTATATAATAATTACTTAATTTTAAATATATTCTAATAAACACGACACATATTTTCACCGTCAAACACATCCTCACATCCAACATATAAATATATAAATATATAACTATATAAATATATATAAATATATCAAAAAATATAAATATAAATATATTTATATTTATATATTTTATATTTATATATTTATACGGATACACATCTATTTGTATATAAATATAATTTATTTGTAAATTATTATTAAAAAAACTTAGTAGTCTAATGATTGGAATATGTTCATTAAGTTTAGCGAGACCAAATTCATAAATTACATGACAATTACACTATATTATATACCAAATAACCCGGGTAAATTTTTGTGTTTGACGTATTGTCTATTTTGAAGCTCTAATTCATATATTTTAGTTTGAATCTGAATTATTATTTGTTTTGAAATTTTAATCTATTAAGATTTTGTCCTTAGAAGACATCTTAATGAAATTTCAAACCATATGAGATTTATAAATATAATAAAATATAACTTTCAATATAAATGACGAATAGATATATATGAGTGAAAAAATATTCTACTCTAACTTTATAATCATCTAAGAATAAAAGTATTTTAGTCAAATATGAACTATTAAAACTCTATCTTAAAGACACATCAAAATGTAAGCAATGTATTATTTTCTTTTTAAATTTTCTATTCTCATTCACCACTTACTCTATTATTTTCCGAACGTAAAAAGAGAGAAATTATAAACGAAACCAACAAACTCTACTACCCCATCCCTCGCTGCACACTATTTGCCACCGGTTTTTATATTTTGTTTGCCACCGTTGACATCGCATCTTGCTGCGCCACCACTTCGTTGTGGGTTTGTTATCTGCTGCGCATGGACACCACTATTTCATTTCCGTTACTTTGAGATATTCTTAACATAAAGAGAGGCAATTTCTAAAAAACATTGTTTTTGTTCCTTTGGAGAGATTCTCTTTCTATGTGTGCTTTTGTCTCATTGAACTTTTTTAGGATCTTTCTCAAAAAAAGTAAAAAAACTAGTGTTTTTTTTTGTTGCTTTTATGTTCCTATAGTTCGAAGCTTTTGGCACAAAGGTTATCCACCCACACTCAACGAAGACACTAGGTTAGCTCTAGAAGGAATGTGATTTGTTTTTTTTTTCAAAAAATTGTAATGAAAAAGTTATTACTATAAAGTTATTAGTCTTATTTTAAAAATTATAAAAACCAAATAACTTTGATACAGTTGTGAAAATCCCATCATGAAATATACCAAACTTCGTTTACCATAATCTAAAAGCGACATAAAAAGCATTAATCTTTGTCTTCTAATGCTATGTTTCATGCATGCCATTTTGACCCTACAATATTTCGTTATAATTAAGCTTTGTGTGGGAATTAATTTAACTAAAGTCATCACCTTGGATATCAATCTTATTGTTCCAACTAAAATAAAATAAAAAAATAACTAAATATTTTACTTGAACGGATTTTAATAAATAAAAATTTAAGATGAACATGACAGTAATTTTTATTTATTTTTATTGAAAAAATATTATTAATAAATTTATTATATACTTATTATATTATAAAAAAATATTTTATTAAAATCTGTTTTAACTTAAATTTCAATTGAATTTTTAAATGTAAACTCATGTCACCTCCTGTAATATATTTTTAGAAGTATAGCTATTAATAAGAAAGATAACGAAGAATAGTTGTAAGAAAAACAACAATCGACCCACGTAATTAACCTAGCCTTAATCAAAGAAATATTCGAGAAATCATCATCATGTATTGGGAAAGATCATAAAAATTACAGTTAGCGGAGAAAAAACCTAAATCTCTTCTCTTTATTTAAATGACAGTAGGTTAGGAAAAATACGATACAAGCAATAATAACATACAAAATAATGGATGCACCAAAATAGAAATTAAAAAAGTTCAAAAAGCATTAAATTTTAATGCGTAAAACTTCAAGAAAGGGAAAAATCCAGGGACCTTATCTAAAATCTTATTTGTAAAAATTAATGGGTATATATCGCAATTTATTTTAGAGTCTCCAAGGATTTACAGTAAAAAATTTGTCTTTACTAATAAGCTAAATAACAACGCAACGAGAATCTCCATATGCATCTACTAGAAAATAAAGAACCAAAATATACAAACTAATTGATACAAGATAACTTTTTATAACTAACTTTTCAACACACATGTTACTATTTTCTTCTTTTTCTTTTTTGGCGGCTTGTTTTATTTTCTGGTCAGAGGAGATCAACAACTTTTCTACAAAAAGCTATAACCAAAAATAAATAAATTAATGCTATAAAAGTAAGTGGTTATTAGATATGTGCTACAAACAATTTTTAACATGTAATTTTATTATCATTTATAAATAAGAAAAAAACATACTTTTATTCTATTAGTTATAGGTGGTTAGTTTAGTGATAATTTTTTTATATAAAGAAAAAAAAATTCATATGTTTTAGAAGTTTCGTTTATACTAAGACACACTTTTCAGATTGTCATTTTTCTAATCTAGAATATTAATAAAATAAATGTATTGAAAAATTCAGAAGTATTTTATATCTAGTTTTCTTCCATTCTATGCTTCTTTGAGTGTCATATTTTTATAAATAGAAGTTAGATTTCTATTCAAAATACAAACACTCAAATTCATTGTTTCAAACCAAAATTTCTTTAGAAATTTTCCTTGAGTTAATAAGTTCCTTACCATTTTCAAATTATGTTGTTCTTCCTTTCGGATATACCATTTTGTTGTGAAATATAGGTTATTGTAAGTTCTCTTTGTCTATCATGCTCTACATAAAAAAATTGTCAAAATGTTTTGATGAACACTCACCACCATGATCAATGCACATGGTTTTTATGTTTTTTCCATTCTCATTTTCAAATCAAGCTTTAAAAATCTTGAATGCAAAATGTTTCATATTTGACCTATAAAAATTAGACCTACGATTTCCTTGAAAAATCATCTACGAAGGTTATAGAGTAACTTTTACCTCCATTAGAAGATGGATTTATTAGACCGCAAATATCTTAGTGTACTAGTTCTAACATGTCATTTGCTCTCCATGACTTGTTAATAGGAAATTGAAAATGATGTTGTTTGCTAACAATGCAATCCTTACACACATAGGAAGAATCTTGAATTCGAGGAAGCCTTGTAATCATGTTCTTCTTATTAAGAAATTTTAATCCTCCAAAACTCAAATGACCGTAACAAAAATGCCATGACCATGATAAGTCTTTGATTTAAGCTACCAAGTAAGACTTAATAGTTTTAATCATCAATGGAAACAACATGTTGGAACTCATCTGTATAACAACAATAGCACCTCTAACAGAATTATATATTTCACAAGCACCTTGCTTAATAGTAATGATACAACATTTTTCTTGTAATAGACCAACACTCAATAAGTTACCTCTAAAATCAATGACATACATTATATTATATATTATTTCCAACTATTATTGGTTTTAATTTTGATATCACCTTACCCATCACTTCTATAAAAGAGAAATAGCCAAAACTAATAGTTAACTAAAAATCCCCATTTAAATAAGAGAAATAACACTTACACCCACTTATGTGATTATTGCAATCTGTATCAACATACTAGTTTTTTTATTCCATTTTATTTTCTTCATGAATAACCATCAACAAAGTTTCTTCTTGGTTCTCTTTTTTTACAAAATGTGAGTTTCCCCTTTTTCTTTATCATCAGGTAGCTAAGTATAACATTAAGAAGCATAATGACTACATTTATGACATTTAAATCATTATACCTTAGATTTGTTATTATCTTGTCCTCCTTGACTCCTATTGTGAAATTGATCATTATTCACTTTGAAAGGTCTATTTTTCCCTTTACGTCCTCTATCTCTTCTTCCTTCAACTTTCATTCTTCATCTTCCTCTTCCTCAACCTTTGTCCCTTCCTCTTAAGTTATTGAATTGAGTATTTCAAGAAGCTTGTTATTTGTGATTGAATTTGGTTCCTTTTCTACTCATGAACTAACAACAAATGTTGTAATTCATCAAGGGAAAGGGTATCTATGTCTTTTGGTTCATTTGCTACTAATAAACATTGTTACACACAAATTTGAATTCCCTATGAGAGGTGGGCGTATTGTCACAATCAAAGCAAATCCTAAAAAAGTAAAAGAATGTTACACTTTAAGTTTGAAAACTCAGTCATACTCGTTAAGGAAAAAACACTAATAGTTTCAAATTACATAGCTAGAACCATGTCGGGGAGATCGATGTGGATCCTCGCTAGGAAGAGGATGAATGAAAGCCTAAGTTTGGAGAGCCTTTGATCGAGTTCCAACTCAGAAAAGAACCCAACCAATTCACTAGCATGGGAAATGCCACGAGTGAGAGTTAGATTGCACATGTGGAAGATGTGCTCCATAAAAGTCCCAATTTGTTTTCCTGGAGTGCAACCGACATGCTAGGTATTGATCCCAATTTTATGTGTCATAAACTTTTCATCTTACATGGAGCCAAACCCATAACACAAATTAGGAGGAGAATGACATAAAGTTGTAGATCAAGAATAGATAAATTGTTGAAAGCATATTTCATTAGATAAGTAACTTATACCACCTGAATGACAAATGTACTGTTAATGAAAAAATCCAATGGTAAATGGTGCATGTGTGTCAATTGCACAAACTTAAATAAAGTATATCCAAAAGATTATTATCTCCTGTCGAGTATTGATCGGCTAGTGGATAATACTTCTAACTATAAATACTATGCTTTCTAGATGCTTATTCTAGGTATAATCAAATACCCATGTACTCCTTGATGAAAAAAAAAACTTTATCACTGAGGCTAAATTTTGTTATAAGGTCATTCTTTTTGGCTTACAAAATAATGGAGCCATATACCAAAGATTAATGGATAAAGTATTTAAATACCTAGTAAGTGGTATAATGGAAGTATATGTAGATGACATGGTTGTTAAATCTAAAAAGGTCCGCGATCATACTAATCATTTGAAAGAGTCTTTGTTGATGTGTGAAAACATAATATGAGACTTATTCCAGAAAAGTGTGTGGTTGGAGTAAATGGTGGAAAGTTCATGGGTTTCATCATTACCCAATGAGTGACCAAAACAAATCCCAACAAGTGTGAGGCCATATTAACTACGCAAAATTCTTGAAATATCAAAGAGGAACAAAGGTTAAATGGTAAATTGGTTTCTTTAGCTTAGTTCATTCCCAAATTGGTTGAGAAGGCAAACCCATTCTTCAAGCTGCCCAAGACAATGCAAAAATTTGAATGGAATAATGAATGCAGTGAAATGTTTCAAACAATAAAAAATGGCATAGCTTCTTTGCCTATTCTAACATGCAAGCTAAAAGCACTCTTCTTGTATATCTGACTGCTTTTGACACGAGTATAAGCTCGGTCCTTGTGTGTGAGGTGAGCAATCAACAAAATCTGGTGTATTTTACAAGTCAAATTTTACAACCATCATAAACAAGATATTTTACATTGGAGAAACTCATTATAGCCTTGATAAACTCAATTTGCAAGTTGAGGCTTTCCCCACAGTTGTAAAAATGACTACCCCATAAGACAAATATTGCAGAAACTCAAGTTGGCAAGAAGGATGATAGCATGGGCTGTTGAATTATCAAAATATTTTTATTTTATGAAAGTGAAAGACTAATAAAAGCTCAATTCCTATCCAACTTCCTTTTAGAATTACCACTTTTGGGGGAAAGACATAAATGATGGACCTTAATGGTTGATGGTTCCTCAAATAATAAAGGAAGTGGAGCCAAGATCATTCTTGAAGGTCTCGATGCTATTGTGATAGAAAAAGCATTAAAGTCATAGTTTAAAGCCTCTAATAACCAAGCCAACTATGAAACTTTAATAGTCGACTTGAAATTAACAAGAGAAATTAGAGTCAAACATTTGCATTGCAACAGTGGTTCAAAACTAGTAACTGTTGGAAAAATAATAACAATAATAATTTTAGTCCTGATTTTGATTCTAACAATCAAACATAAACATAATCTCATACTGATAAACATGCTGTAAACTGAATGCGAAAGCGTACCTGAATTAGCCATAACGATGATGTCTTTGTAGAGCACTATATTGATCTTATGGTCTTCCACCTGAAGAGCACCTGTATTTCCCTCTTGATTTTCTCTCTTGATGAATGTTTCCACATGTGTGGCTATTATTATTTTATTGCCTCTATCCCTTAGGAATTTAAGGAGAATTTGATGTTAAATTAGGGTTAGAGTGATTACTGTTTAATTCCCTTTTAGGGTTTAGAAGCGATATGCTAAAGAGACTCGTAACTATCTCTCGTTTCATCCCTAGTGTGATTTTAGGGAGATGTTCATCCTTTATGTATTGGTGGAAAATGAGGCCTTTTTTCATCCTTTGATTTATTCAAATGAGGTGTTCATCCCTAATGAGATTTTAGGGAGGTATTCATCCTTAGTAGAATTCTAATGAGGTAATTCTCTTTTGAATTAGTTTGCAAATATTAAATATTTGGTTTTGTTATATAAATAAAATATTCAATTTTTGGTAGTTTAATATTTTTTGTGAGCAAATTGAGTCAAGAAGTCACCAAAGTAACTTCTCTTGAATTGGGCAGTTCATGAAAAATATTGAATGTTAGTGTTTGTGTATATTCATGCGAGTATTAGTCGACCCAAAGGAAGATTAATATTTGGCCGAATTGCATACACATTTGTAATGATAAACATGTGATAATTATAAGGATTTGCTTTGTCGATGATAAATCAATCCAAAGACTGGTTTGTTGTTGGACGTGCTTTATTGTCAATGTTTGATTATTACAACAAGATACCTCTAGCAGTTAATATTACCGTCCAAAGACTTGATATTGATGGTGCATTGGGTGTCTTGAGATGGGTTAAACCATTATTTGAATATATATTTTATTTATAATTTTTTTTATATAATGTGAGCATAATTAGTTTATTTCTTTTGTTCTAATCCAGCTACAATTGCTTCAGTATTCGCCAATTTAAATTATGTTCCGATCCTCAAAAGTATGTTTCCTACTTTGGTCTGTTCTGAAGTCAATTTAGCGTCAGTACCTAGTAACACTTGGTGGTTAGACTCAGGTGCAACTACTAACATCAGTGTTTCTATAAAGGGTTGCCTAAGCTACCGGAAGCCAATTGATTCTGAAAGATGGATTTATGTTGGAGATGGCAAATCGGTAGAGGTGGAAGCTATAAGTCATTTTAAATTGTTATTGAGTACTGGTTTTTATTTGGATTTGAAAGACACTTTTGTTGTGCCGTCATTTAGACGGAATTTGGTTTCAGTTTCTTATCCGGACAAATTAGGTTATTTGTGTTCATTTGGAAACAATAAGTTCAGTTTGTCTTTTAATTCGGATATTATTGGAACTAGTTCACTTTTGCCTTATGATAATCTGTATTTACTTGATACTTGTGACCACCTATAATGAAACCCTTAATACGTAATCACTGGGTACTAAACGTAAAATTGAAAATACTCATTCAGGTGCATTATGGCACAAGTGTTCAGGTCACAATCAAATCGTGACGTTTGAGCTTGTGTTACACTCTTAAAGATATGGTAGAGAGTATGATTTGTCATTCCACCTTACCGGAGTCACTCTGGGGAGAGGCACTAAAGACGACAATTTATATTTTAAACAAAGTACCAACTAAAGCAGCTACCAAAACACCTTATGAGCTTTGGACTGGGCGACAACCTAGTTTGAAGCATTTCCATGTATGGGGATGTCCAGCTGAGGCAAGGCCTTATAAGCCAAATGAAAAGAAATTGGACTCTCGAACAGTAAGTAGTTATATTATTGGTTATGCTGAAAGATCCAGGGGATATAAATTTTATGATCCCACATTAAAGACAATTTTTGAGACGGGAACTGCTACGTTTTTTGAGGATATTGAGTTTGGGGGGAAGAATAAAATCAGGAACTTTGTCTTAGAGGAAGAATCGGTAACAATTCCAGAACCGATTCAAACAGTTACTTTTGATAAAGTAAGTTCGGAACCTCCACAATGCATTGTTAATGAACCACTTACTCAAGATGATTTGGTTGTTCATGAAGAACAAACTCAAGATCCTCAAGAACCTGTGCATCATGAGCCAATAACTTTGCGGAGATCCACTAGAGAAAGAAGAAGTGCTATTTCGGATGATTACATGGTATTTCTTCAGGAACATGAAGATAATAATGGTATGATGGAAGATGACCCAGTTAACTTCCGTCAAGCCATGCAAGGTTCTAACTTTGAAAAGTGGATTGAAGCAATGAAGGAGAAGTATAAGTCCATGCAAGACAATAAGGTTATTGGGAACTTGTCCCATTACTAGAAGGTATGAAACTCATTTGGCTTCAAGATGAATATTGTTGATGATTGTATGTATCACAAGTTTAAAGGGAGACAAGTTTAGTCTCAATCAGTGCCCAAAGGGGAATTTGGAAATTGAGGAAATGCAAAAGATTCCCTATGCATCAGCTGTAGGGAGTTTGATGTATGCCCAAGTATGCACGCGTCCAGACATAGCATACATAGTTGGGGTTCTAGGCAGATATTTAAACAATCCAGGAATAGACCATTGAAAAGCAGCAAAAAGGGTCATAAGATATTTAAAGAGAACAAAAGATTATATGCTCACATATAGGAGGTCAGACCAGTTAGAGATCGCTGGATTTTCTGACTCATATTTTGCAGGATGTCAAGAATTTGTAGTATGCTATGAGGCATCAAATCATGGAATATGGCTGAGAAATTTTGTCACAGGGCTGCAAATTGTGAAAGGCATTGAAAGACCACTTAAGTTATATTGTAACAATAAATCAGCTGTATTGTTAAGGAAAGAGTACAAAGTGGACAGATTTCCATAAAACACTTAAGGACAAACTCCATGATAGCATATCCTCTAACTAAAGGACTTCCGCCCAAGGTCTTTCATGAGCATGTTGCTCACATGGGTGTTTTACAGTTTGAGGAATTTGTGGTTTAGTGGGAGTTAGTCACTTTCATATATTTTATGTTCTATGTTTAATTTCATATATGTATACATTGATTTTTGGACATATTTGGTTATCTATAGATATGCGGTTTTTTTCGTTCATTCATTACACTTTGTACATTAAGGATATTATATCGATCTCAATAACTTAAAGTTTGGACCAGTTGAAAATAGACGTGTACAGATCACCTTCACGTAATTTTTTATGCTACACATTTCATGATGAATCCATGTCATTTGGTTATGTTAGGATGAGTAATCATTGTTGGTTTTAGTTGCGATGATGCAATGAAAAGCTGGTTTGGTTCTATATCCTAATATGATTAATGGACAGGACTTTTGGAGTATGCTAAAGGAATATAATGGCACTTTTGAGCTCATAAAGTCTAACACATTTGTAAGGTTGTAAAGACATATATATTTGTGACCAGTGGGAGATTGTTGGAAAAATTTGGGTCATGTATATATATGATACATAATTTAATTTAAATGTGTTAGGGCCATTATTTATTAAGCCAAATAATAAAGTGATCTGACTAAATTAAAGTTTTGGCTAAAAGCATATGTCATGAAAATAAAATTGTGTAGAGACCATAGAACAATTTCTAATTTGATGAGGGGCCAAATTGGAAATACTAAAACTTAAGTAATTAACCTAATTCTGGTTATCTAAAGGGTCATGGTCCCCTTCTGAGAGCACACACACGAACGTAAGTATCGATCCCGTTCCTTTCTTTCTATCCCCATCAAGAGAGAAAATCAAGAGGGAAATACAGGTGCTCTTCGGTGGAAGACCATAAGATCAATATAGTGCTCTACAAAGACATCATCGTTATGGCTAATTCAGGTACGCTTTCGCATTCAGTTTACAGCATGTTTATCAGTATGGGATTATGTTTATGTTTGATTGTTAGAATCAAAATCAGGATTAAAATTATTATTGTTATTGTTTTTCCAACAGTAACAAGGAAAATTAGTGGAAAGTTCTAAGTTAAGGAATAATTCATTCTGAAGTATTATCATATGACCATGAATTTGATATAGTCTTTTGACCAGTTTGAGATAACCCATATACCCCGGGAACAAAATGACCGAGCTGATACTCTCTCAAAATTGGCCAGTACAAAGAAATTAGGACAATATAAAATAATCCTACAAGAGACCCTTAAAACTAAGTTGAGACCATAATGATATCTTTCAAATTGACTTAGCCAAAAATGACCAAGCTGATTAAATGATGAACAATTAACACAATGGAATATGTGGGGTTCATTCAAGAGCAACAAGCATGGTAGCTCAGATGCTGAGAGCGGGTTACTATTAGATGACTTTAAAGCAAGACGTAAATGAGTTTGTAAAAAAATGTGAGGCCTGCTAGAAGTTCAACCATGTGTTTAATGCACCTTCGGAAGAGTTTCATAGTGTGTTAGCATGATAGTCATTTGTTAAATTGAGTGTTAACACACTTGGATCGTTCCTTATGGCAAGAGGGCAAGTAAAATTCCTTATTGTAGCAATTAACTACTTCACTAAATGGGTTGAAGCAAAACCGTTGGCTATTATCATAACTCACCGTTCATAAATTCATCTAAAAAAATATCATTTGTATACATGGTGTTCTACACACCATAGTGATGGATAATGGAAGACAATTTATTGACAAAACTTTGGAAAAATTCTTTGAGGGTTTAAGTGTGAAACATTTAGTGACATTGATCCAACACCCTAAGCAAACGGACATGGAAAAGCTACAAATAAAGTTATCTTGAACAAGCTTAAATGAAAGTTCGGGCAAACAAAAGGATGGTGTAAAAGAGATCCCAAACATACTTTGGAGCTATCATTGTACCCCTCAATCTTCAACCTAAGAAACACCCTTTTGTTTAACTTATGGTATTGATGTCATAATACTTATTAAGATTGGTGAAAAATCTTGGAGAAGGAAAATTTTTGATAAAGTCAAAATGATGAGAATTTCCAAATTAAGTTGGATCTAATAAAAGAGGTTCAAGATCTTGCACATATATGAGAAGAAGCTATAAAAAGGAGAGTGGAAAAGAGGTACAATACAAGAGCTAGAGAAAGACACTTCAATAAAGGATATCTAGTATGGAGAAAAGTTGGAGAAGCTTAGAGAAACCGAGTAGAAGGGAAATTGTTGAACATACAAGGATATAAATGTTGAACATACAAGGATACGAAGCTTGTAGATTTTGATGATGATACAAGAATAAAAGACTTAAAGATTTGAAGACTTGTAATGTTATGTAATAACTCTGTTTTTATGTTTTTGAGTCTGTAATATTAGAGTCCAAGATAGCCAACACATAGACCACTCTTTAAAAGTTCTAAAAACTCATTTTTATCAAAAATACACTGGATTAATCGATTAAATGGCAGGATAATCGATTATTACCGAAAGAAAACCATTTTCAGCATTTGCTCTCTGGAATAATCGATTAAATGCCTTGTTAATCGATTAACTGGGTTGTTAATTGATTAAATGGCCTGCTAATTGATTAACTGGTGCTGTTTTTGCTCCTCTGCGAGAATGACTCTGGAATAATCGATTAACACTCAAGATAATTGATTATTTGGGTCTGATATGCATTTTCAAATTCAAAATTGGACCAAGTTTCGAAAATCCTAGTCCCAATTCTTTCAATTTCAAAAATCTCCAATTCCCAAACCCTAATCTCTCTACCTAAGGTTCTCTAAGGCTCTCTGCAAATTGAACAATCTTTTTCAAACAAAATTTAAGAGCTGTGACTGCTAGAGAACTGTTTGTTGGGAGGAAAAAGGGGCTTTTGAAACCTAGTGTGGGCTAGAAGCGATAAGAATCACTGAGTGGGTTTTCTTGGTGTATTGTGTGTTGTGCCGTCTCTAGGGAAAGTTGTTCTTCATCCTTTGTGGGATTCAAAGGAGGTGTTCATCTCTTGTGTGACTCAAGAGAGGTGTTTTCTTTATCTTATCTTTTCATTTGTTATCTGTTTGTAAAACTGTGATTATAGTGACAGTGTTAATCCTCTGTTTGAGTGATTAGCAACTGGACGTAAGGTCTTTTGATCCGAACCAGTATAAATTGACTGTGTAATCTTCTATCCCTTCTCTATTTACTTTACACAACATTTTAATCGGTGGAATTTGGGGAAAATTTTAAAACCCTAATTTTTGTTTAAGAAACCAATTCACCCCCTCTCTTGGTTTTTGTCCGTAAATGCAAACATTCCGTTGCACGATTCTAATAGAAATTGGCACCAAATTGGGACAACCCATACTGAGTAATTTATTTGTTTCATAATGGAACTTGTAAATTACAAGAACTATTCAGTAAAATGATACCTCGAACATGGAATGCAACCCACTTAAAAACATATTATTACATTTAAGGTAAGTTATATCGTATCCAAATTTATAAAATTTTAGTATGACAATTTAAATAGATCACAAGAAACATATAAATGTTCATAAAGTCACAAAAGTGTTGATATTACAAATTATAAAGGATCCAACGCTAACTGGTCATTTATAACTGATTTTTCTAAATCAAAAAGCTCGATATCAATGCCTAAACTTATCACTATGGCTTGATTTACAACCTTCTTGAATCCATCTTTAAAAACCCCATAAGATGCCCCTCAACAGTGTGAAGTTTCTCTGACTATTTGTCATATAACCTTTGTAATTTGGTAAATCTTATTTCAGCATTTATCATCTCTTCCTTTGTGACCTTGAGCTCCACTTTGGCTAGTGCAACTTTTTGTTCAATGGCTGAAATCGAGATCTTTATGATCTTGGCCTTCTCGATCAAAGAAATATTTTGGAGAACAAGGGCTTGATTCTCTATCACTTTAGCAAAAAGTGCAACTCCATGATTAGCTATGGTGGCAAAAAAAAATTCTTTTTGCTTTCAGAGGGCCACCAACTGTTTCATTCTTTGACTTTCACTCTATTGCATATCAAAGATATTAATCTTCCACATATATAATATGGACAAACAACGTCCAAGCATTACCTCGATCGAGTCAATGCTATCTTGAGGACCTATAGTCTTAATCATCCCAACATCATGAGGCAACAAAAGGGCATTACCTATCATCATTTTTTCCACAATCATATTCAAATGCCACATGATTCAACACTAGGATTGTTGATCGAGACATGACTGAGATAAGTTAATGGACCTTTTGTTCCTCGAAGCACGTAAGTTAGGGAATGAGAAAGTGCTTCATGGGGAATCTAGGGTTGTCGGGAAGGCACCCAAGGTGATGGTGGTTAAATAGTAGGAGAATGAGGATGAGCTAGAGTCTCCATAACCACCTTCACCTCAGGTATTTGATCTTGTTTATGAAGGGTGTGGGGCTTTTGAACCCCTTTCACTTTTAACTTGAGTTGAAGGAGATCCACCATGTTTGGTGCAAACTTTTCTATATTTAAAATTGGATCCCATAATCTTTGTAACATAAAAGAAAATTCAATCAAATAAATAAGAGGTAAAATTGGTAAAAGAGAAAAAGATGTGTTACAAGCCTTACCCAAGAATTGAGCTCTTGGGTTCTCGACAAAAGGAACAGATAATAAATCCTGACAAGGGATTGCCCAAGGAAGGCTAGTGAGGATTTTTATGTCCGCTTTGTCCTCGAGAGTTAATAGGCACTCGACACGAGATTTAAATTTGTGAGGTACTCTAAAATACAAAGGAAAATGTGGTGAATGGTCAAGATTGAGGAAAAGAAATTATGAAGAATCTTCTCGAGAATATTTTATTTTAAAAAAAATGAGACTTGAAGCATTTACAGAAAGAGGAAAAAAAGGCTCAAAAGACCACCATGTTGGTATCCATTTAATGAAACTCAACTGACCTCCAAATCATGTTTTAGTTGATAAAGATATATGAATTTATGTACGGTAGAAGTTAAATTAAGAAGATTGCACAAAATTTAGAAGGCTTTTAGAAAGACTCAACTATTCAGATGCAATTGAATATGGACTACCCAAAGAATGGATAACATATCACAGTTAAAATCCGAGAAAGGAACAAGGATATCCAAATCCTTAAACAGACATTCATACACAAAAGTAAAATCCTTAAAATTTAAAGAGGGTTTCATATAAACTTGATCAAAAGGAGAACAAGCCTCGACTACCATAAACTCAACATCTAAATCAGAGTATACATCATATTTTTTACAAATATCTTCCACAGAAGAGATAGAGGTAACTTCATATGAACAATGATCAACTTCACTAAGTACCAAACTATATTCAGGATTTAGAATGGGAGGAAATCAAGTATTTTGAGTCCCTCTAGTGGAGCTCAAACCAGTTTCAATCACTGCATTATGAGTTTCAATTTCAGGGTGTTCAAGTTCGAACCACCACTCTTACTTTAGAATCAGAGTTCAAGGAACTCCCTTCTCCAAAAGATTCATGACTGATATGATGAACCTCATGTTCACCTATAAATGGCAGCAAGGAACCATTAAAATTTCCAGAGGAAACAAAACCAGAAGACATTTCATTAAAAAGAGGATGAAGAATCAAAATGTACCTAGAGAACTCGAGTAGGATTCAAGAACAACTCAAAGAGAAAAGCTTGTAAGAAGATATAAAATGTCGTTTAGAGAGAAATACCAAAGCTTAACCTAATCCATGACATGATTTTCAAAGTGGAAAACCATTTAATGACTAAAAGTCAATTTGATAAACCCTTCATTAAGTATGTGTTAGAAGTAATCATAATGTAAAAAGAGGAAGTGAAAATAAACTTTAGGGCGAGTTATTCAAACAAGCTCGACCAAGGACTTAATAACTCAGTTGCAAACTCATTAGCCTCTAAGGGCTCTAAGCTCTGGGGCTTATGTACTTGTCCAACTTTTTAGATTCTTAACATTTTTTATTGATACAATAATAATGTATGATAAATGACTTTTGACATTTAAATAGTCCTTAAAAGACATTGAAAAACATTTAATAACTTTTAATGATGTATATTAGAATTTTTACAATAATCTTATAAATTTGAATTACAATACTTTGGTGAGATAAACTTTTTTTTTCATATGTAGAATTTTTATTTATATATTATAACTTAGTTTTCTCGTTGACTTAAACTTTAGAGTGTGGTTGCAAGACATTCCTCCCTTGGTTTTATTACTCGACAATTGCTCGATCAAGTTGGATCGTGATGGTAGAAGTTCTTTTCATCTAAGATTGTGATTATCTTAGGAAGAACCTTTACTTATTTAAAATAAAATTCTCCATCTATATATACATAGAGAGAGAAAGAGATAAGTAGGTAATATTTTTCTTTCTCATAAAAAATAGTAATAATCTATAATGATAAAAAGGGGATTATCCTTTATAACCATTTTACTTGCCATTGGAGAACCAAGAATAAGTGTAATAGTTTAAAGAAAAATAGTTATTATAGTATTTATATATTTAAAAAATAGTAAAAAATATGAGATAAAAAATGATAATTCGTACTTAATGGAGAAACAAATTAAATATATTTAAAGACTGAAGAGAGGAAATAAAATAAAATTTTAAAAAACATTGTAAAAGAAATTAATTATAAAAAAATTAGAGTACTTTTGCATGTGTTTTCACGGCTAATCTATAAATACATATAAAGAGGAATTCATTTTGTAACGGTTTTTTTTATGTAATGAGAGAAAAATAAAAATGTTATAGTTTAAAGAAAATTAGTTATTATGATTTATATATTTAAAAAATAGTAAAAAATATGAAAAAGAGAAAAAAAAGTGAATATATTTAAATAACAGAAAGAGAAAATAAAATAATATTTTAAAAGAAATTAATTATATAAAAACGTGGAGACACAAGTACTTCAGTGCAACATGCACTCATTATAATAAATATTATTTTTATTCTCTTATATGATTTTTCACTTACATTTTTTTTTCTCTTATCATTTTATCTTCACATATTTATATTTTCCTATATCTTTTTATTTTCACATTTCTATTTTTTTTTTTTTACATTTCCACTTCCATAATTTTTTTGTTTTACAATTTTCCTTTACAGGATAAAAAATATCAGATTCTCTTTGAGAGAATAAGCAAAGTAATTTATTTTATTATTTTTGTTCACTATTATAACAAATTAGCATGTGTATTATTTCTTATTAATTAGTTGTTTTAATGTTTTATGATACTTTATTTTGATGTCAAAGTATACAGAAAAAGATTGAACTTTAGCTATCTCTAAAAAAAGTTATAAACTCATTTTTCAATAAAAAATAAAAAAGATGGTATAAATGATAAAATAAACTCTAAATTTTACTAAATTAAATTTAATAAGTAATAAGTAATGTGATAATTAGTCATTTTTATAATATATCGAATATGATTAAAATATATTTGATTTCGTATATATTATTTTATGTTAATGTTAAATATACGTGGATGATTTATAATTTTATATAATATATTTATTTTTATATCTTAATTAATTTTAATGTATATAAATATCTTAATAAATTTGTCTTTTTTCAAAATAATTGATTATCTAGTTTTTAAAAATTTTTAAAAGTTCAATTGACTCTCTCGTGAACTTATTTGTTATATTCAACATAATTAATTCTCTCTCTTTAGTAAATATTTTTACTTGAGTGTCCCTTAGTCACTAGAGCAAAATCCTTGTCATATTAATCTCTCATCTACAAGTATCTCAAGCATCCTACATGTTGCTTGAGTGAAACACTTATTGTATCAATTTTCTCTCCTTTGATGACTTCCTCACTTGAGTGTTAATACCATCTCTTAACAAACACAACTTGCTTGAGCATCTTACCATTGAATGATATCTCACTTGAGCAATGACTAGCCACTTGACAAACAACCTTTGAACCACCTCTTAGCCACTTGACAAACAACCTTTGAACCAGCTCTTATACTATTTGATCCTTCGATTGAGTGTCCAACACAACTTGAGTAATAGGAGTCAGAATAGTAGAGAACATGTAAACAAAAGCATAATTCAATTTCAATTATCAATATAACAACTCATTTTAATCATTCACTAGTGCAGGGTGCACATTTTCCAACAAGATATGATAACATTTATACTAAAATCAATGTAATATAAGGTTCTGTGACATTCTTGAAAATATGAGAAGAGATACTACACCGGTTCCTCCTTGAACTGATGTAGTATCTCTTCTTAAAAAATTTCACCCCTTTCCTCACTCAATTTCAACTATCAATATAACATTTAATCATTCACTAATTCAGGAAGGGCATTTTACAATAAGATATGACAACGATTATACTAAAGCCAATATAATATCAGGCGCAATGACATTTTTGAAAATACGAGAAAAGATATTAGATCAAGTCCTCCTTGAATTGATGTAGTATATCTTCTTAAAATGTTTTTCCCTTTTTCTCACTCACTCAATTTTTGCAAAGCTACGTATCACTACAAATGCTACCCTCGTTGAACCGTGCAATTATCGTTTGCTAACAACTCGTTGCACCATCGTTTACTACATCATATTGTCATATTGTCACCATCATTTTGGCTGCTAGATTTACTATAGTTAAGCACCCACCACTGTGCCGCACCCACCACCGTTTGGGAGCATCATTCGCCATCTACGTCGCCACCACCATGCCACATTTGTTGGGTCACTGCACCATCCACCAATGTGTCATAGAACTGCCTCACTGTCATGCCACACCCACCCCATTTGTCATCTCCATCATGCCACCCAAAACGTTTGCAACCACCATCGTGTTACCCACCATGTCCTGTTTGTCACCCACCACCATGTTTGAGGTACTGTACACACTATTTCTCATCTCTTCTTAATTTGTGACTATTGACAATGTGATACTTTGTTAAATTGCAATTTTAGATTTTGTATAGAATTAGAGAATAGGGATTTAATTTTGATTTGGGGATTTAATTTACAATTAGGAAGTTAGTATACAATTAGGGATTAAAGATTTAATTAAGAATTAGGAATTAAATTTAAAATTAAGGATTAGGGATTTAATTTATAATTATTATAAATGTCATTATGTATAAAATAATGTATTATGAAAGTCATTATGTAGTTTTGGATTGAAGTTACATAAATTTTAGTTGAATGTGAGGAATATGAGAATGAAGTTGAAGAATTTATAAAGTTTGTTGAACAGTTACAAGTTACTATGTTATGCATTGGATGTGGACCATAGTTTGTGTGTCTATTATGGATTCATGAGACTAGGTAATAATTACTTTAAATTATTTACCATATTATGTGACTTCAAATATAACACCTATAATATTTTTGAGAAGTCACTAGATTATGCCACCATTGAAGAAATTAGACAAGAGTGTGCTATTTGTTTTTTAAGTTTTAGGAATAGTGGTGGTTAATGTAGTTTTCATAGGGTAATTTATAGACATAATTATTAGTATTTGTGTACTTTCCCTAAATGACATTGTACATAAATTGTATTGTATATGAATTGTTTGATAGTTGTTATTCTAAATTTGAATTTATATATTAAAAATGATAATTACCAATGCAACTTAAAAAAAAAAAACCATACATACAATGGTTATGACCAAAACCGATGTAGTATAGGATATACCACATCGATTCAGGAACCGATGTGGTACGTTGGAGATATAACATTAATTAGGCGAACAACCAATGTTATATCTTCAACATACCACATCGATTCAAGTCATAATCGATGTGGTATGTCTTATACTACATCGGTTTTGGTCATAACTAATTTAGTGTCTCCCATCTTTCCACCCAATTAGTTTGGTTCACTGGAACATATTCCATATTAGTTCTTTGTGGAACCGATGTTATATACCATTTTTTTACATCAGCTTGTAATGATGTAGAAAATATCACACTTTCTATATCGATTAAGGAACTGATATAAAATGTCTAAAATAATTGATGTTATATACGAGTCTTACACTAATGATCAGATATTATATTATGCATAAACATATATTGCAACACTAATAACCTAACATGTTTTCTAAAATATTCTAAAAAAAATCATGCTTATATAGACTATTAACTTATTACTATTGAATAAAAATTTTCCTTGTGCTTGTAACTTTTCCATGTAAGTATTCAATTGAGTCTAAACTTAATGCTTCAAAACTCAATCCAACTTTATCCCTTCATCTACTCCTTGTCACTGGTTGGTTTGTTTTTATTAAAAAAATATTTTATAATTATATTTGTTTTTTCTTAATTTACTCATTAAATATTATGAGTATTTGTGTTTTGTATTAAATGAATAATAAAAAAATAAAAATAAAAAATTTATGAAATCTAATTTGTACATTAATAATATTTTTTAAAAACTAATTAAATTAATTGTTCTATTGTTACTATGTGATTATGTTAGAATTGTGTAGGCAACATGAAGTAAATTAGTGAAGACAAGGCATGGTTTACACAAAGTCATTGAATGAATGATGAACATCCATACGCTAAGGGATATTATGCTCCATTGAAGGATAATGTCCCATCCAATTAACAGCACCATAGTCATGTATATGTGTATTCATTTGTCAAAGTTATTGTCCTTGGTTACTTTTTCTATGTGTCTCTTCGTTTATTAGGTTAATTTCCTATTTTGCAGTCCATGTCCATGGGAATGAGAGAGTCCTACATTTTTCATTCTCTTAAAAGTACCTCTCATGGTGGAAAGGTTCCAATTGAGGACACCCCCACCAACACAAAGCAATGTCACCATATAAAGTCCAAATGAACTTGATCTTTTTGCTAAGTATTAAGAAGATGGTATTGGAATATTTGGCCAAAAAATCTTCCAAAGCAGACAAAGAAGATTCTAGGTTCACTATAGAAGATATGGGGCTTGAATAATCATGTCATCGCAAAAATCTTCATTCCACTTTATACACAGGTGTTTTTGGTTAAAGTAAAAATAATATATTATCAATAAATAATAAATTAATATAAAAATATAAAATATTTTTTATTTAATATATTTAATAATTTAATTTAATATTTATAAGAAAAATTAAATGAAAATAAATAAATATATAAATAATTATATTTAATAATCATTAAAAATTGAGAGTAATAAAATTATAAATATGTAAATTTAAAATTTTGGAAAATTATGTATAAATTTTGTAAGTAGTGGTTAAATTCGTCTTATTTAAAAAAATATCAAATTAAAATTATAAATATTTAAATAGATATATTTAATGATTGTTAAATTTAGGAAGTTAAAATCATAAATATGTAGAAGTTTCAAAGAGTAATGCAATCTTCTCAAAGTTTCGTATATACATAAATTATTATTTTTTTCGGTAGTGCTTGAATTTGTTTTATTAATCTAATTTACTTTTTTTAATTAAATAAACAAATTAAAATATGATTGAACATTTTATTTAAATGAGTCAGATTCAAGTTTTACAAATTTCGTTTATTTATATTGATGATGAGATTTTAATTAACTTTTAGCTTTAATCACTGTATAGGTCCTTCGACTACTTGCAAAACTCTAATTAGTCTCTAAATTATTTTATTTTTTAATTAGGTCACTGATCAAGTAGTTTTATTAAATAGAGTTTTTAGGGTTTTTAAAACCACCACAAAAGTCATCAAAAAGTAATTCCACAGGTTTACCTTTGTAATTAAAGAATCTCATTAAAATAAAATAATTTAAAAATTATTTGGAAATTTACAAAATAATACATCAATTTTCTGAGTAATTTAACCTGAATTTTGTTATTTATATGCTCGTTATGAAAATAAAAAAATTTGTTTGTGAGCATTGCTTAAATTTAATTTTGAAGTTTTTTCCTTTTTACAGTAATCAAGAAGTTATGGAGTTTTAGTTTACATAATATAGAATGTTTCCAACTACTGTATGTTATAAGCACCTATCGTTTTTATGTAGAGTATCATCTTAGTATTAAAAGTGCTTATTAAATACTAAGTTTATATTCTTAACTATTGCATACAAAATGAAATTTTATAGTCTCTATTGTGACCGATTTAAAATTTATATGTATTTTTAAATAAAAATCACACATATATATATAAATATAAGCTTAAAAAATAAATTTCATATATTTTGATATTAAATTATAAATATTTATAATGATAGTGTTTGATAGAAATAATATAAATCCTAGTATGTCAAAATACCATGGACCAATAAAAAATATGAAAAATAGGAAAGATTAGGTCAACAATTTTGTAGTTTAAAGTGAATATCTGATTTATAAAATAATCATTATGTTTTGAACACAAATAAAAATAATATTATTTTATTAAATATATATATATATATATATATATATATATTATAAATTAAATTGATAAATAATTTATATGATAATAAATTTCTAATAACTTCTTATTCTAATTACTAATTTATATTAATAAATTACTAAAATAAGAATAATATTAAAAAAAAGTTTTTAACTCTTATATTGAGATTAAAAGGATCTATTTTTTTATAATTTATATATTAAATTATTATATTAACTAAAATTAATTTTATTAATATAATTTAAATTTAAAAATATTTTTATTTTGTTTTCTTTTAATTTATTTAAATATTTGTTAATTAACTATTTTAGTATAAATATGTTAATAATTTTTTAAAATTTTCAATTAAACCAAATTTACCCAATTAATCCTTTGACCTAAGATTAACTAAAAATTATCATATATTTTAAAATATAGATTCAATAATTTTTTTATTTAATTAATAAAATAAAACCAGATTGAACATGTTAGGTATCAAACAAAATCATAAACATTCATAACTAAAATAAAAAAATGAAAAAAAATACCGATAATAAGCAAAATGGTAATTCTACTAATGAAAGAAATTACAACCATTCTCTCTACCTCTAAGGAGGAAACAATAATACCCTCCCTTGAAAATAAAGGAAAAACAACTCTAAGAGAACCTAAAAGGAGAAACTATTTTTCTCTCTTAATTCAGCAAGAGAAAGAAAAGAAGTGATTTTCATACAAGGTAAACATTGTGCTCCTTTTATAGTAAGAAAAGTAAGCACCAAAGTAAGATTTGTCTGATGTGAGACTTCTCTTCTCACAATCTCCCACTTGAAGATTTTGCTTAAAATTAATCAAATCTTCACACCATGTTTGCTTTATTCTTGCTATCCATGTTGCTTATTTTTCCGTTAGGCCATAGTAGGATCGACTCCATACAAACTTGTCAACACTAACCGGCTTTGTCATAAGATCTGTTAGGTTCTCATTCGTGTGAATCTTTTGCATATCCACACTACCCTCTTCTACTACTTCTCGAACAAAATGATATTTTATTCCTATGTGTTTTGTCCTAGAATGAAAGGCTGCATTCCTTGCAATGTGTAAGACACTCTGACTGTCACAATACACAACAATTTGTTGTTGCTTGTGCTCGAGTTCCTCCATTATCTTCCTAATCCAAATAGCTTCCTTACATGCCTGGGTGAATGTCATGTACTCAGCTTCTGTGATGGACAAAGCTATAACATCCTGTAACTTGGATAAACAACTTACTGCCCCTCCTGCAACTGTAAACACATAACTAGTAGTAGATCTCCTTTTATCCAGATCACCTGCAAAATCTGAATCAACACAGTCTCTGACAACTAGTTCTTATCCTCCATAACATAATGCAACACCTGAGGTTCCTTTGATGTATATAAGGATCCTCTTTATAGCACTCCAATGTTCTCCACCAGGATTTCCCATGAATCTACTAACTACTCCCACTGTTTGTGCAATGTCTGGTCTTGTATAAATCATGGCATACATAAGACTTCCCACTACTAATGCATACGGTACTCGAGACATTTTCATCATCTTCGCTTCATTGCTAGGACTCATACTTGAGGATAACTTACAATTGATAGGAAGTGGGATGGAAATTAGCTTGCAATCTTGCATGTTGAAGCGTCGCAAGATTTTCAGTAAGTAATTCTTTTGAGAAAGTCAAACCTTCCTATCTTTTTTGTCTTTGTGAATTTGCATCCCTAAAATCTTGTTTACTAGTCCCAAGTCCTTCATGTCAAACTCCCTATTCAATTGTGTCTTTAACTCTTGGATTTGATCTATGTTGGGCCTACTACCAACATGTCATCCACATACAACAACAAGATAACACAATCATTATCACAAAACCTATTGTAATATGTACAATGGTCTGATCTCAGTCTATTGTAACCAAGGCAAATAATGAATGAATCAAATATCTTATACGAACATCTGAGCTCCTGCTTTAGATCGCATAGAGATTTGGTCAACCTGCAAACCAAATTTTCTTGTTCTTTAAAGCCTTCTGGTTGAAGCATATAAATTTCCTCTTCAAGATCTCCATGAAGAAAAGCAGTCTTTACATCCAATTGGTCAAGATGTAAATCAAATGCAACACACATATCCAAGATAATTCTGATGGACGTCAATCTAACAACCAACGAGAATATCTCATTGAAATCAATACATTTTTTCTGAGCATATCTCTTTACCACCAATCTAGCACGATATCTTTCTACTTGATCATTGTCATCTCTCTTGATCTTATAGACCCATTTTCAACTAATGATTTTTTGACCTTTCGGAAGTTCCACAAGATTCCGTGTCTTGTTTTTATGAAGAGCCTTAGTTTCTTTTTGCATTACAGTCATCCATAGAGAAGCATCTGAACAACTCATAGCCTCTTGAAAATTTGAAGGTTCTCCTTCTTAATTTAGAAGACAATACGCATCATGACTTGCCATCACATATTGTGAATGCCAAGATGGTCTAACTTTTTCTTGTGTTGATCACCGGAGATCTCTATTACCAACCTCATTTGGCTCTTGACCTTTGTACTCCTCTTCTGACTCAGACGAGTCATTCAAAGACTTCTTCTCTATCTGTACTATAACATTGTCCTTTATCAAGTTGTCATTTGTTTGATCACTTTGCAGTTCATTTTCTGTAAATACTACATCTCTACTAACAACAACCTTGTGGGAAGTGGGATTCCACAGGTGATACCCCTTCATATTGTTAGCATAACCTAAGAATATACATTTCTTAGATTTTGGATCCAATTTTATTCTTTCTTGAGTGTTGTACAACACGTACACAGGACAAGCAAAAACACGTAAGGATGAATAATCAGTTGGTTTACTTTTCCATAACTCCATTGGTGTTCTCAAACCAATGGCATTTGATAGTGACCAATTTATAACATAACAGATAGTTTTAACCACTTCTGCCCAAAAAGACTTGGCTACTCCACCTGTTCGTAACATAGTTCTAGTTCTTTCCAAGAGAGTTTTATTCATTTTCTCTGCTATACCATTTTGCTGAGGTGTATGTGGAACAAAAAATTGTCTGGTGATACCCTCTTGCTTGTAAAATGCTAAAAATTCTCTGTCTACATATTTTTCTCCATTATCTATCCTCAAACACTTAATTCTTTTCCCAGTTTTAAGTTCTACTTGTGCTTTGAATTCCTTGAATTGTGAAAACACATCTGACTTCTTCTTGATAGGGTACACCCGCAATCTCCTAGAGTAATCATCGATGCACGATAAAAAATATTTTGCTCCTTCGAGGGATAGTACTGGCGATTTCCACATATCAGAATGAATCAAGTCCAATATGTGTTTACTTTTAGCAGTCACTCTAGCAAACTTCAATCTATGTTACTTTCTTATCATACCGTGCTCGCAGAAGGGTAAACTAACATCTTTAAGCTCGGGTAAGAGATTACGTTTTGCAAGGATTTTTAGACCATTTTCTGACATATGACAAAGTCTATGATGCCACATGATCACTGCATCTTCCTGACTTGTTGCCGCAACTGATGCATCCGCTTCTTGCAACGTATCTCCAAGCAACACATACAAATTTACCATGATCTTCTTTGCCTTCATGACCACCAAACTCCCCTTCACCATCTTCATGATTCCACCTTTAACATGGATCTTACACCCGATGTCATTTAATTTCCCAATGGATAATAAATTCTTCTTCAAGTCCTTCACATGTCGTACCTCTTGAATTATGAGAACAATACCATCATACATTTTAATTTTGACAGTACCAATTCCAGTAATCTCCAATGCATGGTTGTTTCCCATGAAGACGGATCCACTTGAGAATAGTTCATAAGTGTGAAACTAATCTCAGTGCGGAGTCATGTGTCATGTTACACCTGAATCCACTATCTAATGATGATTGAAGATCTGGAATATTTGACGAAGTCAAAGGATTTTTGGAATAAAGGAAGATTTGATGAAGTCAGAGGATTTATGGGATAAGGGGTGTAGTGTTTAGTGAGTCTGCATCAATATTAAATAGGTACAATCATCTATTCATTTTTACTGCATGAGGTTCTAACATTTGAAAGAGATAAAAATGCCTCTAATATTTTTAATATGTTAAAAATCATTTTAATTGGTTAATATGTTCTTAAGTCTTGAATTTAACTGATATATTTACAGATTAATCGATTAAAATCAGCTAAAAACACTTATGGTACATTTTTAACTTATGTATTTTCGAAATAATCGATTCAATCCACTTAAAACATGTAGCTATTTTAATCAATACATATTCGAATTAATCGATTATTTTCAATAAAGAAGTTTTGGAAAACCTTTTGCCAGTATTTTAAATGATACATCTTTGATTTAATCAATTAAAACACTTAAGAAAGTTTTAGAAAATGTTATGTCAGTATTTTTATTAATGTAACTTCGAAATAATCGATTAAAATCACTTAAAAGAATTTTTGTTTAAATGTTTTAATTGATTAAACCAAGTTTCTATCAGTGAAAAACACTTAAGAAGCTTTAGAAAATATTTTGTCAGTTTAGTAATCGATTAAACTTCGAATTAAAATCGATGAAAATCACTTAAGAATTTTTGAGATTATTATTTTAATTGATTAAACTGCATTTTTATCGATCAAAATATTTCTAGAAAATATGGTAGAACATTTTAATTGATTAAATAATATTTTCATTAGTTAAAAGCATTAAAGTCAAGTTATGTTAATCGATTAAAAGGTGAAATAACTGATTAATTAAACTAGTTTGTTAGAAAAATCTCTATATAAACATATTTGCTTCAACATTTTAAAACACACCTTTTAGAAATCATTCAAGAAATCTATAGAGATCTTTCTAAGAGAGAAGTGCGCTATTTCCTGTGGAATTTTTAAAAGTTATTTCTTGAGGCATTTTTGTGTTCTTCCTTGTGAAGAGACTCAATCTGCAGTGGAATTTCTGCATCTGCATAACCGGGTTTGATTGTTCTAGTTTATTCATTCTTTCATTTCTTTTTCAATTCTTTTCTGTCTTGGTGTTTGGAAGTTTAGGCACTGGTTCTGCAACTGGAACTTGGTTGAGGTTGGGTTCAAGAACTATAATTTGGTTCTTGGTGCATATTGAGTGTTTTGTAATTCTGTTCTATAATTGAAACAATTTTAATCTAGTGGAACTCAACTGGAATTTGGTTGAAAATTGGACATAGCCTAGTGGTTTGGGTGAACCAATATAATTGTTGGTGTTTCTTTTCCTCTTTCATCCCTTTCTTTAATTCTGCTTAAACCTTATTCTATTTTAATTATTTTTCCTTGTTTAATACCTGGTCAGATTTCTTAATCTTTGAAATTGGTAATCTATATCTGTAAATTGCGAAAATTTTGGAAAGATCAATTCACCCCCCTCTTGATCTCAACCTATAAATCTTACAATTGGTATCAGAACAAGTTCTTGAAAGATATTCAAGATTCTCGGTCCTTAAATTTTTTTCAATGGCTGAAAACAAATTACCTTTTCTGAAGGAGCTTCTATCAATAGACCTCCATTATTTTGTGGAATAGATTATCAATTTTGGAATATCAAAATGAAGATATTTATTGAATCCATTGATAGGAATATTTGGAATATAATTGAAAAAGGTCCTCCTACCACTGATAAAGATTGGTTTGATTTAAATGATGATGAAAAGAGAAAAATTCAAAATGATTGCACTGCAAAGAACATTATTACATCTACTCTTAACATGGATGAATTTTTTCAGGGTATCTCAATGTAAATTTGTTAAAGAAATGTGGGAAGTTCTTGAGGTGACCCATGAAGGAACAACTAATGTAAAGAGAGCTAGAAAACACACATTCATAAGAGAATATGAGTTGTTCAAGATGCAATCTGGAGATAGCATTGTAGATGTGCAGAAGCGTTTTACTCACATCATCAATCACTTAATGGGTCTCAATAAGATTTTTGATAAAGAATAATTAAATATCAAAGTGTTAAAATGTCTTGACAAGTCATGGCAACCCAAGATTACAACAATCTCAGAATCAAAGGATCTATCCATCATGACCACAACCTCTTTGTTTGGAAAACTTAGAGAACATGAAATGGAAATAAAAAGATTCAATGAGTAGGAAGTCTCAGAAAAGAAAGGGAAAATCATAGCTCTCAAAGTGGAAGATAAATAAGAAGAAATAGCAGAAGTGAGAATCTTGGTTTGCTGGTTAAGAAATTCAACAAATTTCTCAAAAAGAATATTAAAGACAAATCTGGACAGAAAATATACACAAAGAAATCTGACTCAAATTCTTTTAATTACAAAGGTTATGGTTGTGGTAAACAGGGGCATGTGAGAATGGAATGTTTGAGAAAAACAAGAATCTAGACAAGAAAGGAGAAAAGATGAAAAAGACAGCCTATATTGCTTGGGATGATAATGACACATTATCAACAGAGAATTCAGATGAAGAATAAGCAAATTTGTGTTTGATGGCTAATCTTGACTCTCCAACTAGTAGTGTAAGTTCTACCTCCTTTATGAATTCCATGAATTATAGTTCTTTACAAGATGACTTTAATGAAATGCATGAAGAAGAAAAAAGACTCGAGAAAGAAAACAATAAATTAAAGGGTATGAACAACTGGTTAGAAAACAAAGTTAACTTTCTTGAAAAGAAAATTCTTGAAGAAGAAACTGATTCCAAGTATTTAAAAATGATTCATAATAATTATGACTGCCTATGTAAAGAAATCAAGACTTATGAAAATTATCCTGATTTGCAAAAGAAAATTGCATATCTAATAAAGATGTCTCTAAGTTTGCATAAGGTAAAGCTAATCTTGATGTTCTTCTTGATTCTCAAAAGCTAGTTATTGATTGCGCTGGTATTGGTTTCACACCTATCATTGGCAAGAAAACTAGAGCTTTCAAAAACTACTTTTCATATAGATAACCTGTCTCATCACCATTCATTAATTGCTTCTACTATATGAAAAAAGGGCATTCTGTTAAATTTTGTGAAATTAAGAAATATGCAGTTCTAAAAGGAAGAATGAAATGGGTTCCCAAGAAATTACTGAAAATAACCTTGGTGGACCCTATTATCTTCAAAAAGGTACCACGACTATGTTAAATTCTTTTACAGAAACAACAAACTGAAGATCTTTAGTACCTAGATAGTGGCTGTTTAAAACACAAGACCGGAGATATCTCAAAGTTTCACAATTTAAAACTCAAAAGTGGTGGGACTATCATTTACGGAGATAATAACAAAGGCAGAATTCTTGGAATGAGTGATGTCAATTGTGCATAATCAGGTATCATTAACAATGTATTGTATGTTGAACGATTAAAACATAACTTGATCAGCATCAGCCAGCTATGTGACAAAGGTCACAAAGTCATCTTTGAACCAGAACATTGTCTAATACTCAGACCGGGTTCAAAACAGGTATTGATTATTGGTAAGAGAATCAACAACATATACATGTTAAATACAAATACTGTTGAAAATTGTTGTGTGATTGCTAAAGAAAATTATTCTTAATTATGGAATAGAAGATTAACACATATTCATATGCATCATCTTAACAAACTGATTTCTAAAGAACTTGTAATAGGTTTACCCAAACTAAAGTTTGTGAAGGACAAAGTTTGTGATTCATGTCAAAAGGGCAAGCAAACAAAAATTTCTTTTATACAGAAAAATATTGTTTCAACTTCAAGACCGCTTGAACTTTTACACATGGATCTCTTTGGACCTTCAAGAACTGTAAGTTTAGGCGGGAATCTATATGCATTGGTTATCGTAGATGATTTCTCATGATTCACCTGGACAATGTTTTTGAAATTAAAATATGATACTTTTTATGCTTTCAAGAAATTTGCTAAGAAAATTCAAAATGAAAAAGGTTATTTCATATCAAACATTCAAAGTGACCATGGGGGAGAATTTTCAAATAAAAGTTTTGATAGATTTTGTGAAAAATATGGGATTAAGCATAATTTTTTAGCTCCTAGAACTCCTCAACATAATGGTGTAGTTAAAAGAAAAAATTGTTCCCTTGAGGAGTTAGCTAGGACTATGCTTAATGAAAAAGCTTTGTCAAAATATTTTAGGCTGACGTCGTAAGCACTGGTTGCCATGTTCAAATCGAGTTTTAATTAGACCATTTCTTACAAAGACTCCCTATGAACTATATAAAGGCAAAAAACTAAATATAAATTACTTTAGAGTGTTTGGATGCAAAGTCTTTTTTTAAACAATGGAAAAGAGAATCTTGGAAAATTTGATGCCAAATCGGATGAACGAATTTTCTTGGGATATTCATTAAATAGTCGTGCATATAGAATCTTCAACAAAAGACTTAAAATAGTAAAATAATCTATACATGTTGTATTTGATGAATCTAATCTCGATGTGCAGAAAAAATACAGTTTGTAATGTAGATGACAAATTTTTAATTGATAAAATGTATCAATTAAAATTGCCGGAATCAACTATTTTTCAAAAACGGGAGGAAATTCTTGAAGAATTTGAAGAGCAATTGCCCAAAGAATGGAAGGCTCAAAGAAATCTCTCAATAGACAACATCATTAGACAAATTAATCAGGGAGTTTCTACCAGAAGTTCTTTGAATAAATTTTGTAATCATATTGTTAGACAAATGATATCTAGAGGGGAGGGTGAATAAATGCACAAATTAAAATAGATGCCAAATTAAAAATTTATTTTAAAATGTCCAATAATTTGTTAATTCAATTTTAATTATCTGATAAAATATAGATAAAGTGGAAGCGATATAATCAGAGAGACAAAGGGAAGAAAATAAGTAGATGTTATCACAGAGGTATAAGGAAGAGAAAAACACATAATAATTTATACTAGTTCGGGTATATCCAACCTTACATCTAGTTTCCAGTCAACTTTAATCACAAGAGTGACCCCAATTCACTATCTTTCAAATTCAGTTTACAAATTACAATCAACTCAGCAGAGGAACCAGTAAAAAAAGAAAACTAATTCAAAAGACAAACACCTCCTTAGAATCCCACTAAGCATGAACACCTCCCCAGAATCTCACTAGGGATGAACACCTCCTCTGAACAAATCAAAGGATGAAAAACACCTCATTTGCCACCAACACACAAAGGATGAACACCTCCCTAAAATCACACTAGGGATGAACACCTCCCTGAACAAATAAAAGGGATGAAACAAGACCACACCTCTTAGGAAAAAATCAAGGGATGAAACAATACCACACCTCCTAGGAACAAAGGATGAACAGTTCCCACACAGGAAATCCTAAATAACACAATCAATTAAATAATAACAGTCACACTTGGTAATGAAGACAACAAATTGTAAAAGCCCGTAGAATGCCAACCTCCAAGAACAAGTGTGATTAACAATGAAAGTGGAGAAGACAATATGAAAATGTTTTTTCAGAAAACCTAAAAGTGCTATGTTGCCTTGCTCAGAATTTTTTCTCAAAACTGATAGAATATAAATTGAGTTTTCGAATTCTGTAATTGTGTATTTTTTTATTTTTCATCAAAACTCATTTAAATAGGAAAATAACATAAAAAAATAGTCGTTAGTTATTAATACTTTCGTAGAGAAAAAAATCAAGATGTATTCAAAAACATTTATTCTTCAAAATGAATATTTTTCAAATTTGAACTACCATAATCGATTATGTTACTAATATAATCAATTATGACAGAGATCCTCGATTGCTTCACTCACTGACACTTCACTCACCAGCACTTCACTCGGCCTTCTTACCGGTCAGAACCCTCCGGTGGTCAGAATCCTCCGTGGGTAGCCCTTCTCGAGTTGGCTGGCTCTCAATGAAAGCACCGATGTAACATAAGGCTAAGGAGGGGAACCATCCCTCAAAAGCTAGCTCAAGAAGTTGGAGAACTTCCTACCTTATAAGGCCTCCCTGGTAAGGAGACCTCCCCGAGGTGGGGCTTGTTAGAATATGCCTTGAGATGTCTTTTTATTTTTATAAGAAATTTAAATAATAAATTAAAATTAAAAGTGTATCATATAATGGATTGATTAGGTTGAGGTGTTGCTTTGTTTATTTATTATTTGACTGCAAGAACGAGGAAGACACCAAATTCTTCCTCATCATTACTATCAATCATTTACATTTATTAGGAGAGAAAATGAATTTTGCATACCTAAATCGGTGGTTTACTAATTTACCAAAATATCAACTAATTATAAACTGAATTCAAACAACATTAGGTACAGTTAATTTGAAAAAAAAAACAATCATTACATTGTCTATTTAAAATTGAGAGTGTGCACGTTTCATATATATTATATAAATTATCTTAGTTGTGAAATTTATGAATATATTAAAACATGACAGAGGTCGACAAAAAGGTGTGGGATAGAAATTAAAAAAAATAGTAAATTAGATTTCGAGCCGCAAATTTAGTAAGTTTCCATGATTGCTATCATCTTCATAGCTCAAAAGATACAAAAGAAGAAAAGGAAAGAGAGATTTTCTGAAAGAACTTTATGATATATTCACTTAACGTTAGGTATACATGGTTTATATAGAGTTTTAGAAAATAGAAAAAAACTGACTATACACATAAAACAGAAAAACTCAACACCCCCCCATAAGCTCAAGAGTGAATATCAATCTATCTGAGCTTAGATACAACAGTTTTGAAGATGCCAGGATCAAGCGCCTTTGTAAAGATATCAACAGCTTGATGTGTGGAAGTTATTGGTAGGAGATGAAAAAGCTTGGCCTGAACTTTTTCATGAACAACATGACAATCTATTTCAATGTGTTTTGTTTGTGTCGTGAAAGATAGGATTCAAAGCAATGTGCCGCGCTGATTGGTTGTCGCAGTAAACCACAACTGGCTCTTTTGGTTTAATATGTAGTTCATCCAACAAGTATTTCAACCATTGTATCTCGCAAGTGAGAGTGGCAAGGTCCCTGTACTCTGCCTCTGATGAAGACCTTGAGATGGTAGATTGTTTTTTTGATTTCCAGCTTATTAAGGATGAGCCAAGGAAGACGCAGAACCCATTTGTGGATCGTCTTGTGTTGGGGCAAGTTGCCCAGTCAGAGTCACAAAAACCCTTCATTTGGAGACTTGAGTTACTAGGAAAGAAGAGGCCTTGTCCAGGTGCTGCCTTGATGTAACGAAGGACACGATTGGCAGCCACGAGGTGTTCTTTTGTGGGGGCTTAGATAAATTGACTTAGAAACTGTACCGCATATCCGATATCAAGCTTGGTGTTTGTTAGGTAAAGAAGTCATCCTATCAATCTTTGATATGGTGTGATGTCCTTAAGAGGAGTGTCATCTTCGAACAAACCTCTAGTGTCTTTGGTAATAGGGGTAGCACAAGCCTTTGATGCAAGGAGACCACTGTCAGCTAAGACATCTAAGGCATATTTCCTTTGTGAGACATGTATTCCTGCGCTTGATCTAGCAATCTCCAACCCGAGAAAATACTTTAGATTGCCCAAATTTTTTACCTTGAAGGTGTCATCAAGGGATTGCATGATTTGTTCAATATCAAAGAGATGGTTTCGTGCAAGTATAATATCATTAACATAGACTAACAAGACAATGATGTTAGTCTCAAATATCTTTAGAAATAGTGAATGATCATATGCAGATTGAGAAAAACCAGAGACTTTAAGGTGAGATGAGAGTTTGGCAAACCATTTCCTGCTGGCTTGTTTCAAGCCATACAGGGATTTCTTCAATCTGCAGACCTATCCATTTTTAATATCATCGCGTTATTCACATCTAGTTGCTTCAAATACCAATTCTGGACAGAGGCAATGGCAAGGAGGAATTTGATGGTGGTTAGCTTTGCTACAGGGGAAAAGGTATCCAAATAGTTAATACCCTCCAGTTGAGTATACCCCTTGGCTACCAGCCTTGCTTTGTAGCGTTCCACCTCACCATTAGCATTATATTTTACCTTGTAAACCCACTTGCACCCTATGGGTTTTTTGTCTCGAGGTGGATCAACAATTTCCCAAGTCTTATTCTATTCAAGAGCTTGAATTTCTTCTATCATGGCCTTCCTCCATTCGGGAAAATTGGTGGACACAGCAAGAACATATTTCAAGTGCGAAGAAGAAAGTTTACTGTAACTAAGACAAGAAGATATATGATATAAAACATATTTGTTGTTATTGCTTGTATGAGAGTTGAGTTGACGATGATAATCTTGTAAAAAACTAGGTGCTCTTCTACTTCGATCAGAGCGTCTCAAAGGATTAGTAATGTTTTCAATTTGAGATTCAATGTGTGGCTGACTATGTTCAGTTTGCAGATTTCCAGTGTTGTAACTAACATGTTCTAATACTTGATTAAAATCTGATATCTGATAAGTACTATTTGATTGCAAAACAAGATCATTATGATTGGCATAAGGAAAAACTTTTCCATAGAACTCAACATCTCTGGAAACAAAAATTTCCCTACTTTTAATGTCCAACATAACATAGCCTTTAGTTCCACTTTGGTAACCTAAGAACACACATTTCCTAGCTCTTGTGTCAAATTTAGACCTATTTCTTTGCAGGCTAGAGGCAAAACACAAGGATCCAAAAACTTTAACGTCATTTAAATTTGGAGTGATCTCATACACTAACTCATAAGGAGTTTTTTCTTTCAAGATTTTAGTAGGTAAACAGCTTGCAAAACAGCATAAGACCAGAAAACCATGGGAATATTAGATTGAAAGATGAGACTCCTACTAACTTCTAGAATATGTCTATGTTTTCTTTCAACAATAGAATTCTGTTGGGGAGTTTCTATGCAGCTGGTTTGATGTATTATACCAAAATTATCATACAAGTCTCTACACATAAACTCACTTTCCATTATCAGAACGTATGATTTTAATTTTCTTGTGAAATTGGGTATTAACCATGAGCACAAACTTTGACAAAGCATCTCTAGTTTCAGTCTTTGTTTTCATCAAAAACACCCAACAAAACCTACTGTGGTCATCTACTATAGTCAGAAAGAACTTGTGTCCATGTATAGAGGTGGTGCCATAGGGACCCCAAATGTCAACATGTATCAAATCAAAAACATGCTCAGAATACGAGCTACTAGTACTAAAGGAAAGTCTAGTTTGCTTTGAAAAATGACATATATCACATGGTTTGGTCTCACTAAAAACAATGTAAGGAAAAGGTTTACTGATAAGATGTAGAACTTTATCTGAGGGATGTCCCAGCCTATTGTGCCAAATTCCCCCATCTTGATTCTTTGAGTTATCATTACGTGTTTCAGTGATGCTGGAAAATGAATTAACAATCTTCTTTGCGGCTGACAATTGCAGTAGGTACAATCCTTCTTGGAGCTTAGCTTCTCCAATCATCTTCAAGGAATGGACATCTTGGATCTGGCACAACTCAGAGGAAAAAATTAGTTTCCAGTTATGGGATCTAACAATCCTTTGCACAGAAATAAGATTGAAAGCAAACTCGGGTACAAGAAACACATTGTGCAAGAAAAAATTATCAAATAGTTGTACACTGCCATCATAGTGTGCAAATATATGTGATCCATTTGGCAGTTTAATGCATGTCGGTCTTATCTTTCTAAAAATCACAAAATTAGAAACATCAAAGGTAACATGGTTTGTTGCTCCTGTATCTAGAATCCATGTAATGTTTTTGTTCTTACCATTAGGAACGTTCTCACCAGTAGAATTAGACACTAGGTTGTTAACTTTGTGTGAAACGTCACCTTTGGCTTCTTGAATCATTTTTATGATTTGATGCATTTGTTCATCTGAGAAGAGACTACCTTCCTTGCTTAACCGCTGATCTTGCTTTTTAATCACAGTTTCATCCTTCTCAACAATAGTGTTGTTAACCACCTTACCACCTTTTCACCTTTGGTCTTGTACCAAGGGGGATAGTCGTGCTTTGCATAACACTCATCTATTGTGTGGTATAGCTTGTGGCAATAACTACACTGTTTGCCATTATTCTGATTCCTGTTTTTGCCTCGTCCTTGTCCCTTCCAATTATCATGATTCTTGGAATTTCTTTGATCCTCAGTGCTCACTGTAGTCATCAAGATCTTACTGCCTTCTATGGTGTTCCCATTTAGCTGAAGTTCTTGCTGCATAACAAGAGAGAAGACACGATTTATACCTGGCAATGGTTCCATTAGTAGAATTTGTGTCTTCACAGTGCCATAAACTTCATTGAGACCTTTCAGTAAACACATGATATACTCGGAATCTTTGTGTTTGATAACAGTTCTGACGAAGTCACAATCACACTTCACTTTGCAGGTGCAGCTCGGCGTTGGTCTGAGAGATTCAAGTTCCTCCCACAACGCCTTTAGATCATCTGTGACAGATCTTTCTCCCTGTTTGGTTGAATGGAGTTCTTGAAGAAGATCAGAGATCCGGAAGTGATCTGCCTTAGAAAAACGCTCACGCAGGTCGTCCCATAGGTTTTTCGCATTTTCAATGTATACGACGCTTTGGGCGATCTGAGTATTCATGGCACGTGTCAGCCACGATATCACCATCATGTTGCATCTTTCCCAGGCGTGGTGGAGGGTGGTTCCATGTTCTGGCATTTTGACACTGCTATCAAGAAACTTGTGTTTGTTCTTGGAGATTAGGGCACGTTTCATGGCGCGACTCCAAGCATGGTAATTGACCCCATCAAGTTGAATATTGATCAATGTTGCTCTTGGGTTTTCACCAGGATGTAGGTAGAAGGGACTCGAAGGATTTTGGGATTCATCAGTCGTGGATGTGTTCCCTGTTGTCATGAAGAAAACAAGAAAAAAGATTTTGAAAGACAAAAAAAGAAATAGAGAAGATGACCTAGCTTTAGCGGAACCTAGCTTTAGCGGAAGCAAACACTCCTGATACCATATTAAGTTTCCATGATTGTTATCATCTTCATAGCTCAAAAGATACAATACAAAAGAGAAAAGGAAAGAGAGAGATTCTGAAAGAACTTTCTGATATATTCACTTAACGTTAGGTATACATGATTTATATAGAGTTTTAGAAAAAAAAAAATTGACTATACACATAAAACAGAAAAACTCAACAAAATTTAAAGTAATTCAAAATAACTTCCATTAGAAAAATAAGAAATCTCAACAAAGATAATTAAACACGCTAACATATATAAAAAACAACGCAAATCCAACATTAATAAAGAGAACGCGAAATACAATTTTTGTTTACTTTTAATTTTTAAAATATTTAAATTAAACTAAATCAATAATATTTAGGTCTAATTTGATTTTAATTTTTTTAAAAATCAATTCAAATCAAACCAATCTAATATTTATAATTTGATTTGAATGATCTTAATTTTATAAAATTATTTAATATATAAAAATAAAATAATTATTAAATAAAAATATTTATAATTAATTATAATATTTAAAAATTTAATTTAATTTATTTATTTTTATCTTTAATTTAAACAATAATAATATATATTTCAAATTTTAAAAAAATAATTAACTTATTTACAATAGATGTCATTTATATTTTAATTTCATCACTATATATTATAGTTTCAGCATAATTGAGTTTGAGTTAATTCTTGATTATAATCGAAAATCAAATTAATTATTTAAAAAGAATCAATTTTTATATTTAACTTTTTTTTAATAATTTTTAATTTTATTTTTAAATTTATTCAATTTTTAACATCTTAAAATTCATAACCATTAACATAAAAAAAGAAAACTCAAACATCCATCTCCAATCCAAATCAATACATAATAATGAGTAGTAAAAGATAATACTGCCACACGGTTGTAGATTAATGGGCTTGATACTTGTAAAAGGATTTGGACCTGAAACAACTTAATTTAGGCTCACAATACCCATTTTTACACCCAGCTAAGCCCAAATACAAAGTAAATGTTTAGGTTTAAAAATTCATACTTTATCAATCCACTCTATTTTGACATTTAACGAAAACCAGTCAATTTTTCATACATTGTACAATTATTTTTTAAACTTTAACAAATTAAAAATAAAAATCAAATAAAAAAACGAATTCTTTGATTATTAATAATAAATATTTTATTTTATTAAATAAAAATAATACCAAAACTAATTATTTCAAAATTAAAAATACCATCATCTATTATTCGTTATTATTATCACCACATATACTCTCATATATTAATATTATTAATATATGAATAGGAAAAATTACCATTGAAATATGATGTAACCTCATTTACACCTATGCTGTTGAGATGTGTCATACGAATCTTGAATTTGTAAAAATAATAATAAATTTATTATTATTATTATATTAATAAAAATTCACAGATCAAGATAATAATTCTTATATATAATAATAATATTTTGATTTTATATTTATTATAATGATGTTATTAAGGTTTATTATTATACCTGACATATTATTTATTTTTTAAATTTAATTCATCTTAAAAATACCTTGAGGAATTAATATATATATATATATATATATATATATATATATATATATTACTTTCAAATATATAAAACTTATAAAAATATATTAAAATAATTATAAAATAAATTGGGTATAATGTAAAATTAAATATATAAATTTTTTTAAAATTAAGGTAAAATAAGGTGTAAACTATTTTTTTTTTAAATAAAGGTTTCCCTCTAAAAGTTAAATATACAATGATTGATTGAAAGTTTAAATTTAGGAAACACTGTTTAAAAAATATCTATATTTATAAATTTAAAGTATTCCATATTTTATTTAGTATAGATAAAGAATGCATGGTTTGTTTTGAAGATGAGATATAAATATCCGAAAGTCATGTCTGACAAATTTCAAACCTAGATTTTTCCAGAGGGGAACACATAGATGTTATCTATCCTTTTGTATGCTTAAATTGTTGATACCAACGAGTTTGTTTTATTTGACCTAAAACATGTATAGAACAGAACCCAGCTTCTGCACGTATCTTCCCATTGTCAGATCAAGACCTGGACGTGCGAGAGCACTTCACTAATTTCGAATTGTCATTCAACGAACTCCCTTTGTCAAACAATATTTATTTTATCTCTTGTTTTCTTGATTTAACAAAAAAACTTGAATGGCTAGCCTTAACTAATTAATAGTCGTATAGACGCTGGTTTGTTAATGTTTTTATACAAAATTATTACTTTTATATTCAAAGTTTTTTATGAATTCATCTCAAAAGTATAACAAGTTTTGCTACAAGTACTCCACTGAAAAAATAAATAAATGTTGCTACAAGTAAGTTGGATCTTTTTAAACAATATCTTAAATTTAAACTTTTATAATTCCATAAATATGTTTAAATCTTATTATTCCTTAGTTTATAATTTCTTTAAAATAAAAAATTAATATACACAAAAATTTAAAATTTATATGACTTTTTTTATGTAAAATAATATTTATAAAATCTCAATTAGAATACCACCAAAATTTTAAATTGTTTATATTTTGTTTTTTAGAAATGTTTATTTTATTTATTTTATTATGAATAAATTATAATTATTATTTATGGTTTATATATATATATATATATATATATATATAGTAAAAATAGAAGTAATTTAGAAAGTAAAGTTTAAACTTTTACTTGTTAAATTAAAAGAATATTATCAGGAAAATTTAATAATTTAACCTTCGTTTACATAAAATCATATTTTTTTTTACACTTTTTTATCTTAGTTTCATCTCTCATCTCCATACAAGCACATTATAATGCTCTTAAAGTTGAATGAAACAATTTTAATTTATTAGAATTTTTATTTGAGAAAGTTTCTCTTTATCTATTTTTTTAAATAATTATATAAATTTGACAAGCTTACAAATGAAGTTGGAGGTGGATGCATGTGGGTTTTATAAATAACGATGAATCTTGATTAGTCTATGAATAACATAACATGTTCAATTTGTTAATTATTTTTTTGTGAATAGGATTTGATTTTCTGAAAATTGAAAAGATTTTGGGATTTTCCTTTCATAGAAAAAATTGAGATAAGAAAAATTAGCTTTCAATTTCTTTGCACCTAAGATAGATGATCTATACTTTGAATGTAATTTGGTCACATTATTTCAAAGTGCGAGGAATTGAATTATGTGATTGATGGGTATTTTTGAGGAGGGGCCTAACATAGGAAGATTCTCAATAATAGGTATAAGACAACTATATAATAGAATATGACATAACTTTCAATCTAAAATCTTAATTCATTAATTAGGTTATAGTTTTTTTTTCACTTATAAGTTACTTAACTTTCTCATTTCTACTCAACATGAGATTACAACTCATGCTTAGATTATCATAATCTCTCCCTTAAGTGTGATTCCATGGAATCATTTTTAACAACAAGTACTTAATAGTGACCTTATTTATCAATAAGACATTCAACATATGGATCTATAATTAAAGATTTGTCACTAATCCAATCAATAATTAATTTAGCTACTCACGAGACAAACTATGACTTTGATACTACTATGACTAGGTTTAACCAAAGGAGGTAAGGTAACCATATAAGAGAATATGTCTCTCCTTTAACCACAAAATTTAAGAGATTAAATTTGTCAATTTTTCTCACTTATATGTTATTCAATTTCACCATTTTTACTTAATGTGGGACATCAACACACTTGAATTCTAACACTCCCTCTTCTAGGGTGAGTCACTACACATTGGGAAAATTTGTTATTAGCTTTTGAAGAATGAAGAATTTGTTACTATCTATTACTAGCTTTTGAAATTTTGCAAATGAATGATAAAGAATATATTGCTAGCTTGTTTTAGAAGACTATGGACATTGGCTAAATGAAATATCATGGAGAAATAATTAAAGATGTTACTATAGCATAAAAAATTTACTTTCCATGACACAAGTTTAACTATGTTGTTTGCTCTATCAAAAGGTTAAAAGACATATACACCATTTCTCTTGATGAATTCCATAGTTCATTGTTGTTTCATGAGAAAAAATGAATCAAAATTCAACCATAAACAAACAAGATTTGAAAGATTTTACAAACACCGAATAGAATATATAACTCAAGAAGAAGGGGCAAAGGTGACCGAGGAAGAAGAAGAAGGGGGAGATGGAGGATACAAAGAGGGAACCAAACATTTCAAAGCTAATAATCACCAATTTCATAAAAGAAGTTTAGGACGAGATAATAAATCTAAGGTAGAATGCTTTAGATGTCATATATTTAGTCATTATGCTTTTGAATGTTATACTCAACTACCTAGTGGTAAAGAAAATGGGGGAAACTCAATTTTGTAGAAAAAGTAAATGAAAAAGAAACTTTATAGACGTCTATCCATGAAGAAAACAAAATATACTCATAAATTTGGTATGTTAATACAATTCAAAGTAATCACATGAGTGATAATAAGTCTTTTGTCTCTTATTTAAATAAGAATTTTCACATAACTTTTAGTTTTGGTGATTTCTTTTCTATAGAATTGAGGGGTAAAGGTGATATCAAAATAAAAACCAAGAATGGTTTTGTGAAAACAATATTTAATGTAACGTGCTTCTTTGATTTGAAAAGTAACTTGTTAAGTGTTGATCAATTAAAATAAAATGGTTATATCATTACTATTAAACAAGCAAATTAGAAAAACATGGTTACAAAGCCTCCTCAATTTAAGATCTTTCCCAAGTGTGTGAAGATTGCATTGTTAGGAAAAAACATTATTCTCAAATCCCTAATAACAAATCATGAAGAGCAAAGGATGTGTTAGAGTTGGTACACTCAAATATTTGTGGTCTAATAAATCCATCTTATAATGGATGTAAAAGCAAATTATTATCGTTAGTGATGGTCTTGTGGGCTTGTATCCTCTATTGTTTCTATAACATCAAGTGGCTCAGGTTTCAATTCTTTTTCTTCATCGTATTCCCATTGTATGACAAAATATTGTTTGTTAAGGCATCTGTGGTTAAGATAAAATTTGTCATCACAAGTGAAACAGAGGTCTTTGTCCCTTCTCAATTACATTTCAACAGATGTTAGATTTATTACATTGTTTGGCTTATAACTTGGGGATGGTAACAATGGGGGTAAGCTTGTGGATTTTAGCGATTGGGTAGTGACTTGATTTTTGAACTGAAGCTGGAGGAGAAGGGTTTAGGTATATTGGTGTATTTTTCTTCATATAAGTTGGCCAATTAGATGGTTTTGAGGAGTGAAGTTGGCACTTGGGTATTCACATCCTTTCAGATACCAGGTTTCAAACCTCCCACAATGCAATTCAATAATGTGTCTTGAGTAACTCCCTACACTTGATTGGCTAATGTTGTAAATTGCATGTAATAAGGCTAGATTGAACTGATTTGAGTTAGTTTAAACAATTGTGATATCATAACCTCATGGAGAAGGACCAAACTCCATTTCTAAAGTAAGCATTGGTCATCCATGATTTGATAATATTTGAAACACGGTACAACCTTGAATATCCATTGCAAAATGTTAGATCCATCAAATCACGGAAAACCAAGCTTAACACTCCTTACCTATAATTTTTTATTATGTCCATTAGACAAACCAAAATCCGAACTAAGTTTTCATTTGAGGACCATCTCCAATGTTGTCTATAACGTTTCAAAATGAGCAATATATTCCTTCTCACGTGATTCCATTATCTTTAGAATTCACTTAACGTATGACATTAACTCCTTCACGCGTGTGTTTTCCACCATGACGTGACGAGAGTACCAATGTAATGAGGCAATTAATGGAGAACAAAAGGAAAAATAGTAAAAATATTCAAACAGTACTAAATTTCATCCTTATTACTTAATTTTCTCTTAAACAAGTGGCAAAATGGAAAGGTGTAGAAAACAGGGTAAAAAAAATGAAAGAAAGATCTGAAGTGAGAAAGGATCATCATCAAAATGCATTTCATGCCTTCTCTCTCTTCAAATGACCTCTTTTATATTATTCCTTCAGTCAGTGATAATCCTTCAATTTAGTGTTAGTTATTTTGGGTCGAGAGCCCCTCCTAACTCCTAATTTCTCTTCTTCCATGTGTTTCTCACTCTCTCTTTTAGCTAATGACTTTTTGCCCTTTCTTGCCTTGTTACAATGACCTGAAGTTTAATAAAGATCTTAGAGGAAATAAGATTGTCAATACACTTTATAAGAAAATTGTTAGCAGTTTGATGTATTTAACTATAACACAATCAAACATAATGTTTTTTTGTTAGTATGATCAATAAATATATAAAAACCCTATAGAAATACATTTTTTGATTGCAAAGAGAATCCTTTATTTTTTTTGTAACACTACAAAAAAAGGGTATTATTTACAAATTATTACCTATGGATAAAAATCTATAGACAAAATATACATTACATACGGATGTTACCTATGGAATTCTATCCATATGTAAATTATCTATTACCTACTAAATTTACCTACAGATGAGATGATTATGCATTACCTACAGATGTAGGAGGTAGGTAATTTTTTTTACTACTTTACCTACTTATTTACCTACGGATGTGTAATTAAAAAAAAAAAAACACCCTCACTCGGACCCTCATTTTCACACTTCCTCCGCGCCTCACCCAACCTCCCAAACTCCTTCCTTCCTCTCCCTCAATTTCACTAACCTCCACTATAACTCGCGGCCCACCTCCTTCACCAGAACCCTAGTTGTAGCCTCCCCACTCTTGAGCACCCCACATGGTACCCTCATTTGAACCCATATACCCAACCCTATTCTCCTCCACCACCGGGCTTCTTCCTTGTCACCACCACAACCATACCCGTGCCCTAATTCCACCTTCACTCACCAAAGCTTCTCACCAACGTAGAACCACCCTGCGGTCGCGCCTCATCTCAGCTTCCAGCCTCCAGATTCTCGCCCAATCACCCTCACCGGAACCACCACGTCTCAAGACCGCAGACCCCCCTTTCGTGGAAACCCCGTCTTCGCAGCCTCCACCACCATCTTCATGATGCACCGCCACTGTGAGGTCGTCGTCCCCTTCGTTGAGCCATTGGTCGCACCTCCTAGCATCTGCTACATGCCATCACAAGGCTAAGTCGCAGTTGCGACCTGACCCTAATCCAGCCTCCACCATCGAGCATCCCAACCTCCACTCCCCACCACCAACGTCTCCACTCTGCTCCACTTCCCTCACCCTGTGTTGAATCTCTCCCTTCGCCCCAAACCACCGCGCACCACTGCCCATAGCCGGCCACCGCGAACCCAGCCGCAGATCAACCTCTAGGTCACCATGCCACCACACCCCCTGTCGCGCCCCATCACGAGCATCACTGCAACCTAGAACGTGAGTCACCTCGACGCCGGTTGCGATCACTGCCGGTTGCGGTCACCAACTCTCCTCGCTCCAGCCCACCCCCATTGTGCCACTGAGCTCGCCGTGAGCTAAAGGTGAGATAGAGAGGCAGCGGGTTAAGCCTGGTGGTTCACACCTTTCTGCTTTAATCCTATTTCTTTTACATTTTTTGGAGTCTGAACTGTTCTGCTTAGTTAAATACCTATTATGTCTGGGTCCGGTTTATTTGCATATGAATTGTTGAATTGGTGGCTCTGTTAGTTGAATAAGATCTTGGTTTATTAGGGTTTTTTGTATCGTTATTTCTGTTTGGGTTGGCTTGAATATGTGGTTTTCACTTGGTGAGGTTGAGATTGGTGTTATCCAAGCCCTATTGGCTTGGTTAATGTCGTTGTGGCTTAGTTTCATGGCAGGTGAGTTAAGATTGTGTTTCCACCTTGCAAATGCTTCACAATCATGACCCCAAAAAACTTACATTATGGCCATAAAAATCCATTTAGGATTAGTTTTAGCATTAAAACTTACATTATGTAAGCTGAAAAAGTATGAATTTGTTATGATGAAGATATTATTTGCATAATGTTCTGTTAGTATGTTGCTGATTAAGAATTATTAATGTTGATTATTCTTAGCACCTCTCATAATATTTTTGAATAATGGAAATATAATATTTTCCTGGAATTCTTTTTTCCTAATTCATCAAACAATCTACTTCAAACTGCTGTTGAAAAATTCTTATGACTGCACACCGTAGTAATGAATGCTCAAGTGTTGTCTGCAATATTTCTTTATGAAAAATAATTACATCCTGAAAATTTCAAAATAAAAATATTTTGAAAGAAACGCAACAAAAATTAACTAGGAAGTAGCCAGAATTTTCAAGCTGTAGAAATTACAGTGGAGCAGTTTAGTTAAGGTACTAAAATGTCTATATACTTGTATCATTCAAGCAAAAAGGTTTGAACCTATATTGTTATTTTAGTTAAAGGAAATACACTCTTATCAATGGATGGTCTATTTTAGTAATGGTTTGGGGGAGGAGAAAATGAAAATAGAGAGGATGAATTTAATTATATTTGTTTGATAGGAAAGAAATAGGGAAAAATAATTAAAAAAGTAAATCTACTAAACTAATTTACAATATTTTTTTAATTTTTCTATCTCTTTTTTGTTTCTATTCTTCTTTAATGAAATATGTTTAACAATTTTAATGTTTTTGTTTACCTTCTCTTTTTATTTTTATCCACTATATTTTTCTATGCTTTTGAATTTGAATTTTGTGTAAAGAGAAAAAAATAGCATTTATAAAAGTCTGTTATGCTAAAGTTATTCGAGACTAACTAGAAATGCTTCAGGTAGAAGACAGCTGGTTGAGGAACAAAAAGTGAATAATATCTTTTTGACAAAAAAAAAATCAAAGGTACTGTCAAAGAAACATTGAGAAATTATATAACTGGTGTGTCTATCAATTTAACCCAAACATGTTACACATAACGTGTACTGAAAGTTCAACAAAAGAAAAGTGTAGCACTATCACCATTATCAGTGCCTTCTAGAGTCCATCATACACTAGCTAGGGAAGACCAAGAAGTGCATATTCAGGAAGATGATGTACAATCAGACATTGAGGAGGATCATCCACTTGGCACTAATCTTCCTATCATATCACCTTATGGTCTAGGGTAAGAATTAAGTTAAAATTATATCATTCCCATTATTTGCAAGTATTAGGAAATTGTGATTATTATTTAATTTAATTATTTGGTGAAGGTTTCATCCATGTCGGGTTGCATCACAAGCTATAACAATAACTATTAAGCAACAATATTCTAAGCCATGGCTGACATGGGGTTCAATGACCGATGTTGAAAAAGAGACATTCTTTTAGCGATTTAAAGTAAGTTTTCTTAGATTTAGGCTGATGAATTATTTTTATTACTTACATTCATTGACACAATTATTATTATTTGTTTGTTTGTGTAAATCATTTTCAAAGAGAAAGGTCACCTGAAGACCTAAAGATGAGGACAAGATTTGAAAGAATTTTCACTCAAAGGCCTCACATAGGCTGTCTAAAATGTTCAAAGATGATAGAAGGACAGGAAAAAATCCCTATTGGATGTTTGATGATGTGTGGAAGGCTCTGTTGAACAAGTGGAACTCAACTGATTATCGTGCAAAGTGTGCACAAGCTCAGAAGAATCAAGCTTCTAAGACGGGTGGTAGTTTACACACAGGTGGTTCTATTAGTATGCACGAACACGCCATTCGTATGGTAAATGTGCAATTATAATAAAAGTTTCTTTCTTTCATTTCTTCATGATATGTTATTAATTAAATTTTTTTTGCTGGAAAAGGAGTTGGGTCGTCCTGCACATATTGATGAGGTGTTCAAACATACTCATATACAAAAGGTTAATGGTGAATTTGTTGATGAAAAGTATAGAAAAACTCATGTGAGTTGTGAACTTATTTAAACTACTATATTACTCTCTTATATGTTATGATGGATACGTGTTGTATATCGTACATAATTTTTATTTGTATGTTAATAGGAAGAATTTCAGAGAAGATACTCTCACGCTAGATCTGAGGCAGCATCCTATGCTGCTGAAACCGAGTCATCTCCATTAGATCCTATAGAGGAGGAGAGAATAAGGATTGAAAGTTGGATTATTGCTGCAGCTAGCAACAAAAAAGGTCAGATCTACGGTGTTGGAGAACTTGCCCATAATTTTAGTCCTGGAGATACCCTCTCATATTCAGGATCTACTGATTCTCGTGAGATTACGCAATTAAAGGAACATGTGCTTAGTTATAGGGAGGATAATGAAAGATTGAGCCGCCAATTACAAACACTTGTCAGTGTTGTCCTTCCTTTACTTCCACCTGATGCCCGACAAGCATTTCAACAACAAACTTCCCAACAAGGATCACAACAACAACAAGAGCAACAACAATCACAGGAGCAACAAGAGCAGCAACAACAATCACAACATCAATAAGCTTTCGCAGAGTAGCCTCAAAATGAACAAGGACATTACTCAAATTATTAAGACACTCAACAATATTATCATAATATTTATTATAGTACTTCTTTGGATTTATATGTTCTTAGATATTTGAATGACTATTTGATGCATGCTAATATTAGGACTTGTGTTTGATATCTTAATAAGCACTTGGTGCATATAAATATTATGGAATATTGTTAAATTTGATGTCTAAATACTTTGTGTGTAATATGCATGTAACAGGTAAAATTTAGTTAAATCATTGGTGGTGATAAAATTTTATAAATTTACCTAATGATTTACCTACGGATTTGAACGTGGTAATTACCTATGGATTTTGTCCGTAGGTAATACCTACGGATTCTGTTCGTAGGTAATTATCCACGGATTACAATTCGTAGGAATTATCTACGGATTCTATTCGTAGGTAATTACTCACGGATTACAATCCATAGTAATTACCTACGGATTTTGTTTGTAGGTAATTACCCATGGATTATAATCCATAGGTAATTACCCACAAACGACATTACCTACGGACAGTAACTTTGTAGGTAAATTACCTATGCATTTCCTACGGGGAAAAATTTGTAGGTAAAATGACATTACGTACGAATTTTTGTCATTATCTACGAATTTTTGTCGTAGATAATAGGTTTTTTTTTGTAGTGTAAGGAACTAAAGATTTTGGGGTCTTTTATAAAAAAGGTGATAAATCTAATTTATTAGGATTTAGTAATAGTGATTATTCAGGTAATCAAGATTATAGAAGAAATACTTTTGGTTATGTGTTCACATTTGAAACATGTGTCATTTCATGGTCTTCGAAAAATAACATATTATTAATTTATCAAATACTAAAGTTGAATTTGTCACTACTATATCATGTGCATGACAAGTCATTTGGCTAAGTAGAAATGTTAAAAATTCAAACAATAAGGTGCAATGACAATATTACGTGGTAATAGTTTAACTATTTAATTGTTCCAAAATCTAATGTTACATGGGAGAAATAAACATATATATGCGAAGTATTATATTTTAAGGGAATACAACAATGATGACAATGTTGATCTACAACATGGTAGAAGTGAAAAACAAATCATAGTTATATTTACAAAGTCTCTAAAAAACATTATTTATGTGATTTAAGAAAATTAATAGAGGTATGTACTATGAATTAAATTAAAAGATTGCAGTTTTTCAGCTTAAGAGAAAGATAATTTAGAAACTAATTTGAAAACTTATTTATTGAGCAAGTTGTTATCTTTTTTAAAAAGAGAAACACAATTTTCTTGTATGTATGATATTTTCTACCCATGATTGCATGTGATGTTTGTATGATAATTATGATTGAATATGAGAATGAGTTTGTAATGTGTTTTTAAAAATTATTATTATATTATATTTAGATTGAATTGTGTGTCATGGTAATGAGTCTAATTCAATGTCTACTCTTTTTAAAGATATTAAATAGTTGTATAAAGATATTAAATATTTGTATAATATGATAGTGGATATACATGGATGTAATGTGGTATATTATAACATTTGAGTTTAACGATGGAAGGATGAGATATGTGAATATATATATATATATATATATATATATATATATATATATATATATATATATATATATATATATATATATATATATATATATATATTTTATGAAGTATAATGATAAAATATATAAAGGTATATATATGTATATTTTGTAAAATATTTACATTTTTATTTATTTAGAATGACCAATTTTATCCTCTTTTCTTATTTAAATTGTAATATCATTAGTTTACTAAAACACGCGTTAGATCTTCACTATTTTAACATTATTCTATAAAATGACATCATTATGAATAGATAGTTGAATTTCTTACTTTAAGAAACATAAATAATTGTCATTATATTTTAAAATAAATAATGGTTTTTTGTATGGACCACACTCAATATATTTCTACCTCTATTGTCTCAAAGAGATATACAAACGTAAGAAAACAACAATTATATTTAGTATTAGTCAAGTTTATGATATGAAGTACATCTACTAACTTCGATACCAAACTTTTCTTATTCACTTAATCTGTTAAAATATAGGATCAAATTACATTTTTAATTGCATTGATTGATAAAGAATATAATTTACAAATATTTAATTTTTTTATTTTTTTATTAAAATTGACAAGGAAGAAAGAGAGATACAGTTGCTTGTTCATGCTTCTTTTGAAAAATGGACGAAGTTATTTAACTGAGTGAAAGTGACGTGGAAGTTGAAAGTAAAATAAAAGGAAAGAAGCTTACAAACGAATCATTGAATAAAATAGCATCGAGAATCAAACTTTCAGGCGTGGAAAACACACCAAGAAAAGGAAGGGATAATATTGAAAGATGTCATGGTCAGAGAAAAAAAAAAAACTTTGAAAGATAATGTTATTAATAATTGTGGAGAGTTACGAAATAGTTTTGCCATATATCTGTCGACATATTTCTTTTATTCATAATTTTCAAGAGAAAATTTTAAACTTTAAGGAAGAAATTCTTCCTTGTGAAGGAGAATTATTTATGGTGAGAAGGCTTCTTGAAAGCCAACATTATGAACTAGAAGAATCACAATGAGAAAATTTATTCCACACAAGATGTAAAATTTTAAAAAATACTTGCTCTTTAAAAAATACTTGTTCTTTAATTGTGGATAGAGATTCTTGTTGTAATTGTTGTAGTTCTAGGTTGGTGGAAAAGTTAGCCCTAACTACTACACTCCATCCAAAACCTTACAAACTTTAATGGATTAATGAAGATGGTGGTATAGTAGTTAATAAACAAGTAGATATACCAACATCTATAAGAACTTAAAAAATATTTTATGTGATGTAATTCCTGTAGATGTTGGACATATTCTACTTGGTAGGCCATGGTAACATGATAGACAAACTATCTATGATGGTCACACCAACAAGATAAGTTTCCTTCACAATGACAGAAAAATAATTTTGTGTCCTCTTACACCTCAACAAGTGAGGGATGACCAAATAAAAAAAAAATAAAATTGTAAGAGAGAAAAAAAAAAGTCAAAACAAAAATATTATCTTTTTAATAAAAATTTAATTGAGAAGGAATAGGATTTGGGGGTTTTGTGTTCCCTCCAAAAGAGTTGTTTAACAAAAACTTTTCAAAATAAATTTCTCCTCGAAGTTTGAACAACATCTTCTCCTTCTCTCATAAAAAGGACGATTGCTGCCACAAGTCAGATTTAATTTTCTACCACATGTGGTATAATATAATTTTAAGAATAATGATCTATTTCTCCAAAGAAGTACCTTATGGACTTTTACCTTTAGGGAATAGAACATTGAATGGACTCCTTGAAATAAAAAATCAAGTATGTGACTTATTGAAGAAGGGTTGGCGATGAGTCATTATTTTCCTGCATTTTCTTATCTTTCTATACTTATCTTAATTGGTGCATTGTGCTTAATTGTCTATTATTAGTGCATTTTCATTGATTGGGTTTCATTAGGCCATTATTCTGAATTTTTCTTAATTTAACATTAATTGGTCTAATTTTCGTTTCTAATTATTTTTAGGTATTTTTGGTGAAATAATTTTGGAGCTTGGACATTAATCTTGAGATGAAGAGAGTTTCCACATCATTTCCATGTCATTTCCACGTCACCTACCATGACACTACCATGTCGCTGTCACGTCACCTGCCATGTCAGCTGCTATTTCCACATCATTTTATTGGTTGCCACGTCAGTTAGGGTTTGTTTTATGTGTAATCCTGTGTGGGCCAGCTTGGGCCCATTCCTAGGGGACTCTACGGTTAGGGTAGGCTTATAATTCAGAGGAGCAGTAAAAGAGGAACACGATAGTTTTGTTTAAGTTTTGTTTCATGTTGTTTTTCTCTGCACTAATATTTGGACTGCTCAAGACTCATTGATGGATTAATATGGTTCATTTTCGTTTTGTGCTGCCATAAAAGTTTACATTCTTTCACTTATATTGCATTTTCGTTTCTGTAGTTCAAGTTTAGTTTTAGTTTTAGTTTCAATTTCACATTTGAATTTTTGCAATTTGTTTTCTGCAATCACATTTTCTGCATTTCATTTTCATTTTTTATGTCCTTCTATTCCACTATTTCCATCTTCCATTGTTGTTGTAATTTCGTGTTAATGGATAACTAAACCCAGAGGGTTGGGTCCTTGAAGGATTGCAATCTCTGCTGAGAGGCTCTCTACATTCACAGTCAAGTTTAGTCCCTTGTTGTTGATTTTCTGCACTGGATCATTAAACATAAGTCATGCTTAATGAATTCGGGTTTATTGTATCCAGTACCATGAGTTGCTTAATCTTGTGGGGAGAACCGATCATTTACACGTTTGCTTAATTTGTGTAAAGGAGAGGAGAGATTAATCTAGATAGATTTTATATTATGAACCGATAAACATCAAAGATGCATTCTATTTAAGGGCCTAATCTGTTTTACTATGTATTTATACAATCTATTATTATTCTATTTCATTAAATTTGATAAATACCAAAAATCTCCCTTGTTTCTGTTCCATTTCTAAACCGATAAGATTTTGACAGAAATTTATGGTCCTTGGGAGACGACCTAGGAAGAGTTGCCTAGTACTACATTTAATCTTATTATTTGACCGGATACGGCTCCGATCAGTTGGGATCAAGGAGAGCCTCAGTCCTTATGTTATATCTAGACTAGATCTCCCACTTTTAATAAATACCTAGATTAGATCTCCCACTTTTAATAAATTGTTTTCCTTTACAGGGAAGATTTGGATTTGAGGTCATATCCTTATCAAGAGGGAGGGTCTGATGGAGGACCATCTAGGCCATAACACATTAGGCATCACCACACTGGGCCTCAATATACTAAGCTTTAAATAAGGCTCAAACTTGAAGGGGTTGCACTTAAGGTTCAAGTCTTGGCTACAACAAAAGGGGAAATGCATCATTTTAGCTTCTCAAATTCGTCCAAAGCACTCCAAACACTCAAGGAGGTCCAAGGTGAAACTCTTGGTTGCAACATTTGAGAGTTTTTTGGTATATAAACTCATAAATATAATTAAAAGTAGTTTAGGTGGGACTTGAAACTAGGAACTTTGGCCATCACTTATATAAGGCAAAATTAGTCCCACATTCCTTAGGTGAGTCAATGAATGAGAGGAGAACAATTGTATATATGACCCCTTGTGTAGCTTCTTGAATCACATTTGAATGAATTCAAAACTTGTGTGTGGAACTTGCATATTTTGCTTGTATCCCGAATTGACTTATCTTCAAGTGTCTTTGGAGATTTCTTTCTCCTATTCTCCTAACAAGGAACCTTCCTTAAAGGATAGAAAATTCGGGAAGAATTTTGGTTCACCTTGGGTACTCAAGGTGTAAGGAGTTTAGCATCATCCATGGTGGAAAGAGGAGATTATTTCCATCAAGACCCTTTTTTGTGTTGACATCATCACAATCATCATTTTTCACTTTGTAACGTGAAACTTCACAGCTTAAACCATTATGTAATGCTTCAAACTCTTTTATGTATAATATACAATCATTAGGACAAACATGTATTTTTTTTATACTCCAAACTAATTGGACACAAGATTTTTTGGCTTCATAGTGACAAGTGGGTAGTGTATTACCAATTCATTAAACAATCCAAGTAATTTAGTAAAGTTTTTATCAGTCCACCATTTTCTTGCCTTAATATTTATTAATCATGATATTGCTGATAAACATGTGAAATGTGTACAACCTGGATATAAAGGTATCTCTGAATCAGTTTTCAAGGTTTCATACACATAGGTTTGCTGAAAAGATTCTTGTCCGACCTCACGAATCATATCCTCTAGTTAATCATCGGCATTCATATCAGAATATTGACACTTGAACATGCTTGAAATGTTTAGTAATTTACCATGCCAAGTCCAAGCTGTATAACTTTGCAAGAAACCATCACAGAGAAGATGCTCTCATATCAATTCAACTTGTAGTCGTCTCTCATTCAAACAATTAACACATTGACAAAAAATTCTTCCATTCTTATCTGCAACTTGTGACCATTTAACAAACTTTAGAAATTCTTCAACGTCATTCTCATAATCCTTACTTATTCGACTAGAATTTATCCAACTTCGATCCATAACTACATATTGACATTTATAATAACTTTTTTATACATAATGACATTTATACTAATTTTAAATTACATTCCTAATTCCTAAATGTATCTTTTCCTAATTCTAAAATTAAATCCCTAATTGTATAGAATCTCTAATTCTAAATTAAATCCCTAATTCTTAATTTAAAATTAAATCCCTAATTCTAAATTAAATCTTTAATCCATAATCCCTAATTGTATACTAACTTCCTAATTATAAATTAACTCCCTAAATCAAAATTAAATCCTTAATCTCTAATTCTACACAAAATCTAAAATTGCACTCCAACAAACACTAATCACATTGTCAACAATCACAAATTAAATAGAGATGAAAATAGTGTGTACAATACCTCAAACACGATGGTGGACATGGTGTAATGACGCAAAGACATTTTGGGCAAAAGGGTGGTGTAGATCCCTAATCTTGCCCGGCCTCATAATAAGACCAGAAGACCTCCTTTTCGAAGATGGATGAAGCCTAAGAAGTCATTAGGAGAGACTATTAGGCCCCATACTAAGATAGGAAGGATTTTCTACATTAAAATAAGGATTTTCGCCTGCAGGGATCGAGACCGCTGTCTCGCCTTTTGGGACCACCGTCTCGCCATTCCAGCAAGTCAAGACCGCCGTCTCGTTTGGCGAGACGGCCGTCTCGCCACTTGCGAATGGCAAGACCCCCCTCCCGTTTGGCGAGAATGCCTTCTCGTTTCTGGGAAGGTCGATACCGCCGTCCCGAATGGCGAGACGACCGTCTCGACCTGACAGGCGTGAATCCCTCTAAATAGTGAGCGCTCCCCCCTTCATTTCACACAGTTCTTCCACTTTCCCTTCTACAACTTTTTCAAATTCTCTTCCTAGAACCCCTGCATTTCCGGAGTTTCTGAGAGTTTCTTAGAGATTTTTATAGCGTTTCCGAGAGTTTTCCGGTGTTGTAAAGAGCGAAAGGTTGCCAAAATGCACCCTAATTTTCAAGAAATTAATTAAAGAGCTTGCTTCGGAGGTTTCTTCATTCTCTCCCTCTCTTTACTGCCTTTACTTTTATGATTAAATTACTTAATAGATATTAGGGTCATGTAGTCACTATTTTAATTCCGCAAATAAAAGGGTAAAAACATCTTTTCACAAAGTTTATTTATTAAATTGCTGGCCTATCATAGGGAACCCGAAAGGGGCGTCGTAAGGGAACTAACTCTTCCCTTACACGTAACTAACTCCCTTACCTAAACTCTGGTTTTAACGACCAAAGTTGGTTTTCGAAAACCAACGCCTTTTTACTCCTTTCTCGATGTTTCCGGTAAAAACATTGGTGGCGACTCCATAAGAACCCTTCAAAATTAGTTCTTGGGTTAGTCCGGTTATCGGACAATCCAAGAACACCTTCTCGAAAACCTCGCCGCTAGGTTCAACCTAGTTATCGGACAACCTAAAGGCGTTGTAACCACACCCATAAAAACGCGAAAATTGGAAAGTCGGAACCATTGCGTCGCTTCGACCGCCTCGTTTTGACGACGGCGACAGATGGCGACTCCACTGGGGAAGCCTAGAGAGTTGATCACATTCAGTGATGGGCCAGCTTAAATAAATAAACTAAGAAATTACGCTTTTACCCTACCTTGTATTATAACATGTTTTAATGCTTGGCTTTAATAACTGTTGTTTGTTTATTTTACGCAATTGTTTGAAATACAAATTGTACACAAACCTTTGCACACAACAGTTCCCTCTTTACCCCGGGCAAGTGAGAAATCCATAGGGAGTGGGTGGCAGGTACGGTTCGCTGTAGTGATGGCCTTGTGCCCACCAGTGTGATCGGAAACCACCACTCAAGGTGATAACCTTCCTCTTTTGGCACAAAGACTGACTATGGCCTTAGTGCTAAGCATGGTCGGAAGGATGGAGAGTGGGGACCCTATAATAGGGGCACCTTGGGGGCCTTAGCCTTGGTGAGAACAGTTAGAACCTACCTTCGCCAAAGCACTTTTCTGCAGGAAAACCCTACCTCGTGATTAAAACGACTTCTCGCCTGTTCGCGGATGATTGAATTGTGTGCGCATTTATTTTTTGCATTTGTATGTTGCATAACATAACCAAACAACAACAAAATCACAAAAAACATTTTTTGCAATAAACACCCCTATCTCGGACAGTCTACCTTTTAGCTAGCCTGGTTTCAGGTTCTTTGTAAGCTAAGTAGCCACACAGTCCAACAGAAGAGATAAGGGACGTTAAATATTTTTCTTTCACATAAAGCCATTTTTTATCTCGCACAGTCTGTCTTTTAGCTAGCCTGGTTTCAGGTTCTTTGTAAGCTAAGTAGCCACGCAGTCCGACAGAAGAGATAAAAGGCTATAAAATAAAAATAATAAAAATCAAATAAAAATCCAATTCAAAACAATAAATGGGACATTGTTCATAAACGTTATACTCATAAATCATTCATATAGGTAGTTTATTTTCTAAAAAATAAAATACGCAAATATCATACATCATGTAGAAGTAAAACATGATAAATAGAAAAAAAACACTCACATTCATACCTACAATAAGCATCATATTCATAAAGCATGCATTTTGGTTTTAGAAAATGGAGGGAACTAGTAGACAGTTGAAGAAAGTGGATATTCCCCGGTACCATACTGAGAAGTTGGAACGGCTTTGCACAATAATGCCACCAGAGGTCCGCTCCGACTTCGAAAAATCCTATGGACGGATCCTCGACCTGCTGAAGATCTGTGTCGATCAAGTTTTCATTAGGGTACTAGTTCATTTTTGGAACTCCAGTCTGCGTTGTTTTGAATTTCCGCAGTTCGATATGGTGCCCACCTTGGAGGAGTACGAAATTATGTTGAAATAACCCAAATCAGTTAGGGTCCATATCCGCCATGGGGCATATACTCCTGCAGCACAAGTCGCTGCCATCATCTGATTGTCATTCCGGCAGACTACCCTGATAGAAAAAGGGAACATCCAGGGTTGGAAGGTTTCAATGTTAGAAGACCATCTGTCTGATCTGGCTGAAAGGGCAGAATGGGTCGCTTTCAACAAAACCCTGGCTCTGATTATATTTGGAACAATCTTGTTTCCCTTCCACATCGACACAGTAGACCAAGCCATCATGGACGCCTTCTTCGCTTGGGACGTGAACTCGAAGAGTCCCTTGCCTATAATTCTTGCCGACACCTTGCTCTCGGTGGAATTTTGCCGCCAGAAGCAAGGAAAAACACTTCGTTGTTGCTCTTCACTACTCTTTGTGTGGGGCATCACACATTTTTACGCCTCTAGTCACATGGGGATGTTCCCCGACCCTTTGAGGAGCTTCTCCAAAATCCCTCTCCAACGACGTTTAACCTCAGAGTGGAAGGACGAGTTGGAACAATGGGACGCCAACCATTTATCCTGGGTCTGCCCTTGGTTCCGACCCGGTCCAGTCCTCATCAGATGTGGGGATTATCCGAACGTACCCTTGATAGGACTCAGGGGTTGCATAGCCTATTCACCTAGAGTAGCTATGAGACAACTCATGAGGACTCAAACTACAATTTCCCGAGGGGAGCTCGGAGGATTGTGTTTCTTCGGAGACCCATGCACAATTGCTAACTCACTAGCCGTGAGAAGAGCATGGGAGAAACCAATCTTTATGGGAGATAGAGAGCTAGGAAAAGCTCGAGTGGTTGTCTCCAGTGACTATGAGGTCTGGAGAAAAAGAAGAGGGATGTCTCAACCATCCACCTCACTCATTCCATGTGCCAATAGTGAAGAGCTGCAAGCTCAAGTCGACGCCTTAATCCAAAGGATAGAAATCATGGGAGCCCAGATGAGGGCCCTTGAAGAAAGGGAACAAGAATCTATCCTCACCATAGATGGTCTGCAAAGGCAATGCAAGAAAAAGGATCATGAAATAGAGCACCTCAAGGATCAGTGTGTTGACTCTAATGAGCAAGCTATCCGAGCATCCAAAGCTGCTAGAACCAGATCGGATAGTCAACTTCAAGAAATAACCACCAAATCAGCACGCCTTGAGGCCGAATCGGCAAAATAGACTCAGACGATCAAGGACTTGTTACAAGACCTCACCAGGACTCGGTTGGAAATACGCCAAGAGCGAGAGGCCAATCGGAGACTCAACAAAAGTCTCACTGAGCTACGTTGCAAAGAAAGAGACGGGCTAACTCAGTACGGCCAAGTACTACAAGAAAAGGACCGAGCCCTTGCAAAACACGATGAACTGCAAGTCTTGGTCGTCCACCAAGAGGCAAAGATCAAAGAGGCTCAAAAGTACAGTGAACATATGAGCCAGGCGGTCCAGAAGCAAAGCGAAACACTCGCTTGTCATGTACGGGAAACCGAAAGGGAATTACATAGAGATCAAGACCCGCCTGTGGGTTTCTTTAGGCTTTTCCGTTTCTGTCAAAAGTTGCTTCGTAGTATGGAATAGGGGAATGTACACCTTCTACGGATAAATGAAATTTTTCTTTATTCAACAATTGTCTACTTGCATGCATATCATTCATTTACATATTTAAATTCCCCTCCTTCACTTTTAATAAATAAGATAATAAAAAGGAAGGATTAACTGACACGTCTTCCAAATCAGAAGAATGGAGAGAAAGCCGCTCCTAATCAAGCTTTCCTCAATGGTTGACTCACCGCAAGAGGACAATAAGCCTCGGCCGTTGGTCCTCAAAAATAAGGAAGAGGGGGCAAGGACACCAGTGCGACTATTTATGCCACGTTCTTTCCCCTACGAGTCAAATAAAGTTGTACCGTGGAAATACGGGGAATCTTCACCAATAAAGGAAGATATCTCCAACATAGCCGACATTGGGGGCATGACTAGAAGCGAAAGAGTCTACTCCCCCAAGGACTCACAAGAAGACGCCCCAAGAATAAAGGGAAAAATAAAAGACCGAAGAAAAGGAAAATAAAGAATCCAAGGAGGAGACAGAGGAATTACTCCAGTTTATAAGGCAAAGTGAGTATTCCATTATTGACCAGCTCAATCATACACCTGCAAAGATAACCCTATTATCTCTAATGATGAGCTCGAAACCGCACAGAAATGCCCTGATGAAGGTCTTGAGCGAAGCGCATGTACCTCACACCATATCCCAAGAAAAAGTTGAGAGGATCGTTGGTCACATTATGGCAAGCGATCACCTCACCTTCACAAAGGAAGAACTCCCCCTCAAGGGATCAAACCACAACAAGCCCTTGCACATTTCCATCAAGTGCAAGGAATACCTCATCGCCAAAGTTCTTGTGGATAACGGGTTGTCCTTGAACGTGATACCCAAGTGCACACTTGACAAGTTGACTATCCAAGGAACCCGTCTGCACCCAAGCAACACTATCGTTCTAGCCTTCGACGGATCAAAACGAGAAGTAGTGGGAGAACTTAATTTGCCAATCCAAGTTGGACCCACTATCTTCAACGTCGATTTCCATGTAATGGATATTACTCCGGCATACAGTTGTCTCCTCGGCAGGCCTTGGATTCATGACGCTAAGGCAGTACCTTCAACGCTACACCAGAAAGTCAAGTTCATAGTGGATGACAAATTGGTCACGGTCCAAGCAGAAGATGATATCCTGATCAGTGGACCGTCCACCCAACCTTATGTGGATGCGGCTGAAGAGGCCCTTGAAACATCTTTTCAAGCGCTCAAAATTGCCAACGTAGAGAGACTTCCCAAAAACACAAAGGTAGCCCGCATGATGATGAAACATGGTTACCATCCTGGCCAAGGACTAGGGGCAGATTGCCAAGGCATGAGGGAACCCCCAGAATTCAAAGATAATCCTTACAAGTGTGGCCTAGGATATGACCCTACAAAGGGCCGAACAGAAGGAAGAAAAGGGAAGTCTCCCCTCCGCACACTCAAGCAAATATTCTGAAGCGGAGGGATGCAAGCATCAAGAGCTATCCTAGTCATTAGGAGATCTTTTTCTTCACTTAAGGGATGTAAACCCAATGATTGTTAGAGATTATCCCCCGTGTCTAGCCCGACCCCCGGGCATTTTAGAGCACATATTCCCTTATTAATTAATAAAGAATACATTTCTTACTATCTGCTTCTCTTCTTACTATTTCATGACTAGACCTCACAATAACCCTATCTAAGTAAACAAAACAAAAAAGAAGAAGAAGAATAAAAAGTGCATCCAAATAAACAAAATTTGTTATTGCCATTACAATCAAGCTAGTTGATTAGAAGCACAAAATAAGGCTTTATCTCACCATAAAGAAAGTCATGCTTCGCCAATATTGTGAAAAAAAGAAATTAATAATAACAAAAAAAAAGTCCATAGAAGCCAAAGGCCAAAAAAAAAAGGGCAAAATACCCGGTAGGAAACCCACTAAGGGGGTTACGCAAAAGATAGGGTCAACCCGATAGGACACCCGAACAAAAATAAAGGGAAGCCTAGGCAAAAGTTAGGGTTACAAAATAAGGTCCGCTAGGATTCCTTAAACAAAAACAAAAAGAAGGAACCTAGACAAAAGATAGGACCAAAACATAATATCCTAATTCGAAAACCCAAAGGGCGACCTAGGGAGACCTACTAGCCATAAAAAGCAATGGAAATAAGCTAAGGCGCAAATACAAAAAAGGAAACGCTTGCTTAGACAAAAAGCTTAAACACCTAGGCCTAACCATAGCCAACCATTCTTACAAAAACCTTTTTCTAAATAAAAATTAACCGTCTAAAACACAAGCCATTGAATTTGCCCTTTTACTTCTCTTCTGTTGACCCTCACAACATTATTCTAACAATTAATTTGGGAATATGGAGGCGTATAGTCAACAAGAGGATTGAAACCCCTAAAGTGAAGAAAAAGGGACACTAACATGGCAAAGTGTGCTCTACAAAAAATAAAAAGAAAAGCAAAAAGAAAGAAAGAAAAAAAATATTCTTCAGTCACAAGAAGTCCGGAATGGTACAACCAAATACAACAGAAGGAACGCATATCAGAGGATACTCGTCGCTACAAGACACGTCAGTTAAATCCTTTTGAAAAACTAAATGAAATAGGCATTATAAGACATCAAACATGAAAACATTGCATGCATAAAATGTTTTTGAACGAGGTCCTATTTTCTTCAAATAAAAAAAAATCTTCTAAAAATCGAGACCGTCGTCCCATATGTCCATATCGTCGTCTCGATTTTCAGCAAAACAAGACCGTTGTCTCGACTAACGAGACGGCCGTCTCGACTTGACCAAAAACGAGACCGCCTTCTCGCTTGGCGAGACGGCCGTCTCACTTAAGGCCAAAGTCGAGACCGCCGTCTCGAGGTTCCAGACGACGATCCTGAATTACACAAATTTGAGACGGTGGTCCCGAGGTTGGCCGAAAAGTCTATATATAGAGGGGCCTAGGGGGGTCTCCAACACCCTCTCTTGCACTCCTACCCTCCATTCTCTCACTTTCAAGCATCCTACTGCCAAAATGCATCGTGGAGACCAATCTAGAAAGAGAAGAGGCTCTGCCGGTCCCAGTAGCTCCTCAGCTCCCACTCCGCAGGATCCCACACAGCTTTCACCACTGCATCAGGCCCGCCTAGAGCACATCCGGGGGTATACATGGCACCCCATGCTAAGACTGGATTTCGGCATCCTCGCCGAATTCGGGTGGGAGGACGATTTTCTCGCCCACATCGATAGCATAGGGTGGCGCTTCCTCCTCCAATCTCAACCCACCCATGTCTATCCTCAGGCGGTGTTAGAGTTTCTCACCTCCATCTCCTACTCTGAGACCCCTTCCATGGTGCTGGGTCTCCCACCAACAAAAATGGTGACATACTTCATAGGTGGGATGTACCGAACCACCACCCTGGACGAATTCAATGTGTCCATCGGCTTCGTCCAGCCCAAGGACGTGTTGACGCGGGACTACCAAGAGGCCATCTGCGCACGCCCCAACCAACCTCACCGCCGGCGAGATGTGGGAGGAGCTGACCAGGGCGCACACTCTGCCCACACTGCTGAAGGGCTCCACACTTCCCCCCGCCCTCCGCATTTTTCACAAGCTGCTGGCTGGGACTATCCACGGGCGGAAAGAGAGTCAGGGTAAAGTCATCCTCCCGGACCTCTTCGTCCTTTACTGCATGAGCTAGAGGCGCCGGTGCAACCCTGACTATTTCTTTCTGAAGGCCCTCAAGGACTTCGGAAGCCAGCCCGTGGGAGTCGTCCTCATGGATCCCCTCATTACCCCCGTGGCAGAAAAATGGGGGTGCAGTGGCAGGGAGGAGCTGGCCTCCAGCCTCCGACCCGAGACTATCAACGGGTCGGTCCTAGTCAGCATTGGGATGCTGCTACGCCAAGGGACCCAGTTGATCCTCCACCCCTCACTGGATATAACTTTGGATCTCCAGGACCTCGTAGCAATGCACGATCTCCCGACACCTCCCAAGTTCCAACAACAGCAGCAGCAACAACAACAACAACAGCATTACACGGACGATTTTGCTGGCATCAACCGCAACATCAAAGATTTGCGCTAGCAATTCGACCAAATGTCTATGAGACAAGAGCAGATGTCCCTAAGACAGGATGTCTTTGACACGAGATTGGAGACATTAAACCAATACCAAGAGGGAATAAGGCAGGACTTGGCGACATTCCGACAGGAGTACCGCGACAAAGCCTGGGATCAGGCAGAATTCCGAAGACATCTGTACCGGTAATTGCCCTCTTACGGATCGTCTCTAGACTCGAGTCCACCGTCTTAGGGATAGGGCTTAGAAAATAAACTATTGTAATAAACTTTTATCATAAATAAAAATTTATTTCATTCATTTTGCTCTCCTTTTCAAAAAGAGCCATCGTAACAAAAAGAAACTAAGAGTAAAAAGACTTACACTCAAAAAAGCCAAAATCCAAAATCGCAAGAAAAAGAGATAAAGTCGCGGAAAAAGGCAGGATTAAAACAAGTCAATCATCTTGACCAACAATTTTTCGACAACCAAGCAAGAGTCGAATAACAAAAGACTATCCAACAACCAGCAAAGTCGGATGACCATCATAAAAAAGATCAAAATCAAAGAATCCCAAGCAACCAACAAGCTGGATGAACACTAACAGAATCTCCGGCACAGACCGGACGACCATTCCTAGAAAAGACAAAGACAAGAGAACGCATCTAAGTGCTCGACGCATGAGCTAGAGCAGTAAGTCGCCACCACAACCAAAGGGTCAGCTACCGCAAAAAGGAGCATCCGGAGGCACAACACCAGATGGGGGTGTGTACTCATCAAGCCTTACAAAAGGGGGCTTACCAGACGGGGGTTCATACTCGTCAAACACCAGATGGGGGTGTATACTCATCAGGCCTTACAAAAGGGGGCTTACCAGGCGGGGGTTCATACTCGTCAAACCAGATAAGGGTTCATACTCATCAGCCGAAGGGATCAGCTACCGTCAGAAGGAGCATCTTGGAGGCGCACAACGCACTTTTCCCCAGAAGATCAACCGCTGCAAAGACGGGACGTCTGAAGGGCAACCGGGCAGGAAGGTCAACTCCTTTACCCTCCAGTCGATCTTCTTGGCACAACAAGCCAGCAATCGACTAGTCAGGTAAATGGGGGGCAGCTGTAGACCCCTAATCTTGCCCGACCTCATAATAAGACCAGAAGACCTCCTTTTTGAAGATGGATGAAGCCTAAGAAGCCATTAGGAGAGACTATTAGGCCCCATACTAGGATATGAATGATTTTTTACATTAAAATAAGGATTTTCGCCTTCAAAGATCGAGACTGCCGTCTCGCCTTTCTGGACCGCCGTCTCGCCATTCCAGCAAGTCGAGACGGATGTCTCGTTTGGCGAGACGGTCGTCTCGCCACTTGCGAATGGCGAGACCCCCCTCCCGTTTGGCGAGAAGGCCCGTCTCGCCACTTGCGAATGGCGAGACCCCCCTCCCCTTTGGCGAGAAGGCCTTCTCGTTTCTGGGAAGGTCGATAGCGCCGTCTCGTTTGGCGAGACGGCGGTCTCGCCACTTTTACAAGTCGAGACCGCCGTCCCTAATGGCGAGACGGTCTTCTCGACCTTGTCAGACGAGACGGCCGTCTCGACCTGACAGGCGCGAATCCCTATAAATAATGAGCGCTCCCCCCTTCATTTCACACAGTTCTTCTAGTTTCCCTTCCACAACTTCTTCAAATTCTCTTCCTAGAACCCCTTCGAAGCATTTCCGGAGTTTCTGAGAGTTTCTTAGAGATTTTTATAGCGTTTTCGAGAGTTTTCCAGTGTTGTAAAGAGCGAAGGGCTGCCAAAACGCACCCTAATTTTCAAGAAATTAATTAAAGAGCTTGCTTCGGAGGTTTCTTCATTCTCTCCCTCTCTTTACTGCCTTTACTTTTATGATTAAATTGCGTAATAGATATTAGGGTCATGTAGTCATTATTTTAATTCCGCAAATAAAAGGGTAAAAGCGTCTTTTCACAAAGTTTATTTATTCAATTGTTGGCCTATCATAGGGAACCCGAAAGGGGCGTTGTAAGGGAACTAACCCTTCCCTTACACGTAACTAACTCCCTTACCTAAACTCTGGTTTTAACGACCAAAGTTGGTTTTCGAAAACCAACGCCTTTTTACTCCTTTTTCGATGTTTTCGGTAAAAACATTGGTGGTGACTCCTTCAAAATTAGTTCTTGGGTTAGCCCGGTTATCGGACAATCCAAGAACACCTTCTCGAAAACCTCGCCCCTAGGTTCAACCCGATTTTCGGACAACCTAAAGGCGTTGTAACCACACCCATAAAAACACGAAAATTGGAAATTCGGAACCATTGCGTCGCTCCGACTGCCTCGTTTTGACGGCGGCAACAGGTGGAAAACATGGTGACACCCATAAACGGGGTAGCAAACAATGTTAGTATCACGCAACAGAACGTTCGCGTTTAGGGACAAAAACCAAGAGGGGGGGTGAATTGGTTTCTTAAACAAAAATTAAGGTTTTGAAATTTTTCCCAAATTTCACCGATTAAAATGCTTTGTAAAGTAAAGAGATAAAGGAAAGTAGATTACACAGTTAATTTATACCGGTTCAGATCAAAAGACCCTACGTCTAGTTGCTAATCACTCAAAAAGAGGATTAACGCTATCACTATAATCACAATTTACAACAGATTACAAATTGAAAAGATAAAGAATAGAAAACACCTCTCTTGAGTCACACAAGAGATGAACACCTCCTTTGAATCCACAAAGGATGAACAACAACTTTTCCTAGAGATGGAACAACACACAATCCACCAAAAAACCCTCTCAGTGATTCTTATCGCTTATAGCCCACACTAGATTATCAAAAGCCCCTTTTTCTTCCCTACAGAAAGTTCTCTAGCAATCACAGCTCTTAAATTTTGTATGAAAAATGTTTGTTAATTTGCAGAGAGCCTTAGAGAACCTTAAGTAGAGAGAATAGGGCCTGGGAAATGATGATTTTCGAAAACATAAGAATTGGGAATAGGGTTTTCGTAAATTGGTCCATATTTGAATTTCAAAACTCATAACAGACATAGATAATCGATTATCTTGAGTGATAATCGATTATTACAGAGCCATTTTTGCAGAGGAGTAAAACAGGACCAGGATAATCGATTATCTGTGTGAATAATCGATTATCTGGTTGGGATAATTGATTATGAGTGATAATCGATTATCACAACAAGATTTTTAGAAAAGTGATTTTTAGTGCAAGATAATCGATTATCCTGAGTGATAATCGATTATCACAGTGTGTTTTTGATAAAAATGAACTTTTAGAGGTTTTAGAGGATGGACTATGTGTTGGCTATCTTAGACTCTAATTTTTCAGACTCAAAAAGACAAAACAGAGTTATTACAAGTAAAATACACATGATTTTAAGTCTTCAAGTCTTTAAGTCCTTTGTTCTTGAATCATCATCAAAATCTTCAAGCTTCATATCCTTGTATGTTTAACAATCTCCCCCTTTTTTATGATGATCAAAATTTTCTTCAAAGCCCTTTGTAATAACCTGTTTTATCTGTCACAGCTAACAAAACTATTAAACATACCAAACATCATTAAAATTATTAAACATAAGAGACTTTAAATAATCTCTCCCACTATTTTGATTATAATAAAAAATGAAATGAAAGTTCCCCCTCAACATATGCATAACACAAATAAACAACTCCCCCTCAATCAATGCAAATACAAAATTCTATTCAATAAAACAGTATAGTATAAACAAACAATAAATTTGAAGAAGTTATAAATCTTCACTCTCATCACTGTAGACCCCAAATCTTGCCCGACCTCATAATAAAGACCAGAAGACCTTCTATTCGAAGATGGATGAAACCTAAGAAGCCATTAGGAGAGACTATTAGGCCCCATACTAGGATAGGAGAGATTTTTGGCATAAAAATAAGGATTTTCGTCTTTTAGGGTCGAGACCGTCGTCTCGCCTTGCGAAAGTGGCGAGACCGCCGTCTCGTTTGGTGAGACCGCCGTCTCGCCATTCCTGCAAGGCGAGACGACCGTCTCGAATGGCGAGACGGCCGTCTCAACCTTGCCAGACGAGACGACCCGTCTCGACCTTGCCAGATGAGACGACCCGTCTCGACTTGACAGACACAAATCCCTATAAATAGCCGCGTTTTTGCCTTCATTTCACACAATTCTTCCATTCTCTCTCTAAACACTTCCTCAAATTCCCTTTCTAGAATCCCTCCGAAGCATTTCCGGAGTTTCTGAGAGTTTCTATAGCGTTTTCGAGAGTTTTCCGGCATTGTAAAGAGCGAAGGGCTGCCAAAAAGCACCCTAATTTTCAAAGAATTAATAGAAAGCTTGCCTCGGAGGTTTCTACACTCTCTCTCTCTCTCCTTTACCGCTTTATTTTAATTATGAAGTAGATATTAGGGTCATGTAGTCATAATTTTAAAATTCCGCAAATAAAAGGGTAAAAGCGTATTTTCACCGGTTTATTTTTTTAGAATAGTTGGCCTATCATAGGAACCCGAAAGGGGCATCGTAAGGGAACTAACACTTCCCTTACGCGTAACTAACTCCCTTACGCAACTCTGGTTCTAATGACCAAAGTTGGTTTTTCGAAAACCAACGCCTTTTTACTCCTTTCTGATGTTTCTGGTAAAAACATCGGTGGTGACTCCAGAAGAACCCTTCAAAGATTAGCTCTTGGATTAGCCCGATTATCGGACAATCCAAGAGCGCCTTTTCAGAAACCTCGCCCCTAGGTTCAGCCCAATTATCGGACAACCTAAAGGCGTTGTAACCACACCAATAAAAATGCGAAAATTAGAAAAGTCGGAACCATCGCGTCGCTCCGACCGCCTCGTTTTGATGGCGGCGACAGATGGCGACTCCACTGGGGAAGCCTAGAGAGTTGATCTCATTTAGTGATGGACCAGCTTAAAATAAATAAACCAAGAAGATTACGCTTTTACCCTACCTTGTATTATAACATGTTTTAATGCTTGGCTTTAATAACTGTTGTCTGTTTATACTTATGCAATTGTTTGAAATACAAACTGTACACAAACCCTTGCACACTACAGTTCCCTCTATACCCGGGGGCAAGTGAGAAATCCATAGGGAGTGGGTGACAGGTACGGTTCGCTGTAGTGATGGCCTTGTGCCCACCAGTGTGATCGGAAACCACCACTCAAGGTGATAACCTTCCTCTTTTGGCACAAAGACTGACTATGGCCTTAGTGCTAAGCATGGTCGGAAGGCTGGAGACTGGGGACCCTATAATGGGGGCACCTTGGGGTCCTTAGCCTTGGTGAGAACAGTTAGAACCTACCTTCGCCAATGCACTTTTCTGCAGGAAAACCCTACCTCGTGATTAAAACGACTTCTCGCCTGTTCGCGGATGATCGAATTGTTTGTGCATATGTTTGTTGCATTTGTCTGTTGCATAGCATAACCAAACAACAGAAAAATCACAAAAAAAACATTTTTTTCGCAATAAACACCTTTATCTCGGACAGTCTGCCTTTTAGCTAGCCTGGTTTCAGGTTCTTTGTAAGCTAAGTAGCCACGCAGTCCGATAGAAGAGATAAGGGACGCTAACTATCCTTTCGCATAAAGCCATTTTTTATCTCAGACAGTCTGCCTTTTAGCTAGCCTGGTTTCAGGTTCTTTATAAGCTAAGTAGCCACGCAGTCCGACAGAAGAGATAAAAGGCTATAAAATAGAATAAAAGTCAAAAATTTGATTCCAAAGCAATAAATGGGACCTTGTTCAAAAATATTACACTCATAAATCATTCATATAGGTAGTTTATTTAAAAAAAAAAATACGCAAATATCATACAAAACATGATAAATAGAGAAATAAACACTCACATTCATTCATTAAACATCATTTTCATAAAACATGCATTTTGGTTTTAGAAAATGGAGGGGGACTAGTAGATAATTGAAGAAGGTGGATATTCCCCGATACCATACTGAGAAGCTTGAACGGCTTTGCGCGGTAATGCCACCAGAGGTCCGCTCTGACTTTGAAAAATCTTATGGACGGATACTCGACCTGCTGAAGATCTGTGTCGATTAAGTTTTCATCAGGGTTTTAGTTCACTTCTGGAACTCCAGTCTGCGATGCTTCGAATTTCCACAGTTTGATATGGTGCCCACCTTGGAGGAGTACGAAATCATGTTGAAATGACCCAAATCAGTCGGGGTCCATATCCGCCACGGGGCATATACTCCTGCAGCACAAGTCGCTACCATCATCCAACTGCCTTTCCGGCAGACTACCCTGATAGGAAAAGGGAACATCCAGTGTTGGAAAGTCTCAATGTTAGAAGACCATCTGTCTGATTTGGCTGAAAGGACAGAATGGGTCGCTTTTAACAAAACCCTGGCCTTAATCATATTTGGAACAATCTTGTTTCCCTTCCACCTCGACACAGTGGATCAAGCCGTCATGGACGCCTTCTTCGCCTGGGACGTGAACTCGAAGAGTCCCTTGCCTGCAATTCTTGCCGACACCCTGCTATCGGTGGAATTTTGCCGCCAGAAGTAGGGAAAAACACTTCGTTGCTACTCTTCACTGCTCTTTGTGTGGGGCATTACACATTTTTATGCCTCTAGTCACATGCGGATGTTCCCCGACCCTTTGAGGAGCTTCTCCAAAATCCCTCTCCAACGACGCTTAACTTCAGAGTGGAGGGACGAGTTGGAACAAAAGGACGCCAACAATTTATCCTGGGTCTGCCCTTGGTTCCGACCTGGTCCAGTCCTCATCAGATGTGGGGACTATCCGAACATACCCTTGATAGGACTCAGTGGTTGCATAGCCTACTCACCTAGAGTAGCTATGAGACAGCTCATGAGGACTCAAACTACAATTTCTCGAGGGGAACTCGGAGGACTGTGTTTCTTCGGAGACCCATGCACAATCGCCAACTCACTAGCCGTGAGAAAAGCATGGGAGAGACTAGTCTTTATGGGAGATAGAGAGCTAGGAAAAGCTCGAGTGGCTGTCTCCAGTGACTATGAGGTATGGAGGAAAAGAAGAGGGATGTCTCAACCATCCACCTCACTCGTTACAAGTGTCAATAGTGAAGAGTTGCAAGCTCAAGTCGATGCCTTGACCCAGAGGATAGAAATCATGGGAGCCCAGATGAGGCCCCTTGAAGAAAGAGAGCAAGAATCTATCCTCACCATTGATGGTCTGCAAAAGGCAATGCAAGAAAAAGGATCATGAAATAGAGCGCCTCAAGGACCAGTGTGCTGAATCTAATGAGCAAGCTATCCGAGCATCCAAAGTCGCTAGAACTAGCTCGGATAGTCAACTTCAGGAAATAACCGCCAAATCAGCACGCCTTGAGGCCGAATCAGCAAAACAGGCTCATACGATCAAAGAGTTATTGCAAGAACTCACCGGGACTCGGTCAGAAATACGCCAAGAGCGGGAGGCCAATTGGAGACTCAACAAAAGTCTCGCTGAGCTACGCTGCAAAGAAAGAGACGGGCTAGCTCTGTACGGCCAAGTACTACAAGAAAAGGACTGAGCCCTTGCAAAACTCGATAAACTGCAAGCCTTGGCATCCATCAAGAGGCGAAGATCAAAGAGGCTCAAAAGTACAGCGAAGATATGAGTCAGGCAGTCCAGAAGCAAAGCGAAGCACTTGCTCGTCACGTCCGGGAAGCCGAAAGGGAATTACATAGAGATCAAGACCCGCCTGTGGAAGGCTTTTTCGTTTCTGTCAAAATTTGCTTCGTAGTATGGAGTAGGGGAATGTACACCTTCTAAAGGATAAATGAAACTTTTCTTTATTCGACAATTGTCTACTTGCATGCATGTCATTCATTTGCATACTTAATTTCCCCTCCTTCACTCTTAATAAATAAGATAATAAAAAGGAAGGATTAACTGACACGTCTTCCAAATCAGAAGAATGGAGAGAAAGTCACTCCTAATCAAGCTTACCCCAACGGTCGACTCGCCACAAGAGGAAAATAAGCCTCGACCGTTGGTCCTCAAGAATAAGGAAGAGGGGGCAAGGACACCAGTGCGACTATTTATGCCACGTCCTTTCCCCTACGAATAAAATAAAGTTGTACCGTGGAGATACGGGAAATCTTCACCAATAAAAGAGGATATCACGAATATAGCCGGCATTGGGGGCATGACTAGAAGTGGAAGAATCTACTCCCCCAAGGACTCACAAGAAGATGTCCCCAAAAATAAAGGAAAAACTAAAAAGACCGAAGAAAAAGAAAATAAGGAATCCAAGGAGGAGACAGAGGAATTACTCCAGTTTATAAGACAAAGCGAGTATTCCATTATAGACCAGCTTAATCATACTCCTGCAAAGATAACCCTATTATCTCTAATGATGAGCTCAGAACCGCACAGAAACGCCCTGCTGAAGGTCTTGAGCGAAGCGCACATACCTCACACTATATCCCAAGAAAAGGTTGAGAGGATTATCGGTCACATCATGGCAAGCGATCACCTCACCTTCACAGAGGAAGAACTCCCCCTCGAGGGATCAAACCATAACAAGCCTTTGCACATCTCAATCAAGTGCAAGGAGTACCTCATCGCCAAAGCTCTTGTGGATAACGGGTCATCCTTGAACGTGATGCCCAAGTGCACACTAGACAAGTTGACTATCCAAGGAACCCGTCTGCGCCCAAGTAGCACTATCGTTTGATCCTTCGACGGATCAAAGCGAGAAGTAGTGGGAGAAGTTAATTTGCCGATTCAAGTTGGACCCACTATCTTCAACGTCGATTTCCATGTAATGGATATTACTCCAGCATATAGTTGTCTCCTCGGCAGGCCTTGGATTCATGACGCTAAGGCAGTTCCTTCAATGCTCCACCAGAAAGTCAAGTTCATAGTGGAGGACAAATTGGTCACTGTCCAAGCAGAAGATGATATCCTGATCAGTGGACCGTCCACCCAACCTTATGTGGACGCGGCTGAAGAGGCCCTTGAAACATCTTTTCAAGCACTTGAAATTTCCAACATAGAGCGACTTCCCAAAAACACAAAGGTAGCCTGCATGATGTTGAAGCATGGTTACCATCCTGGCCAAGGACTGGGGGCAAATTCCCAAGGCATCAGGGAACCCCCAGAATTCCAAGATAATCCTTTCAAGTATGGCCTAGGATATGACCCTACTAAGGGCCGAGCGGAAAAAGGAAAAGGGAAGTCTCCCCTCCGCACACTCAAACAAATTTTCCGAAGCGGAGGAGTGCAAGCGTCAAGAACTACCCTAGTCATTAGGAAATCTTTTTCTTCATTTAAGAGATGTAAACCCCATGATTGTTAGAGATTATCCCCTGGGGCTAGCCTGACCCCCGAGCATTTTAGGGCACATATTCCCTTATTAATTAATAAAGAATACTTCTTACAATCTGCTTCTCTTCTTGCTATTTCTGACTAGACCTCACGATCACCTTGTCTAAGTAAACGGAAAAAGAAAAAAAGAAGAATAAAAAGCACGTCCAAATAACCAAAATTTGTCGTTGCCATTACAATCAAACTAGTTGATTAGAAGCACCAAATAAGGCTTTACCTCACCATAAAGAAAGTCATGATTTGTCAATATTGTGAACAAAAAAATAAACACAAAAAAGAAAGCAAGCCCATAGAAGCCGAAGGCCAAAAAGAAAAGGGCAAAATACCCGGTAGGAAACCCACCAAGGGGGCTACGCAAAAGATAAGGTCAACCCGGTAGGACACCCGAACAAAAATAAAGGGTAGCTTAGGCAAAAGTTAGGGTTACAAAATAAGGTCCGCTAGGATTCCCTAAAAATACAAAAAGAAGGAACCTAGACAAAAGATAGGGCCAAAACACAATATCCTAGTTCGAAAACCCGAAGGGCGATCTAGGAAGATCAACTAGCCATAAAAAGCAATGGAAATAAAACTCAAAGCGCAAGTACAAAAAAGGGAAACATTTGCTTAGATGGAAAGCTTAAACACCTAAGTCTAACCCTAACTAACCATTCTTACAAAAACCTCTTTCTAAATAAAAATCAACCTTCTAAAACACAAGTCATTGAATTTACCTCTTTACTTCTTTTCTCTTGACCCTCACAACAATATTCTAATAATTAATTTGGGAATATGGAGGCGTATAGTCAACAAGAGGATTGAAACCCCTAAAGTGGAGAAAAAGGGACACTACACGACAAAGAGTGCTCTACAAAAAAAAGAAAGAAAAGAAAAAGGAAAAATTATTATTCTTTGGTCACAAGAAGTCCGGTACGGTACATCCAAATACAAGAACACAGATCAGAGGGCATTCGACGCTACAAGACACGTCAGTTAAATCCTTCTGAAAACTAATTGAAATAGGCATTATAGGACATCAAACATGAAAACATTTGCATGCATAAAATGTTTTTGAACCAGGACCTATTTCTTTCTACAAAAAAAAAACCCTAAAATTCGAGATGGCCGTCCGGAATTCCCAGACCGTCGTCTCGGTCTCCAGCAAATCAAGAACACTGTCTCGACCAACGAGATTGTCGTCTCGACTTGGCCAAAAATGAGACGGCCATCCCACTTGGCGAGACGGCCGTCTCGCTTAAGGTCAAAGTCGAGACCGCTGTCTCGACTTCCCAGACGGCGGTCCCGAATTCAATTTTTTCCCTATAAATAGGGGAAGGGTTTTGGGGGTTCCTCACAACTCCCCGACACTCCAACACTCTGATCTCTCATTCCCAAGCACCTTACCATCAAAATATTCCATGGAAGCCAGTCTAGGAAGAGGAGAGGTTCTGCTGGTCCTAGCAGTTCCTCAGCACCGGCCCCCCAGGATCCCACTCGGCTCTCTCCACTGCATCAAGCTCGACTCGAGCACATCAGGGGGTACACATGGCACCCCATGCTCAAGCTAGACTTCGGCATCCTCGCCGAATTTGGGTGGGAGGACGATGTCCGGGCCCACATTGACAGCATTGGATGGGGTTTCCTCCTACAGGCTCCACCCACCCATGTGTACCCTCAAGCAGTACTGGAGTTCCTTGCCTCCATCTCCTATGCCGAGACTCCCGCCATGATTCCCGGCTTGTCACCAACAAAAATGGTGACATACTTTATGGGTGGGATGTACCAGACCACCACCCTGGACGAATTCAACGTATCCATCGGATTCGTCCAGCCCGAGGTCGTGCTAACCCGGGAATACCAGGAGGCCATCTGCTCGCGCCCCACCAACCTCACCGCCAGCGAGATGTGGGAGGAGCTCACCAGGGCGCCCACTTTGCCCACACTGATGAAGGGCTCAGCACTCCCCCCAGCCCTCCGCATTTGCCACAAGCTACTGGCGGGGATCATCCACGGGCAGAAGGAGAGCCAGGGAAAGGTAACCCTCCCCGACCTTTTTGCCCTCTACTACATGAGCCAGAGGCGTCGGTGCAACCCTGACTACTTCTTCCTGAGGGCTCTCAAGGACTTCGGGAGCAGGTCAGTGGGGGCCATCCTCATGGCTCCCCTTATTACCCCCCTAGTAGAGAACTGGCCTCCAGCCTACGACCCGAGTCCATCAACGGGTTGATCCTGGTCAGCATGGGGATGTTGATGCACCGCGGGACCCAGCTGGTCCTCCACCCATCGCTGGATTTCGCTTTGGACCTCTAGGATATCGTGGCAATGCACGATCTTCCGACACCTCCCGAGTTCCAACAGCCACAACAGCAGCAACAACAACAGCAGCAATACACGGACGATTTTGCTGGCATGAACCCCAACATGAACGATCTGCGCCAGCAATTCGATCAGATGTCTGTAAGGCAAGAGCAGATGTCTCTAAGATAGGAGGCCTTCGATACAAGGCTGGAGACGATATACCAGTATCAGGAGGGAATGAGGCAAGACTGGGCCACATTCCAGCAGTAATATCGCGATGAAGTCCGGGACCAGGCAGAGTTCCGGAGACACATGTACCAGCAATTCCCCTCCTACGGTTCGTCTCCAAATGAGAGCCCACCTTCTGAGGGATAGTGCTCATAGAATAGGGATGTTGTAATAAAATCTTTTATAAAGAAAGAAATCTAATTTTATACTCAACTTTGAAGGAAGAAATTTGCAACAAAACAAACAGAGAGAATCGAAATTCTAATCTAAAAAAGCAAATGAATTGGAAAATTCTACTGGGATTTCAATCTTTTTTTTTAGGAATCTAACAAAATGCATTTCTATCATTATTATGATATTACATATTCAAATTCAATTGGATACAAAAAAATCCATTCGGGATTGTCAAGAAAAAAGATATTTTTTATTCCATGCATCTTTTCGCTATCTCTTCCAAAACGTCAGCATAACCAAAAAAAACTAAGAGTAAAAAGACATACGCTCAAGGAAAAAGCCAAAATCCAAAGATCGCAAGAAAAAAGATATAAAACCGCGAAAAAAAGGCAGGATTAAAACAAGTCAATCGCCTCAACCAACAAGTTTCGACGACCAAGCAAGAGTCGAACAACAAACAAAGATCCCCCGACCAACCAGCAAGAGTTGGGTGATCACCATAAAAAAGATAAAAAACAAAGAATCCCCAACAACCAACAAGCTGGATGAACACCAACAAAATCATTGGCGCAGACCGGACGACTGCTCCCAGAAGAAGACAAACAAAAACAAAGAAAGCACATCTCATCAACCCGGCGCATGAGCTAGAGCAGTAAGCCGCCACCACAGCTAAATGTTAGAAATGTAGGCTGAGATCAAGAGGGGGGTGAATTGATCTTTGAAAGATTTTCGAAAATTACAGATTATCTATTTCAAAGATTAAGATTTCAGACCAGTTCTTGAATCACACAGCAAGCAATCAAAAATAAATTCAGTGACAGAATTAAAGAAGAGAAAGGTTTAGAAAGATACAACCAAGGTTTATACTTGGTTCACCCAATCCCGGGGCTACGTCCGAGTCTCCAGCCAAATTCCAGCTGGGTTCCACTAGATTGAACGTTTCTGATTACAACTTTAATCTCACACTCATTCTACCACAAGAACCACAATTCCAGTTCCTGCACCTAAACCTTCACCAAGAACCAAATTCCAGTTCTTGACCAATCCTGCAGCCAAATTCCAGCTACAGAAACCAGTGCCCACAATTCCAGGCACCCACAATACAGAAAAGAAAGTAAAGAAACAAATAGAAGAAACTTAGAACGCTCAAACCAGATTTATGTAGTTCTGCAGTATGTGTTTCTTCTCCAAAAGAATGCAATTTTGCCTCAAGAAAGAACTTCTATGAACTTAGCGCGAATCTTTCTTGAAAGTAGCACTTTTGATTGTTTGATTGATTGCTAAAAGATATGTATTAAAAGGTTCAAGCAATTATGTTTATATAGAAGATTTTCAAAACTACTGGTTTAATTAATCTGTTAAAATAATATTTTAATCTGTTAAAAGTCTTATTTTAATCTGTTAAAACCTCTTTTAATCTGTTAAAAAGTTCTTGATTATTTTCCGGATGTGTTTTAACCGATACGACAACGTTTATATCAATTAAAACTCTTTGTAAAAAATCTTCTAAATTGTTTTAATCGATTGATTCGTCTTTCAATCGATTAAAATACTGCAAAACATTCTTATAAACTTTTCTAAGTGATTTTAACTGATAAC